>OX422143.1:148110654-148612124 GCA_949129095.1 Volucella bombylans
TTTTATGCTCTGCTTTGTTACTGCTTATGTGGATGGCACTGTATGAGATACACATACTCACTTCCCTTACGTTCATCGTTACGTTAGAAACGACAAGGCCTAGAGAATCCACTTATATGGGTACACATGTTCAAAGAGTTCTATTCCACCCTTTCTCATTTGGGTGAATGTCGTTTGCTTGGCAACTTACATTCGTTTCCTTCAAAGGAAGCACAACCCATCACATGTTATTGCTGAAGACAATATGAAATGCAATGAACTTCCTTTCATCCGATTTATTGACCAGCGTACATAGTTTCTAAACTTAGAATTCTGCTCGTGTGGCACCTGATATCCAGTCCTACATACCCTACACAGTTTACAACTTGCTTATACGAGTACTATGTGGTACAACACCTTCAGTGCCACTTTACTTACTTGACTGAATAATAATTTTGTTGCGGCAACCATGTACGTTGAACAAAGACTAACTAATTTACATGAGGAGATGAGAGTTTCCTTGTTTTTCAGTAATTTCTAGCGAATTTGTTGAAATTCTCCAGAACTGTTGTCGACTTTGGCAGAATACGAGTTCCACAGAATTACATACAATATTCTGCACTGTGGGACTCATTAACACAAAGGTCTACTTCGAAGGAGATTTGCATTTAAATGGCAAACTTTACAATCATGGTTGTTGTGGTAATACAGATCAAAGAGGATCAAAGAGGAAAATGACATTTGGAAAGAAAACTCAACGTAAAAACGAACGTTTTTGACAGTTCATTGTAAAAGTAATTTTTGAGTAGGGAAGAAAATAGGTACAGCCTACAGGATTTCTTGTTGTATCCGATGAATAAGTTAGATATCCTACAAGTTACAAAATTGCATATTCATTCGCTTTAATCAGTGTCAATGTTTCTGCGTGCCTTCTATAAACAAATTTGTTTGGTTGTTTGAGAGAAGGCTTTGCTATCTACTCAATTGAATTCCTATTTAGAAGCAGCAATTAGTAAGAGTGATTCTCTGTATTATTTTCATGCTAGTGTCGTTTTCGAAGTCAATAACGGACCCGAGGTAGGTGAAGACCTTTGCTACCTCAAAGTTGTAATTGGCCACGTGTAGTTTTGTCGTAGGAGTCGATGTTTTCTATCTTTCTTTGTGGGCAGGATATACCTACTTTGTTTTTCCTTCACTGAAAGCTAAAGTCATGTCTGCTTCTGCTTCAATAGTTGTAAACGCTCTATTGAAAGTTCGCTGTGTTCTTCCCATTATGCCGCATAAGTCGTTTTCTGACATTCTAAGTCTATATTTTGTTATTACCGACCTTGACGGAGTAGCGCATTCTCCATCGTCAGCCTTCATAGTCGAATGAGCTTAGGAGGGATACAAATCGATGAAGCGATTTTTCCCAATATCCACCGTAATGTGAAAATGTTATCTATGGTGGACTTTTCTGACCTAAAACCACACTGAAAGTACTGATAGGGGTCTGTCAAACTATTGACATGGGGTATTAGGCGGTCACATAATACAGCAGATAGAATTTTATATGCGATGTTGACGAGACTTATTCCCCTGTAGTTAGTGCAGTCCAGGGAATCTCCCTTTTCTAGGATCCGACTTGGTGCCTTTTCTTGGTCTACTTGACTTTTAAAAAGCGTTTGATGCAATTTCTCGCAAAGTTTTAGTTTCTAAGTTAAAGACATATTGTAGTTCTTGTTTTCTAATGCATCTGTCACTTTAATGCGTTCTTGTTTCACAAACAGATTGCAGGCCGTTGTATTAAATGGCCGCACACCCAATTGTTTAGAGCTTCCATCAGGTGTGCCTTAGGGATTAATATTATTACCTTTGTTGTTTACATAGTTTATTAATGATCTGCTTCTTGTGGTCAGGAATTCCTGGATGAACATTTCATGTGGTAAAACGCAATAGTTACTTCTAATGGAACATATTTCTCGCACAGTACGCGACAGCAGCTCGAACAGAGCTGACGGGTAGTAGAGTGCGGTATTGTTTAAGTTTCACAAATCACTTGTATCAATGATAACAGCAAACGAGATATCGTTTTCTTCTTTCTTATCTTTTCGTGTTCTTTTTAACGTAAAAAAAATGTAAGCGAGTGCAAACAGTGTTCCCTTCGCTTCCCGCCGCTATGGCGGTGAACATTAGAAACAATGCAAACCACTTATCCAACAAAAAAAAATTCAATAAAGACACAATAGAGCAGTGGCCAATGTTAGTTACCCCTCAGCAAAATGTAGTGGACTTTTCTCGCTTCCTATTAATTACGAATTCCCCAACAGACAACAATAAAATATCGATCGCAAATCGCAACACCATTATTATAAGAAAAGCCATAGATTCCGTAACCACCCAATATAAGGACATAAAAGCACTTAGGAACGGAGACTTATTAATCGAGGTAAACAAAAAAGAAATCGTAGATATATTAGCAAAATGCAAATCT
This sequence comes from Volucella bombylans, assembly GCA_949129095.1. Classification (NCBI taxonomy): domain Eukaryota; kingdom Metazoa; phylum Arthropoda; class Insecta; order Diptera; family Syrphidae; genus Volucella; species Volucella bombylans. The sequence continues at coordinate 148,113,107 of OX422143.1, forward strand.
CTAGGCCAAATCCCTGTAGAAATAAAATATCACCAATCCTTAAGCTCTTGCCAGGGACGAATACTCTTCTACAACATCATTGATCTCTCCGAAAACGAAATCCTGGATTCCTTCAGCTATGTTAATAAAAGCAGGTATTCCCCATTCAAATCTAAAAGCCATAGGAGCCGAAATTCTTACATTTGATGCACCACAGCCACCTAATGAAATGAAAATGGGCAGGCAGATTTTTGCGGTAGATCCCTACTACCCTAACCCAATGACCTGCAAAAAATGCCATCGTATCGGACACACTCGGAACCATTGCAAAGAGACTCTCAATAACTGCGCTACTTGCGCTGAAATTGCTCCACATCAAGAAGAATGCAAGCGAACATTTTGCGTTAACTGCATGACTGCTGCACATTCATCAAAGGACCGTAACTGTCCAGCTTTCGTTAAAGAGGAAAAAATAATGGTAATAAAAACTATGAAACGCTGCACTATCACAGAAGCTAAGGTAGAGTACGTCAAGTCCGTGCAATTGTATGCACCCCATATCCCATCAAGAAATTCAAACAAATCGATAGCAGAAGTTATTAATGAAAAAATCGCTATTGATTTACCATCGTCCACACCGAAGACAATGTCAACTTTTTAACATACAATTCAAAATAGCCAAAATGACCTTAACACCACAACAAAATCCATTACACCAAAATCAACAGCAATTCCGGCTGCCGAACAACATTCAAAACATACACCAACATCAAACACACCATTTTAATCAAACCACAACTACATATCAACAAAACAATAACATTTACACCAACCAAGAAAAAATCAACTCAAAGACAATAGAACGAATCAACTCCAAAACAATAGAACCTTTAATCAAATCAAAAACCCTTTTCCCCGTTTGTGTCTAAAATAAGTTCAGACGACCTATTAAACCGATCGATGCCAATTGACAGTATAAAAGACGATCTCTCAAGTTTGAAAATAGCTGGCAATCACTCATTGGCATCTGAACCAGGCTCAACTTCTTCACTTCAAAACCTTCCCCTATCTACCCAAAACAAACGAAACTATTCTGCACAAAATTAAACAGCCAAAATAAAAAATTCAACTCAAAGTACTACAATGGAATATTCAGCGATTTTTTAATAATCTTCCCAATTTAGACAATTATTAAAAAATTCAATACTACAGTTATAGCGCTACAAGAAACAAAAATTCTAACAAAAAATGCTCCAACAAAATATAAGGATTATATTGCATATTTTCACAACAGGCCCCATGATCCCAATAAAGATGGAACAGCTATGCTAATTAAAGCAGGCATTCCCCATTCATACTCGTATTCACAAAACTCAAACGCTAACAATCAACCTGCCTCAGCCGACCACTTTGCAGAACGTTTATCGACAATCTCAAAATATCGGTTCCAAAAGCAATACCGGAACCTTACTGCGAACAATCTTTCTCACAGGATGATCCTTGGTGATTTCAATGCCAACAACATTCTTTGGCGCTCCCCATATACTAACGGTGCTGGTACAGTTATAGAAGGTTGGTTGAAAAACTCTGACCTTGTACTCCTGAATACGGGGTCTCCTACTCATTTTTCAACAAAGAACACCTTTACTGTCATTGATTTATCACTTGCCTCACTTGCGATTACAATCAACGCAAACTGGAAAACGCATGATTGTTTAGAAGGGAGCGATCACTTTCCGATCCTACTTGAGACTTCGGCAACCTGAAAATTTTTAAGTATATTTCACTCCAGGTTTGTAGAGTCCAAAGCCAATTGGAGAAAGTTAGCAAACAAGGCCCAACAAGCAAACGTTTCTACTCCAATATCTGACAACATCAACAAAGAAGCAGCTTCCATGAAGAAAATAATAAGGTTGGCCGCATTCACTTCCATTCTAGCTTCCCACCCACCATGCAAACTTTCCCAACCTAGTTGGCTCAACCCGCATCTAAAACAAATGGCAAAAGGCATGGTTGCTATTTAAATATTTAAACGTTCTACAACCGTTGAAATTGTCATTATCTACCAGAGAGATGTGCGATTAGCCAAAGTAGATGGAGGGAAAAACTTCTTGGCAACAATCAACCCGTCAATGGAAGCCAAAACTTTATGGAGTAAGGTAAAGACGGTCAACGGAAATAACTCAAGAAAAGGTATCAGTGCGATAATATATAACTCCACCCTTGCGAACAAAAGGGCTGAATACAGCTCTGATAATAGCTTTTCAGAACATGTTCTGAGACAAAAAAACAGTTTTCAAAGGGCAACACTAGACGGCGAAGACTATGAGCATAACCAAATCTTCCACCCGATTACACTCAACAAGTTGATGAAATCTCTTGGCAAAACAAAAAGTACAACTCCCGGCTCAGACAAAATTACTTACAAAATGCTTAAACACCTAGGAGCTGAAGTAATACTCTGGTTAGTAAGACTGTACAATCAAATTTTGGAAAATGGCATTTACCTACATGAGTGGAAAAAAAGTAATTTAATTCCGATTCCCAAACCCAACGGGAACCAGAGCTCTTTAGACTGCGATCGTCCAATATCCCTCCTTTCAGTACTGTGCAAATTATTCGAGATAATAATAGTGAACAGGAAACAGACACAGGAAAAGCATCTCAACAGTGGTCAACATGGCTTTAGACCAGGAAGAGGCACCCACGCTGTACTTCACATGCTAGATCACGCAGTGCACTTTTGTCTATGGATTTGGAGAAAGCATTTGAAAGGGTAACTAACTATGGAGTAATCAACCAGTTAAGAAAGTGGCGAATCAGCAAACAGATACTTCGGGGAATACTTTATTTTATGTCAAATAGAACAGTCGTTGTGAAAATAAATGGACATCTTTCAAGTCTCACTGTCATTCAAAATGGAATCCCACAAGGTTCAACAATATCTACCGTGTCATACAACGCCTATGTTAATCCGCTTCTTGAAATACTTCAATCAGAACTAATACAAACTAAAATCTTGCTAACAATATTTTTGTCTTCGCGTTAGGCAAACCAGAAAAATAAATGATATACTGAATTGAACATTAACAAAGGCACTCAATTGGTGCCAAGAAACTGGAGCAAAAATACCTACTAACAAAATAGACGCATTTCACATTTGCAGAAAACATTACTGCGCATCCCTCTTCTAAACAACGCTAAGATTTTAGGACTTGTGTGCACCAAAACATGGAAATGGAATTCTCATGAAAAAATAGTGTCGGAAAAGCTGAGCAGAGTAAATAATTTACTTAAAATAATTTGTAGCAAACACAAGGGACCCCATATAAAAACTTCACTCATGATAGCAAAGACACTCTTAAGAGGAGCTATTCAACACGGCTTGACTATATATTTCCATTGGACTAAGCAAAACGACCAAAATGTGCAAATAAAAATGAATGCTCTGTTAAGAACTGCATTAGGTGCATTACATTCAACGCCTATCGAAGTCTTACTGGCAGAAGTTAACATCCTAACCTTTAAAGATATGAAAGTTGTAAGTCAAAATAAGCTTCTGTCTAAAAGTACATATTAGGAACGTAGAACATGCTCTGCACGATATTTACAAATCGGGTTGGACTCAATCTGAAACCTGAAAAAACAAAAGTGCTATCTTCAGTTCTATTCGTGATGTCAAACCTTCATAGATAACGATTCCGAAACTTCTCAGTTATAACAACCAAACTCCCCCTTGGCTGTTTCCTAGATACCTCATAGATACTTCCTTAAACGAAACTTCCAAAGAAAGCACTCCAAAAGAAGTACTCGTATTTAGAAAAATGTTTGCTGAGATATTAGAAACTGGCAATTTCGAATGTGTTTTCTACACAGACGCATCCTGCAAAGATGGAGTTGCTGGTTACTGTGTCTATAGACTTGACAGCTCTAACAACAGAGTAATATTGCAACAACTTACCACTTCTCATGAAAATTCGTACACTGGAGAAGTAATGGCACTTGCAGAAGAGTTTAAATACGCTAAGAACCAATCTCTTCTCAGAATGTCTATGCACTCACCTAATATGGTCACCAGGACATGTTGGCTGTTACACGGGATGCAATTAAAATGCCTTTGGAATACAAGACATCACCATTTGCAAAATCTGTTTGGATTCAATCCTTTACAAGAGGAATTAAAAACTCGGTGGGATCAATCAAAATCATTTTTGAGGACCCACAAACTTGATCTATCACTTGTTACTTACTCGTATAACGAAGAGCTAAGCCAGTCGTAAGCAGTACAGATCTCCCGAATAAGATTAGGACATATGATGTTTAACAAATCGCACCTTTTTAACAGAGAAGAACAACCATCATGCACCATGTGCAGCGAGCTACTTACAATTAGTCATGTCTTACAAGGCTGCAAAATAACTAAGGAACACTTCGAGGGAAATGCTTCTACATAGTCTCCAAATATTATTAGATCCATCAATAGCCCCGGAAAATCGAAATTATTCCCTCTATTAGCAAAACATAAACTTAAAATTTAAATTTATATGTACGACTAGATATTTAAGATATAAGACTCAGAATGAATAAGTATCTGTAATCGCCACATGGGCATAGTACCCCGGCGTGCTAACCCGGACTTTACAAATTTATTTGTATTGTATCCCCTGAAAATAAAGTAAAACAAAATAAAATATTTCTCGCATGTATAGTATCTCTATTGCTACTGCGTCGCTTGTTGGGTTGGAAAATATTTTGGATCACCTCGATAGTTAGTAACACCGATAACATATGCTAGCGCTATCTTCGGCAAAAAGAAGTCATCCCTCGTAAATGTGCTACTTCAACAATAAAAAGCAACGGACTTAGTGCAGCACCTCTTCTACCGCGAGCATCGAACTTGTCGAGTTGTAGAGGCTGAGTAGGGTCAATGAATCTCGAGAAGAAATTCTCCAGACGAGTCCTGAAACCAAAGGATGCTCCCCCCCCCTCCCCAACTTCCAAATTACTCCATCATTCCCCTGGGCTGGATCAAGGTGTCATACGACCCGTGCCGAAGATCAACCTGGCTGAGGGCCCAGTATCTCCAAAAATAGCTCAGTCGCAAACGGAGTATCCGGATACCTGGCGACCTCCGGATTAGCTAGCCTTATCTGTATATGGCGGATCTCTGTACAGATGGACAACCCTTTCTCCGCTACTCGTGGGACTATCAATGGATAATAACCATAAAACAAAAACCGAGGCCGGTACTCCTTTATTACCGGGCGGTGGAACGGTGACTACACCGACTACCGGCAAGGCTCCTGCATTGCCGAGAGGAGGCAAAACTGTGGCAGGCCATGGTGCGCCATCCTCTAAAGGCAAAAGGAATAAGCCTAATAATAAGAATTCAGGAAGTGTTAAGACTGTGGCAGGCCATGGTCCTATCACCTCCTCCACCCCTAGCAGCAGCAAGTTTGTGGCAGGCCACGGACTTGTCGCAGCTACCAAAACTCCTTCAGGGAGTGTTAAGACTGTGGCAAGCCATGGCCCTATCACTTCCTCCGCCCCTAGCAGCAGCAAGTTTGTGGCAGGCCACGGACTTGTTGCTGCTACTAAAACTCCTTCGGGGAGTGTAAAGACTGTGGCAAGCCATGGTCCTATCACTTCCCCCGCCCCCAGCAGCAGCAAGTTTGTGGCAGGCCACGGACTTGTTGCTGCTACCAAAACTCCTCCCCCCATAGAGGAATCTGGAGCTCAGCCGCATCGGCAAGCTCCATCTAAGGCGCTCTACAGAAGACGCCGAAATGCTTCACGCATCATCAAAACCTTCGGATCCATTCCGGAGGTGGAGAGAAGTGCGGAAATAAAGAGCAAGGTTGAGTGGGCTAAAAACGTCCTAAAAGACGGATTTCCCACTGCTTCCACTGCTCACAAAACGTCAAAAGACTCCTCTAAGCGTCAGAGATCGTTGGAGGAAACCGTACCGGTTTCCAAGAGGCCCAAAACACTCAGTTCCACAACCCCTGGGCCATCCAACAGCAGATCTCTGAGGTCTTATAATGAAGTCCTAAAGGACGCATTGGTGATCGCGGTGATCGACAGAAGCGATACCGACGGTTCCATTACACCGGAACGGTGGCAATTGGTCAAGTTGAAGCTCTCGAGCAACTTCTTGGCCATCATGCGGGAGAACCCAGGACCACCTCCTATCACAAGCGACGCTGGCTGGCACCAAGGCCATGTCAAGCTCATCGCTTGCTCCAACCAGAGATCTCTCGATCTCTTCACCAAGGCCATCGATGGTTTAGGAGAGGTTTGGCCAGGTGCAAAACTCGAGGTCGTATCTAAGGAAGACATTCCTAGTAGACCTCGAACTCGTACCTGGATTCCAGCCGAACCCTCCTCTCCAGGAAGTATCCTGGAAATCATCCGGCTCAGCAACCCGACTCTTCCGACTCATGACTGGAAAGTCGCGAAACTGGAGGAACTAAGGGGTTCTTATAGATGCGCGTTAATTGTGATCAATAAGGAATCCCTTAATCCTCTGGCGCAGACGAAAGGCATGATTCGGTTCGGATTCGAGTCAATTCACTTAAGGGTGTACAAAAAGGATGAGCTGGATGCTGATAAGCAACCTCCTCCTCCTTTAACACCCGATATCACAACCTTGGATCTTGGAGCGTCGATATCCTTTCCAGAATTGGATAGCGACGACTCCAATCTGTCCGAGGTGACTACCAAGCCGTCGGTCTCCTCTTCTGATACATTGTCGGAAATGGAAACCGATGACGAAACAATTAGAGGTTCTACACGATCAGAGATAGAAGATGAGCTCTTGGGCACATCTTCAGAATCGGAGGACCTCAACAACACCGTGGTGGAGGCGACTCTGGAAGACTGTAGCAATGATACGGTTTCTCCAGATTAATCTCCACCACTCAAAAAAGGCTTCGGCCGCACTCATTCTGCGTCTTTCCAAAAGCGCAGAAGACATAATTCTAATCCAGGAACCATGGATTGCAGAAGGCGTGGTTCGTGGACTTAGGACACCCTCATACGTTCCGCTCTATACAAGAGACAAAGGCAAGATTAGAACTTGTATATTAGTGAAACGTAGCCTTAATGTATTTCTACTTCCCAACCTCAGTGACCCCGACCTAACCGTTGCCAGATTAGAGACTGCCAAAGGCTCTTACTGGCTGGCATCGGCTTACCTTGGCCACGACCAAGTGGGCCCTCTCCCTGGTGATAACCTAGAAAGGGTGGTACTGGAAGCGGGAAGGCAAAAAACTGGCCTCATAATCGGATGTGACGCTAACGCACATCATACGGTATGGGGCAGTACCGACATCAATGATAGAGGTGAGTCACTTTTAGACTATATCTTAAGTACTAACCTCTTAATTTGCAATATTGGCAATGAGCCCACTTTCATAACAAAAAACCGACAAGAAGTATTAGATATTACTCTTGTCTCCGACAGCATCACCCAAAGGCTAACAAACTGGATGGTATCGTCTGAACACTCCTTTTCAGACCATAGATACATCCAATTCAGTCTGAGTGATGCTCCCCCCAGCCAACCAGCTTTCCGGAACTATCGGAAAACTGATTGGACAAAATATAGAGGAATACTGTCGGAAACGATATCCTCTAAACTATCAAGTCCCCCGCGTGACACCAATGAGCTCGACATGAAAGTCAGGGAATTTACTCTGACTCTCAATAAGGCTATGGCCGCTTCCTGCCCTCTTATTCAACCAAGAGGCAAGAAAAAGCCACATTGGTGGTCATCGGCACTAGGACTGCTCAGAAACACCTGCAGAAAACTTTTCAACGCAGCAAAAAGCACAAGAAAAGTGACCGACTGGGACTCATATAAAGAATCCCTCAAATTATACAAAAAAGAACTGAGGAAGGCAAAGCGACAATCCTGGAGGTCATTCTGCGACAAAATCACAGAAACCTCTGAGGCTTCGCGGCTAAGAAAAATCCTCTCCACAAATCCTATGATGCCCAGCTGTTTGAAAAAAACCGATGGCTCTTGGACAACCTCAAGTGATGAATCACTCAACCTGCTTCTGGACACCCACTTTCCAGGTAGCTCCCATCTCGCGGCCAGTAGCAGCCCAAACAAGCCTACTGCAACCGTGACCAAAATTCATAGTCTGATTACGAGAGACAAACTGCTCTGGGCGCTGCATAGCTTCAAACCATACAAGTCTGCTGGTCCGGACGGTATTATACCTGCCGAGCTACAGAGATCCTCAGATATTATTCTACCTGTGTTGGAAAATATTATGAGGAGCTGTGTAGAACTTATCCACATTCCACTGTTATGGAGAGAAGTCAATGTAGTATTCATTCCCAAAGCTGGAAAATGTTCTCATGTGGTCCCAAAGGACCTCAGACCTATAAGTCTATCATCATTCCTTCTGAAAACTTTAGAACGACTGATTGATATCCATATTCGAGCTAAAGTTGATCCAAGACTTCTGTCTGCGGCTCAACATGCCTACTGTAAAGGGAAGTCGGTGGAAACGGCTTTGCACTCTCTGACTAGCCACATCGAACGATCCCTACGATATAAGGAGTACACAATGGTTGCTTTCCTAGACATAGAGGGCGCCTTTAACAACGTCAACACATCCGCAATCACGACTGCGCTGTCAACTCTGCAGGTAGACGGCTCACTTGGGGAGCTGATTAATCTAATGCTGACAAGCAGGATAATCAACTCCAAACTGGGTGAGACTTCTGCTAAAAGATATGTCAGTAGGGGTACGCCGCAAGGCGGTGTCCTCTCCCCCCTTCTCTGGAACTTAGTGGTTAACGAACTACTGATATACCTGGAAGCGGGTGGTAGCAGAGTGATTGCCTATGCGGATGACGTTGCCATAGCCGTCTCAGGAAAACATTTAAATACCATTAAAGAACTCCTCCAAGTAAATCTTAACAGATTAACCTGCTGGGCAGATCGCTGTGGATTGGGAATAAACCCCCATAAAACTGATCTTGTCCTCTTTTCTAGGAAATATAAAATTCCAATCATAGACCCTCCTTCAATAAACGGTACCAGTTTAGCTTTCTCCGATACAGCAAAATATCTGGGTCTCATTTTTGACAGGAAACTAAACTGGAAACCTAACATTCAAGAAAGAGTCAATAAAGCTACAATAGCTTTATTCTCTTGCAAGAAAGCCATTGGGAACAAATGGGGCCTTCAACCTCGCATAACCCACTGGCTATACATCTCGGTCATAAGACCGATACTTACTTACGGGGTGGTTGTCTGGTGGACGGCCTTGGAAAATGCAGTCAACCGCATTAAATTAAGCAGAGTCCAAAGAACAGCATGTCTATGCACAAGCGGAACTTTGCGGTCTACCCCCTCTGCGGCATTAGATATTCTGCTTCACTTGACACCCCTCGACATTTTTAGCAAGCAAGTAGCTGCGACTGCAGCTATTCGCCTTAAAGCGACTAAACAGTGGACAAATAATTCATTTGGCCACGCCAACATTCTTAATACATTAGGAATCCTCACAGAGAACACCGATTACACCATACCTGAACTTTGGTTTGACAAAAACTTCCATGTAAGCTTCCCCTCTAGATCATTCTGGGAGGAGGATGCTTTCATGGAGGACAAGTCAATCCATCTCTACACAGATGGATCTAAAACCGACAGCGGAGTTGGTGGCGGTGTTTTCTCAGATATGCTAAATCTAAGCCTCTCTTTCCGCCTTCCAAATCACTGTAGCGTGTTCCAGGCGGAAATTTTGGCGATTAAAGAAGCTCTGTCCTGGCTGAAGAAAAACGTGATATCTGCAAAGGATATCCGCATATTTTCGGATAGTCAGGCCGCCATCAAGTCCCTGGACTCGGTCTCATTGTGTTCTAAAACTGCCCTTGAATGCCGATCATCTCTCATGGAGATGGCAGAGCAGTTCAACATTCACCTCTGTTGGGTGCCGGGCCACAGAGACATTCCAGGGAACTGCAGAGCCGATGAACTCGCCAAAATTGGAACCACTCTACCTATCCTACCGGACAAAGGTAGTATAGGTATACCAATCGCTACGTGCAAACTAACATTAAAGCTAGATGCCAATAAAAGAACGGACCTTAGATGGACTGCTGGACAAACATGTCTAGCAACCAAACAGATCTGGCCAAGGCTGGATCTGAGTCGATCTAAGTGTCTGATCCTTTTAGATAGGAAACATCTCAGCGCCATAATAGGTGTCATTACCGGACACTGCCTCATAGGCAAGCACGCAAGAAGGCTTGGCGCTTTTACTAACGATTTCTGTAGAAGCTGCATGGACGAGGAAGAGGAGGAGACGATCCCCCACTTACTCTGCACATGCCCAGCTCTCTCTCAGAGAAGGAAGCTTCACCTAGGAGCTTTCTTCTACAACGACCTAAACGATCTAGAAAAAATAGACGTTAACAGTCTCCTACGCTTTATTAAAAGCTCAAACTGGTTCCAGTAGTAAGAAGATCACAGATCCACGTGGCATCACAATGGGCCAATAGGCCTAAGTGGGTTGGTATTTCCAACAGCCACTCTTACCTAACCTAACCTAGTGCAGCACCTTGGTGCATTCCAACGTTCAATTATAATTCTTCGGGCATTTTGAGGCCTCACGACGTTTCTCCACATTTATCCTGACACTTTAATTGCCATGGAGTTTAATAATTTTGTATTGTTGCAAAATTAGCTCCATCATGTACTTTTTTAGTTTGACAGATCAAACAGTAGTTGTTTAAAATTCTCGTGACGCCTTTGCATTTATACAGTGGAACAATAAAGCCGTGGTTAGACCAGTGGATATAGATCATCTTTTGCCATTTGATTGAATGAAATCGAAGAATAGTCGTTTATACTCGTACTTCGAAGGGTATGTGATCTAACTCGACTACTCGACTCTGTTTAATCATAAGACGCACGTGTGAATTGTACCAGTTTATTATCTCCGTTAATGACGGTTTCCGTTGGTTTTACTGTGGTATCTTCACTTAAAAATCCTGCCAGCAAAAGCCAATGCTGACCTTGCTAGCTCACTTCCAAGATTGCCATAGAATATGTTACTCGGAATGATCAATTAAATATTCAAAACGCATCTCAAAAAGAGTTGATGACGCGATGTTGCTTACAAAAGAGATAAGGACCTTAAAAATGGAAAAAAAAACAACAGGAAACGTAATACGCGAGAATAACCAAGATGGGTGTTATCTTTGAATGTAGACTTAATTTCAAGTCTTGGCTAGTTTCCAGTTCATGCTCCTACTAATATTCTGATTGACTTGAAAGAATATGACATTTATGAACATAGAGCGATCTGGTTGACTGCAACAATTCTTACACTTCAAACTTGAACAAGTTGAGATGAATTAAATAGTAAAATCGTAAGCTCAAAGATGCAATTGACATTTTCCTCACTCGAAGAAAACTATTTGAAATTCTCCCATTTGTTGAATTATTTGAATTTCTGTCACAGCTACGTTCATAGGCTTGCAAACTATAATGATTAAGATGACTAACAACACTACTTTGTCCTACGTTGTCCCACACAATAAGGCTTATAAATTTCATAAGCAAGTATTTAAACTTATGAATCATTTTGCTTAACATTTAATACTGATAAAGCAGGATAAATTTTAGTCCAATGGACTGTTGTAATAACTCCACAACTTACTTGAAAAATTCTTCACAGTTTTCAAATCAAACTACACCAACTACCTATACTTGGAAAGTTTTTTTTTTCAATACATATTACAAATATTTTCAACATGGACAATGTCTGAGAAGTTCGCCCAAAGCGCAACGCCCACTTGAAAAAGAGTTCCAGCCAAGTTGAAGAAAGATGAAATCAGCTTAATGTCACTGCCCTTCGTGTTACGGTCAGTTTTGGGACTTTAAATTCCCACCCCGATCCATTTGGTTGTCATAATTGAATATAAATTTTATTAAATGATTGGGTGAACATATTAAAGTTGAACGTTTTCATTTCTATCTTCGTTTTCTTTTGCTTTTCCCCTCTGTGGCGTCTTTTGGTCGTAGTTTATACAATATCGTCGGGTAATCTTTTTATGTTCTTTTTGAGGAAAAGTTTCTCTTCATCTTGATGGATATGAGCAAGGACGAAGACAAAAGCGACAAGTATTTCTGTTGTGCTATAAAAGTTTTTTACTTTTTTGTGGATGTTCCTCTTATTGGCAGTTCTACGACACCATGCTCGGCTGTAGATTTTTGAGGATGAGAAGTGACTCCAAACAGGGAGAATACTAACTGTTTCCTTTTAATGAGATTCTGTGACAGTATGGTAATCATGAAGCTTATAATTTTAAAATTTATTTTAATACCTTTGTTTGAGAATAATCGAAGAAAAAAAAAATTAAGCAGAGAAGCGAATGGTAAATTAAACGAATTATGTTTATTACATGTTACCTCTTCTGTGGTCTGCAAACAAGTGGGCGAGAAGTTCACACAGCAATATCCACCAGCGAAACCGATACTCTAAACGAGAGAAATTCAAAGACGAGAAAGAGAGAAGAGAAATGCTGCAAGTGCAGAGTGCGCGAATTCATTACGAGTGGTGAATAAACTCAAATGCTTCGGTTTCGATGGTAGATTTTGCTGGGTAAACTACACTCTGGCAAGAACCCATCACAAACTTAATTAATTAACATATTTAAAAACATTTTATGGATAACAAATTTTACGACTTGATTTATTCCAAAACAACCTTCATTTTGTTAGTTTTTGTAGTCTACTTCTTTTCTTGATGTTAGGAACAGCACTGTAACTTTAAATTAAAGTTCATTCTTACGGAACTTCTTGCTATGAAGCGGATTCAAGGAATCTTTGGTTGGAGCATAATGTCAGCTTGACCGATGTTACAAAGTTGGTGTTGCAGCTATCATATTCACGAACTTGGTTTCTGATTTCTGAATATTTAGCCTCTTTTGTTCAAGGTGTGATAGAAAGGTTATGGGATTATACTCGATCACGTAAAAACCACATTGTAACGAAGTAAATATAGGATACATTTTACGACCCATGAAGACAAAACTACTAACAGTACAACGAACTTAGGATATGACCGTGGAATGGGAATGTAATTGAGGAAGTGTGACGGTACCAGCCCTGGAAATAGAGGATGGACCACTGCCATATATATGGTACAGTACTACTGCGATACTCAAATAGATGCGGATTTGTCATTGGAGTCAAACTTTAAGAAATTTGAATTTTCGGCATGTGAAAGAGGAGAAAGCCGGCGGTTTGCATGAGCACCGTGCGGTTGGGCGAAACATTTTTATGCACAGTATTCGTAAGTCCACATGAGGGTCTGCCAATTAATCAGTTTTTCACTTTATTGTCTACGCAAGGTACTCCTCCATTATGATAGATCTTCCAAATGGCGAGCATCGACTAGGACTAATACCATGTTGTTATCAGGGTAAAGTTGCAAATACTCCTATACTATTTTTTAGATGGCCACAGCCACATGCAGGAGCCTCAAGAAAGACGACTCTTTAAAGTGCAGCAACTATAACTTTTGCCTACAAGGTTCTATCATATTTACTGTGCTGCGTGGACGCTTAAGGAATTTTACCAACAACCTAATTGGTTGTTTCAATGTGACTGTCCAGGAAAGTCCACCATTACATAGATCAAATTTTCCACATCTGCAAATTTTGGGTCAAACCACAATAAATCCGAGGTCTGTTCAAAATCTCTCTGACTTGAGCTGCTACACACTTCTCCCAATGATTTTTCTGAAACTGAAAGAATGGGAAGCCTCTTCTAGAATAGCACGCTGGCAGTCCATCGCAATCCGCATGATGTTTTCTCCAGTCTCAAATCTGGCCCATTTCAAAGGCAATTTCAGCTTACAGCAAAGCCAGAATTCACAGGGAGCGAGGTCAGGAGGGCAAGCAGGTTGGCGAACCACTTTCGGTAGTACTTATTGGTGATAGTAATGCCGTGTGGGGCGTGCTCATGGTGAACCACGCCACTCTCGAGTCAAATAACACGGTAAGCATGACTTTCACATTGTTGCGGAATTGCCTTGCTTTTTGGGCCTCAGGAATGTCGCATGCTTCCATTGTGATGACTGAAATTTGGTGTCTGCGTCGTACACATAAACCCAAGACTGGTCTTCACTTGAGGATCCCCAGGCTTTAAACAAAAATTCATGAAGTAGCGTTGTTAATCTTTTTTAGCCATTCATTCCCAAAATAAAATCCTATGACTTACGGTGTTACTTAAATGTGATCACTTTTTAACGCCGTAGCGGCGAGAGATTTATGCTCTGGTCCCTATGGATCGCCACCATATTTTGTTTGTTTTGTTAATAAAAATTAAGTTGGATTATTTTTGAGCAGACCTCATATAGCATTTAGCGTCCATATCAGAACGACACTTCAGAGAGATAAAACTTTGAGGAAAAGATGATATCCACCAAGTGACTGCCGCCAGTATTGATACACATTTATGCCCATTTTATCGCATTTTTCATTCCTTCTACAAGATTTCCATTTCTGTCGAATATTCTCCTAAAGTCTGCGATTGTCTGAGGCTTTTTGGCATAAACCCGCGACTTCAAGTAGCCCCAAGATTACGCGATCAGGAAACGCTTCCTTCACAATACCCATTGTGGCTCGGTGCGGTTGCACCGTCTTGTTGAAACCACATGTTCACGAAGCCCCGCTCGTCCAAGAATTAGTTTATCATGGCTCTGTAGCATTCGCCAGTAACAGTGACCGTATTGCCGATAGCGTCCTCAAACAAATACGGCCCAATCAATCCTCCCGCGTAAATGCCCACACCGTGGCTCTGAGGGGATGTAATGGATCTTCGTGCATCACACTCGGAATTTCAGTGCCCCAGAAACGAAGATTTTGCTTATTGACGTAACCGCTTAAGTGGAAATGCGCCTTGTCGCTCATGATGATTTTCGACACAAAATCGTCCTCTTCGTTGTTTAGATTGAGGATGACACACGCGACTGACGGTCAGGAGGCATTAACTGATGCACTGTTTGCATTTTGTACGGGAACATGTGTAAGTCTTTCACTAAAATGCGCATCGTCTGGTTGATGTTTCTTCATTCTCAGCGACATCGGCAGCCACAGCCGCGACATTCTCGGCCGAACGACCAGTCCGGTGGCGGCCACGCCCTGCTGGATCTCCTGTGGTTCCACTCTGTTTGAGTCGAGTAGTCGAGTAAGTGCCGGAATTTTTGCCCAGTTAGCGCAACACGATTAGGAAATCGACGTCGAAATTCACGCTACGCTAACACCACCGACCGATTATTGGTCAAAAATATCGACCCAATTATTCCACGAGTATAGCGCTCCATTGCTTGTCTGTTTGTATACTGCTGCTGACTAGTTCGCAAATGTCAAATATGATACGATAGGTACGACGCCATTTTCACAAATTATACCATCTTCCGATATGGTGATTAGTTTTGCGCCACCTGTACAAGTGACCTTAGTCACCTCAGTCCTCCTTTATTGTCTCTACGTAATGCACTTTATCAAGAATGGATAAGGCCACTCTAGTTTAAATTGAATTGAAAAGGCTACGACTCAACTGTCGGATGTTAATGAAAAGAGACCCCAACCGGCTTGACGTGTGTAACTAGAGGCAGGTAGATGATTGGCTTCATTTCATTTAGTAATGATAGTCGATATCTTGTCTCATTGTTCGCTAGCCTGGGGCTCTAATCTGCGATCGCAAAATAACTACAAAATTGTAAGAACGACCTAACGTAATATATAGGCTGCAGCAAGGCGAATCATAACCATGGTGCTCAAAAGGGGGTAAGAGCAGATCGGAAGCTCAATCAAGTGATATCGACCTAGCTCAAAGATTAGCACAGCCATCGACGCTTCAGTATGATAAATCTGCGATTCCAGTAGAAGGTTAACACAGAAAAATACCACCCAAGTAAAATGGTATCGATATGCCTTTCACTAGCTACTTTAGGGTGCGCCACAATCAACAACTCTTTACACTTCTAAATGTTTTAATCGACACCAAGTTGGCTGGGGTCATTTCTACCTGAGAGCGTTGCCTTAGGTGGGGTAGACGAAGTAATTGTTGGTCATCGTTCATCTTGAATAGTTTACTCTGCCAGACAGCGGAATTCTAGTCCTCTTCGTCATTAAACAGTCTGCAGAAGTGATCTTTCCATAAATTCAGCACCGACTGTGACTCTATTATTATGTTCCTATCCTTATCTCAGCATATTTCTGTTCATTGTGGTAAAGCTGTCTAAAATTTTTTCGGCAAAAGCACCTTTCCAAGATCACGATCGACCTCATAATCGTACAATTTCTCTAGAACTGTTGGAAGTTATGATTTGCAAAGGCTCTAATAGGAACTTATGAATGTAGACGTTCAATGTCAAGTTTATAGACTTGTTTGGTATTTTGGGCTCGGTGATACCAGAATTGGCACATTAGCAACAACAAGGTGGTTGTCCGAGTCGATATTAGCTGCATAAAATGCTCGGATATTGAGAATACTGGAGTTATACTGGAGCTAGCTATGATGATAAATTTTCTCGCCGCGAAATTTCAGATTACGTTTTCAGGCTATGGTTTCCAACTGAACTGCGAAATATACTCCCCTTTCGTAATTTAGCGTCAAAACTACTAAGGATGATCGTAACGTAACCATAGCCTGGGTCTTCCTGTGATGACAAATGAACAACCGAATACAAGCTGTTTCTGTATTTTATAGCAATCACCGTATTGAATGTTACAGTTTGTCGTCCTTCTTTTGGCCGACTTCTTTCATCGCACTTCTTGGATGGCAGCGATATTCGCTTGGTAGAAGTCTAGGACATCCATTGTTAGGTTATTCTGTGAGCTGTTAAAGATCCGAATATTTAACTTGCATAGCTTAATATTGTTTTCCGTTTTTCGCTTGCTGGGGTGGTCTACAGTAAGTTGCCGCTTTACAGCGAGTATCTATATCATCGGGCAGCTAAATGGACAGCACAGAATCCAACTTTGACATCCTTTAGATGAAACTAAAATTAGCTCACTATAAGGTGATACAGTTGATTAGGTGGCAACTACTCTGCCAAAATCATATCATATCGATTTCAATATCTTGGTTAAATTTTAAAAAATGTTTCATGACCTTATCTCCAAGAATGTCAAAGTAGCACAAAAGACGTTAACGCTAGATCTGCCCCTGATGCTGTCTTGGGAATTCTTTCGCCGAAATGTCCATATCATGCATATGCACCTAAGTTTGCCCAATTGTGTCAGCAAGGTTCATTCAGTTTTACAGTTCCAGCCTTTCTCCTTTTTCAGTATGGCCTTGGTTATGGCAGAGTTGGTGGCCCTTTTAGGATAATTTTAACTTAGCGATGAAATGAGGCGAATTAGTAAAGTATTTTCAAGAGGTATTATCATCACCGGCTGGAAAGTCTCTGGCTTATTAGTCAGCCAGTTTTCAAATCATAGATTCACCGAGGTCCAAAAGCATATCCAGAAATTAACTGAATTTTATTTATAGCTTTTCAACGTCAGTACATGCTAAGGGTAGTGAGGATCGATCGTGAGGACTGAGGTTCCGTGAAGTGATATACCTAGTTAAGATGATATTCTAATTGTTGAAACGTAGGTTGCTACTTAAGTTTTAAGAACAACAAGTATAGCAAAATATTTTTCATCGAAAATGGCTTTATTGTTTATTTTTACAGTACTCTCTATGAGGATCAATATACTTTTGCATACGTTTAAACCAATTTCCGAAACACTTTTTTCACTCTGAATGAGGTAACTTCAAAACATGCGTTTTAAACGCATCAACCGCATAACCTTAACCTTGAAATTTAGTTTTAATGTGCGGGAACAAAGGAGGTCAAATTCGGGGCTGTACGGCAGATTACTCACCACTTCGATGTTTTCAGTGTTCAAAAAGTCAGTTGTTTGAGTTGACCTGTGGAGTTCGTACTGTCGTGGTGGAAAATTATATGTGTCCGTAGGTTGCTTTTCCTTTTTCTGGAAAGGCTTTTGCCAAACAAATAGTGGTGTACCATTTCAAATTGATCGTCCTACGTCCTCTAATGCCCTGTTTCCGTAGAAACAGACAGAAGTGCTTCATGCGCGAATAAATTTTGTTGGATTTGGCCCGTTTTGAAAGATCCATACCATCGACTTTTGCCCATATGCATAACAGACGTCTTCTGAAGCACCGCGATCGAATTTCTTCGTCATTTCTTTTGAGCGATTGTCAAAATATTCGGTATCTAACGCGAAGAAATCTTTTTGTCTGTCAAATGTTCATGCAATATTAAATGTATGCATGTGGAGCTAATACCCAAGGATGCCACAATTTCACAATAAGCCACATGACTATCTTGCCGAATCATTTCGCGCACAGCATCGATGTTTTCTGGCACAACAACCGATTTTGGACGACCTTCACGAAATTCGTTCTGGAGCGAACGACTACCACATTGAATTCACAAAACCAGCGAAACACGTTGGTCAGGTATGGTGCTTCATCACGGAAAATCGAAGGAGTTGATCGGCATACTGTTGTTGAGTTAATCCACGTCGAAAATCTTAAAAAATTTTCGCGCGTAAATGTTAACGATTTAGTCCATTTTTTTTTGGCCCAGATGAGTTTTTCAAGTCTTTGTAAGAAACGCAAATAGTGCTTGTATGTATGATAAAAGGTTCTGAGCACGTGCACCATTAGGAATGTCAAACTTTACGATTTGACATATCTACAGTATGTGATTTCGAAAATCAATAATGCTTCGAAGCCGCATTAACAGAAAATAACCGGAAATAGGCTTCTCATCATATTTCTTTTCTCGCACACTGTCAACTTAAAACACATCCTTAAAATGCTCCAGAACAAATCCAAAGATATAATGTGAATATGTGTGTCAAACTAAATTGCCATGAAGCAGAGATGTTTAAGTTTATTGAGCGTAAACTTGCGAATCTACAAAATCAGCTTAGTAAACCCAAAGCACTTAATCTAAAAATCTAAGTAATTTCCAACAGTTTTTCCGTTCGATTTACGAGCATATCTTTCTTAATATCCTTGTATCCTTAATTATTTGTGTACCAGCATTTTTTTTTTTGCCGAATTCAGAAAGAAAACATTTCTTATTCATCATTTTTATACGGAAATTCTCGTGGAAAAATGAAAGTGTGTTTTATGATTATTAATGGTGCTGTCAGCTGGTCTAATCTGTCAAAAAATATTGCGGACATGATATATTCGGATACAAAAAACCCGATCTCGGTTACGGGAGAAGATAACTTCAAAAGAAAACATTTATTATCGCATGAATAATGAAAGTTGACATGCGACAGAGGGAAAGTTTATTTTCGTAAATTGTCTTAATTTTTTTGCTTTCATCCAGAGCGGATTTACGCAGGAGGACTGACTTTTTCTGAACAGGAGTCCGTAATATGTCAACTGGCGATCCATGAAACAACTCGAAAGTACTGCAAGGAATGACAACAATTTATTAATAATGAAAATGATTTCAAAGACTTTGTTGGAAAACCAAACCTACTCGTACTCGTATAGAATTATTAAATGATAAATGAAGGAAGGTGACTTCCTTGTAGATACTATGAAGACTGTGTCATTGTGGGGATATGCCAGACAAAATTGAAGAAAAAGAGAATTGTATTGAATAACATCTGTAAGAGGACGACTCTAAATGTCGATGTTATTAGACTCTAACAATGTAAGAAGTAGAAGTAAATTTGTGTATCAGGCCTCTCACCTTATCAGACAGGGGTATAGCTCTATAGCAGGGATTTCCAAACTATTTTGGGCAAGAGGCCCTTTTTCCAAAATGAACTAAAACCTCAGACCCCCATATCCAAATTAATTTAAAAATCCTATCTCTAGTTTTTTTTCCTACTGATACAAAATACTTACCAATTCAAAAACTTTCCGATTGGTTGAGTAAACTTGACATAATTTCCTCATCAAAATTTAACAAAATAAATAGACATACAATTCAGAAAATATCAAGTGTAATTAATAATTATTAATACAACTTAAGTAAAAATACGCAAGTAGGTAATTAAAGGGTTTTCCAATAGGGTCTTGATAACATTGAATTTAATTTGTGAACGCACTCTTTCACTAATCATCAAACTGTCACTGTCAATTTATTCAGCAAACTCAACATTTTCATCATGGTAAAGTACATGAACGAGCAACGTCTGCAAATTATAAAAATTTTCTACAGAAATTCGGAGTCGGTGACTGCAACTTTAAGAGCGTTAACTCCAATTTTCGGTCGTAATTCTCGCCCTAGTTTAGTTTAGTGCAAAAATTTGAGTCTACATATTCGTTGTGTGATGTTGCCGTGTAAGTGAGAAAACAGGTTAGTCGAAGTGTCGAAAATATCGCTGCCGTTCAGGCGTCCGTAGCAAACGATCCAAATCAGTGAATTCCATGGCGTTCTCAAGAATTGGCCATCGGTCAGACCACATTATGGCGTGTTTTGCGTAAGGATCTTGGTTTACACCCATACAAGACCAAGCTGATTCAAGAATTGAAGCCGATGGACCATTTGAAGCGACGTACGTTCTTCGATTGAGTTCTGGAGAAGATGCGCCAAGATGATGAATTTCATCGCAAAATCATCTTCTGTGACAAAGCTCATTTTTGCCTCAATGGGTTCGTCAATAAGCAAAATATGCGTTATTGGTCGGGTGAAAATGCACATGTGCTTCATGAATCACCACCTCATCCACAAAAAAATAATTGTTTGGTGCGGTTTGCAACGTTATTGGGCAACATTTTTTCGTCGACGATAACGATCGTCACGTTACTGTTAATGGCAGTGTTATCGCGACATGATCACCGATTATTTTTAGCCCGAATTGGAAGATATGGACTTGGACGACATGTGGTTTCAACAGGATGATGCCACAAGCTACACAGCACACGCTACAATCGATTTATTGAAGAGTAAATATGGTGAGCGTGTTATCTGAAGACATGGGCCAGTCGATTGGCCGCCTCGTTCGTGCAATTTAACGCCGCTGGCTATGTTAAGTCATTGGTTTATGCCAACACGCCAACGAGGTTGGAAGAGCTCAGAGCCAACATTGAACGCGAAATAGCGGCCTTTTCGGCCGAAATGTGTGGCCAAGTCGTTGAAAATTGGGTCCAACGAATCGACCGCTGCAAACGTGCCCGCGATGGCCATATAAACGAAGTCGAGTTCTATTCATAAATGTTTTTATTGTACTTCAAGCCGATAATAAAGTTTTTGAAATATCTCAAATGGTTTGCGTTTTATTTAAAAAAAAAATTGTCAAGTCCTTATTGGAAAACGCTATATTTCTTTGAAAAAGAAAGACTTCATCGTTTTCCTCACATAGCTGAACAAATAACCGAGAGTTCAAAGACCTGCTTCAAATCTTGTTGACAGTATTTATAACATATTGTAAAAACTGATGCAATCTAGGACTCAGATATTTTGCTACTAAATGCTGTCTGTGAATCACGCAGTGAATGACCAGTACCGTAGGCAATTGTCGCTTTAAGTGGGCTATAAAACCAAAGACGGAACATTTGACCTGCCCATTTTCGGATCCACTGCGACCTATTCCAGATATAATGTTGGACGGAATAGTTCTTCCGAAAACCACTAGGTTCAAGTACTTAGGATCAATCGTTAATGTAGAAGCGAAATGTGACGACGACGTAAGGCACAGAGTAAGCGTGGGGTGGATGAAATGGCGAGAAAATTCGGGAATCTTCTGTGACCGAAAATTTCCACTTAAATTGAAGGGAAAACTTTACACCACGGTGGTTCGGCCAGCTCTTACGTATGGTTCGCAGTGCTGGACAATATACGAAGCGTTTAAAATTAAAATAATGGCAGCAGAGATAAAAATGTTAAGGATGTCGACTGGAGTTACGAAACGCGACTGCATTAGATTTACGCACATTAGAGGAAGTCTACACATAAAGAATTCGGTAATCGAACAACTTGAGTCGGATAGAATTAGCTGGTATTGCCACGTTCACAGAAGATCTCCGGAAAATCCCGTTAAGAAGGCAATATCAACTACGGTCGCTCCTACTAAAAGAAAAGTAGGTAGGAAAAAGAATTCCTGGATTGCTCAGATGGCAAATGCACAACAACGCCTGGGGCTAACCGCCGAAGCGATACAGGACCGTGCAGTATGCAGACGCGTTCTGCGATCTGCGACATTAGCCAACCCCATAAGCGGAGCAGTAGCGATGCAGTAAAAATGGGAAACTCGTTATGCATAAGTTCGTGTAGCGAGAAAAGGGCTAGTAAAAGGAAAAGTAGAAGAAGAAGAAGAAGAAAACCACGAGGACGACCAACCATAGATGGAGCACTATCAGTCGCAACAGAAACAATGTTCTTCCATGGAATAGCATTGTCGATAAAAAAAATCGTTCCCCGGCCTGAAAAATCGATTCTCCTCTGGTATTAGTCTCTAAATAAGTAGCAAAAAGCAGTTCTTGGCACTTATTTTCATCTTTAATATATCGAACATATCCTAACAACAGAGCTTCATTGCCGGGTAATGTAGACTCATTCAACTGGAGAGAGAATCTGTTGGTCGGTAAGAAATTACATAAAACGTTTTCCAAGTCGCGACCTATCTCGTCTATTCGTCTCTGAACGGTGTTATTGCTCAAAGAAATTCTCTTAATAATATCAGCGGGCTTGTGCAATACATTGTTGAGGACCTCTGCAATGGCTGGTAAAATAAACTGCTCTCCAATTGTGTGGGGTTTTCCCGACTTCCCTATTAGTAAAGATATATTATAGGATGCTCGTAAATCTTCGACGTCTTGCATAGATGATGACGCAAACATCGATCTTATAGATGGCCTTTTTTCTAATTTTTCTTTAAGTGCTTGAAAGAAGGACAATGGCTTACTTTTTTTGTCAGCATGTACTCTTGATAAGCTGTCCTCCATTTTTGAAGGCTTTATGGCATCGTTGCTGAATACTTTTTCACATATGAAACACATCGGTAAGTGTTGATTTGATAGAGATGAAATAAATCCAAATTTCAAGTAGTCCAAACTGTATTATCTGCATTTTTTTTCGTGTCTGCCACTATAAAACTGAACATTTATAATTTTAGGTAACAACTTCTCTAAAATAATTTCAAAAAATACTTAGAAAAATATGAAAACGTTTTTTTGGTGCTTACTCTGTTACTTTTTCATAAACTGCAGAAATGTATGGTTACGCTATTAACGCTCGTAGGTAACTAAGGATTTTGTAAATTTTTTTTTCAATCACTTTATTGAGCTACTCGTACATATGTAATTACTTTGTAATCTCTTGAAATAAATTAGTAGATGAGTGTATCATCATTGATATTCAAGTTCCAACGAATTTCAAAACGCAAATTAACTTTCAACTTAAGTGCAATCTTGTTACCTACATACATATACGAGGGGCGTTCAACATATTCTCGGTATCGGGGTGAAGCTGTGGTTGTATATATAAATTGTTAATTATTTATCAAGTAATACTATTATTTTAGTGCATTCATGTAAAATTTCATATAAATGTGATTATTAATTCGCGTTTTATCTCTAGTTAAACAGAATCATAATGGCAACTGAGACGATGATGGTGAAAATTGAGCATCGCGCTGTAATTAAATTTCTCACTAAGCAAGGAAAAAGTCAAAAAACTATTCATGAAGAGATGGTGGCTGTTTACCAGGGTTCCACACCTTCATTATCAACTGTGCAAAAGTGGTCAAGTGAGTTCAAGAGAGGCAGAGAGAGCATTGAAGACGACCCCCGCTCCGGCGCCCCGGCTACTGCTTGTACGGGAGAAAGCATCAAAGAAGTCGAAAAACTTGTTCTTGAGGATGTCCGAATAAAGGTGAAAATGATGGCAGAGATCACCAAGCTTTCAATTGGTACCATTCACACCATTCTTCATGACCATCTTAACCTTTCAAAGGTCAGTGCAAGGTGGGTGCCACGAATGCTCACAGCGCCTCAGAAAAAAGTGAGAATCGCATGCTGTAGAGAGCTTTTGGAGATGTGTAGTGAGAACGCGGACGGTGTTATGGATCGAATTGTTACTGGGGACGAAACATGGGTCCACCACTATGACCCTGAAAGCAAACAAGAGTCCATGCAGTGGCATAAAAAAGGAACAGATCCCCCGAAGAAGTTCAAAGTCACTCCGTCTGCCGGGAAGCTCATGGCCACAGTTTTTTGGGACTCAAAGGGAATCTTGCTCATTGAGTACAAAAAAAAAGGTGAAACCATCAACGCCACATCGTACGCTTCCACTTTGCATAATTTGCGGGAGGAAATTAAAAAGAAAAGACGGGGTAAACTCGCAGCGGGTGTGTTGCTTCTTCATGACAACGCTCCTGTTCACACGGCGCGAGTTTCCAAGGCTGCTGCGCGAGATTGTGGTTTCGAAGAAATCCAACACCCACCCTATAGTCCAGACCTTGCCCCTAGTGATTATTTCCTGTTTCCGGATTTGAAAAAATGTCTTCGTGGAAAAAGATTTTCGGATGATGAAGAACTCAGGTCGGCAATAAATGGGTATTTTGCAGAGAAAGAGGAAATTTATTTTTTTGAGGGTTTAAAAAAGCTTATCTCAAGATGTAACAAATGCATTGATGTTAGGGGAGATTATATTGAAAAATAAAAACAATTTAAATTGAATTCGCATTTTCCTTCATATCGATACCGAGAATATATTGAACGCCCCTCGTATGTATAGTAAAATATCAGGAGCATGTTTGGACTTGAACTTAATCATGATTTCGTTCGTGTTAAATCGCGTATATGCGTCAAATACAGAGCAAGTCAAAACGTGGCTGCAAGACTTGTACGCTCGAACACATTAGCGACTTGTTGAGTTTTTTAAAAGTACAACAATGATACTTCCTACTAAAATATTAGTCATTCTTATAACAAGTTGGTACACGTAACACAACTTATACAGTATCTTGAACGTTTCAACTAAGAACTTTTGTTAATTAATAGGGGTCGATTTTTAGACGTTGTCGACCCCCAAAATCAGGTTTCGTTTATGTTGACCACTTTGGGAATCCCTGCCTTAGGGGATCTCAAGTCAGTATGTAATCTATTGAAAAGCTCAAGCCATCTAACGTGCGGCAGTCGAGTATACTTCTAAGCAAATCATAAATGCAGGAATTCAACCTGGCTTTGGGTGTTAATGCTGGTCTAGTCGTTATGAATCTACAGGTTGTGATTCTCATTATAAGTAGCATTGAATATTGTAAGCCTTCCATTAGGACTGATTTTTATGATTATAACTCTTGGTACCATTAGATATCTATTTTTGAAGTTATCTATTATGGGCACAACTCCTACGACAGGAAAATCATCACCATCCTCGTCGCAGTCGGAATGTAATCAAAGACGACTTTAGTCCAGAAAGACACAGCTGATTGAAGGCGAAAAAACTTCATCTGGATATTGAGTTAAATTACAAAGCATTGAGCAAAGTTAAACTGTTGTAGATGATGACAGTCGTCTAGGCTTTAAAACTTTTTTTTAAACTTTCTCTCCTAAGTAATGCAGATACATAAATAATATGGCTGAATTCTAAAACGTCAAAAAAAAAATGCGCATTGTAAATGCACACTGCTTTTGTGATGCTTTATTGCTTTGCATCATGGTCATTCACGATGCGCTGTTTGAAATTATTTGCGCAGTTGATGCATTCACAATGCGTTTTAAAAAAGTGTGCATTGCATCATAATAATCTGTTTGAGTTTTGGAATGCTTAAGATGCGGCATCACGTTGATGCGTTTTGGAATTCAGCATATTGTACGGAATCAATATTATTTTTTCCTAAATATTGCAGCTACTCTGAATAGATTTATAAAAATAAGTTAGGAGTACTTTCTTTTCTTTTCATCATTTCTCCCCACATTTTTTTGTAGAGGTTGACAGACATAAATTTCAGAACATGACTAACAATTACGATTTGTCTCCAGCCTTGTCAGAGATACAGATGGAATGAGTATCAATATTTTGTGGGGATTTATGTCATGGCTTTCAGAACTTCAAGAAATTGACTTAGACGTCACAAAAAGAAGGAACAAATCGAAATTTCATGCCATAAAACTTCAATCTGAATTTCTATTCTCTATTCGCTTCTGTTTAGTTAATAGGTCTTTTAGATTATCTTTTGTCAATCAATACCAACGTAAACCTCATCTGTCAGATTAAGTAAGTTCTCTGTTAGTCAGATTTATTGAGGGGGAAGTCATTGCCCTCTTGAATAGTGATCTAATTGGTGAGGAGGCCATTAAGCTGACAGTCTACGTCTCTTTAGATATTTTTTTGTACATTTTTAGAAGTTACGAGTATCTTATGAAAATCTTTTTTTTTTTCGAGATGTTAATTAATTTCCAATTAATCTCCTTGAAAGTATCTTATACTTATTCTTGCACTGCTGGTTGCTATGGTATTTAAGCTTTTTAGTCTTCCCTAAGCGATACCAAAGACGTCAAAGGAAATCAAATGTTCAATTCAGTTGCTCTTTCTAAATTATGAATAAAAAAAAACAAAAACAAAAAAAAAACATTATACAGTCTAAGTGTTTCCATATTCTTAGTACCGACTGTGACTCCATCACAAGGTTTCTTCTCTTCTTCATCTCTACGGGCTTCTGTACGATTCTTCTTGGCTGGTAAAACGTTCGATGTTTTTTTGTCTCTTCTGGTCGAGCGGCTCTCGTCTTTCGTTCAAGCGTCGCTTTGTACGCATCTTGTTTAGCTGTTCATGTGCTTGCAGGCATTCGTCATTCATCCAGGGATTTCTTGGTGGTAGTCGGGTGAAACCCAGTACATCAGTTGCGGCGTCTCTGAAGGCACGTTGGTCTTCGGTACTTGATGAGGGCGGAATAGGAGTTGTCGGTTTCTTACGATTGCACCTTTTCTATGTTATATCTTTGCATTGTAGTTCTCATTTGTTGTAGCGCTTGAGAGATTCGCATTCATACCTTGGCTGCAGAAAGGTAGAGATGCGAGTCAATGCCGGCTGCTCGCAAGGTTCTGACGTCCAGAATAGTAAAGGCATGCCCAACCTCGATCGCAAAATGATTAATCTTGTTGAGTGTTTCATGATCCAGAGACGGCCATGCCCCCTTATGTATAATGAAATTAGGAAACGGTGTACTTGCTAAAATAATACTTCATCCTGCTGCAAAGTAAATACTTAAGTAAATACTTAGACCGTTGCGCGACGTGGTGTCGTGTAGGCTTGGCTAACCAACTGCTCCACCAAAATGCCCTCCTTTTCTATCCTGGGCTTAAAACCGCCTAGTACGATTTTAACGTCAGTCTTAGGTCATTGCTCATACGAGTATGTCTTGCCGACGAGCTCGAAGAAACATTCGTTGGTGGCGTCGTGCTTGTATTCCGTAGGGGCATGGGCGCATAATAGGCTTGTATTGGCGAATTTAGCGGATTACCATAAAATGCTAGCGCACGTGATCAAGCTCGGCCCATCCCATCGCACTTTCTGGATAGCGGTGATATTAAGGTGATAGCAGTCAAGAGTCTCTTCTTATTGCTCGGCTGCACTTATCCTATTAAGGGTCCGAAGATTCCACGTGCAGATCCGAAAGTCGATGTCTTTTAGATGCTTGCAAGGGTCGTCATCAGTGAATCCGTTATCATGCGAGTCCATTATTTGGTTCGTCATATCTTTTTAATCTCTTCCGTATGGCGTCATAGGCCAGTATTATGTTACTGGTCAGGCATGCCTTTGCCATTTTAGACAAGTAAGGATTAATTCATGCAGTTACCGGTGATCACCACTGGCAAACACTACGCAACGGACTTAATTGTTGCGCTGCTAGCCGAATCCGTGTTATTTTTTTTTTTATAATTTACGCGCGCCTAAGGGGTTAGATACCCTTTTACTGTTGCCAGGGCGCGGGCGGAAAGGTAGAAGGAAGAGAAAGGAAAATTGTTTTGTAGTGGTTTGAAACTCAGGTGTGTTTGGTTTCGATATTCACTCTCCAGGGGGTGGGAGTCCGAATAGGACGGAGAGTTTTTTCTTCACTCAGAGTGATTCGAGGTATAATTCACAGTATTTTTTTTTCATTGCTTGAAACTCTACAACAGCCAAATCTACGTGTCAGTGTTATGCCTTCACACGCAGAATTTTTCTGTCTGAGTTCCAATTACACAAATGAAAAACTGACTTGCCATGGGCAGGATTCGAACCTGGACCCTCCGAGTGAGAAGCGATTGCCAGTACCACTATACCACGGCCACCCCCGTGGTGTTAGCAGTTTCCCGATCGATCGTCGCATAGATCCCCTATCTAACTTTAATCCAACTTGAAGATAGAGTTACATAAGTAACGCACCGACAAGGGAGAGTGCAGGAAAGGGCTATCTCCCCCTCCCAAAACAATCAGAATTTGGTGAACTCTACCTTTCCGCAATCGCGTAGCCATGTACCCTGGTGGCGGTGGTATAGTACAGCAAAAATATATCCTGGCGAGATAAGGTCACTCTCGGTGTACATAATACTGTTGTAATAAGCCCCAGGATCAGGATGATATCCCTGTTCATCGTCTCGCGATGTGTCTTCGAATCACATTAATCGGAATGTTGTAAATCGTGTTTAATTGAGCAGGTTCTAAAGCACTGTCTTTCAAACTGAATCATTTTCGTGTAATACGGTGCTACATAATTGCATTATGACTGAGGGTACCTATTAGATCATTTGTACGAGCATCGGAGAAATCAACGCTATCTGTTGTCAGTTATTTCTAATATCGAAAACATTCTTCCAAAAGAATGTTGTAAATCATATAAGCATACCCATACTGTTCGGCTCGTAGAAAAGCCCTTTCAATCGATCGGTGCCCAAGACCTCCTCAAAGGCACCCGTTCGTTTGTTGTTCTTGCTTTCAATCCATTCAATATTATAAAACTGATTGACCAGGAGAATCTAGGGCTAGAATTTTGTGGGCTTGAAAAAATATTGGGTTGCCATTCTAGGGCTAGGATTACGGCCTAGGGCTAAAATTGTGGCCTTTAGAATAAGGGCTGCTATTCTAGGGCTAGAATTACTGTCTAAAAAAATAAGGGCTATTACGGTTTTAAGAATCAGGGCTAGTCTAATTTGCTTATACTCGTTAGTTTAGCAAATCGAGTCATACTTTACAGTAGCAAATACTGATGGTTATCACGATGAGGTAAAGAAAGCACAATTGACTCGTAGTCACAGTTACAATACTTCACAACATTAGGTTGGCACCAATCAGTGCCTTCTATTCTCTTTTTCCTACAACACCCAGCTCAATATATTTACACAACCAACGTGAAGTGTACAAAAAGCGGTTTGTAGATTTTCCAATGAGTCTACAGATATACTCGTATGTACATACTATCAGAAGCTATGTTCTCTCAAGAATAACGACTATGGCGCTTTTCCGTCGCTATAAGACGCTATAAACAAGGTCTTCAGCAAGTGCCCAAGGTCAAGTGAAATATGTATTTTCATGTAGAGTTAATTATTTTAAAATATTCAAAAGGTCATGAGAGTTAAATATAAAATAGAACGCAAAACACAATCATAAAATGAACAAAATAAAAAATTGTTGTCCTTCGGAGATCAAAGC
Organism: Volucella bombylans; assembly: GCA_949129095.1. NCBI lineage: Eukaryota > Metazoa > Arthropoda > Insecta > Diptera > Syrphidae > Volucella > Volucella bombylans. The sequence continues at coordinate 148,142,752 of OX422143.1, forward strand.
AAATCCATTATAAGGCAAAATAATGTTTTCGCAGCCAAGGCCCCGTTATTTATTTGCCCAACAAATGCTTTAACGTGTCCAGCTGTCCTTGACATTGATGTATTTTTTCAAACGATGTTCAATTTTGCCTCCAACAAAATATTCAACCCATTAAACACGGACGGACTGTGATTTGCTTTAGTAATTGATTGGTCATCATTTCTCTGTCCAGCATCGACGTCTCATCAACATCATTTTTATTTGAACGAATCACTCAACTTGGAGCACTTAAGCAATGTATGCAAAAACCCCAGCGCATCAAAGGCTTCAAGATGTAAGCATACATATAACTTAATCTGATATAGACCAACTGAGATTCATATCAGAAGCTGAAGTATATTGTCATCTCACACCGGATTATTGGACAGAAATATTTGTATCTACATGCCTTCATCCTGATCATGACCATGTCATCAACCAGCGTTTCATCATCACTCTCAGTACTCTCATCTATCAGTCTATCGTGGTCAAGATTTCGTTTGTATCCGTGAATTTAAATTGGAATTCGGCCCTTTTTGCTTCCACAACGAGACATCCTCCATTTGATTAAATCTCTTCAATCTACTCCTTTGAGGCAATATCATCTTCGAGGAGAGAAAAAAACAAACTTCCACTGTTTAAGAATGAGACTGATGAAACAACATCGGCAAATAAGAGTCCATGGCCATCCACGAGTATTTTGTGGTCGGAATCAAGTGAATCCTACGATTTCGGTGTATTCGTACGTACGACATCCTTTCGATTTAAGTATCCGAAATAAAGTCCTGTCGGTTTGTCCGACTGTCTGGCACATTTGACATATGCTCGAGTTTTTTATGTTCTATTTTTGTCTCGAACATAGTGTCATAGTATCGATGGCGCCCAACAGCAGGCAACCACTTCAGACAGTTCAATAACTTTCAAGCCACAACGGACACATCCACTGGACAATGAGCAAACATTGAAATACGAATACAATATGAAGTGATGGTTTATTCTTGGAATTAAAAGTATATTTCATTTGTCTCGATACCCAGATCATTCAAGGGAAAATGGAACTGAAATGGAAAATTGCATCTAGACCTGAATGGTGGTTTGTGGTTTGTGGTTGGAGAATAGCGGGGAAAACTAACAATAGCACCACAGTTTCGATTGAAATATTTATTACTGGCAACGCAAACAACACCTTCAGTAATGGAGGGCAAATTGAGGTGAATTATGTAATGAAAGCTGCAAGGTGGTTAGTCTTAAATTAATTAGAATGAAGTCTGCAGGCAATGTTGCATGCTTTAACAGTCAAGCGAGTTAATGAATTATGCTTACGATACTTGCGGCAATTAAAACACTGCAGTTGATTTTGTGGTTTGAGGTCTAGGACACAATCCCGCTCTACATCATATTTCTACCCAAAATTCTGAGTATTAAGCGGTCGTCGAATGATCGGAACGATATTCCATTCCATTAAGAGAATCCAGCACAGTAACACAAGTTCTTGGCCTATTGTCGTCCTGGTGCCAGGTATCTTAATATCTCACATAATGGTCTTGGATGTTTGCGTAACTGCACGCCACTATATATATAACAAACGATCTATAAAAAAAGAAAGCATGTCTTTATATTTAGTCGTAAGCTACGAAATAAACGAAACATATTTCTTCTCTGATTTGGTACCACTACCAGCACCAAAGACTTATAACGGCTGATCCAAGCAAAACTTTCTTTTTCAATTATGTTTATGTTATTTTGACACTGACAACTCTTTCCCTCTCGAGATCTTGACTGTCCGCAGAAAGAAATAAATCGTCTTACGCCTGAACAACGTTGAGAAATATTGCAAACTGATTTTGATGCTGTGTTGCCCAAATAGTGCGTTTACTGAAAAGAGGTTTTGGCTGAAATGAAGCACCCACCTCGCCTGCTGTACGCAAGTTTGTGCAAAAGCTCGTAAGACTGGCTTACTTGCGGGCAACGCTAACGGTCCCCGTTGTCGTACGATATGTACCGACGGGAATGCGGTTGCTGTGGCAGAGAGCGTTTGACTCAATCCAAGAACATCGACTCGCCAACGTTCTACACAAGTCCACATTTTGCACTAAGATCTCGCATTATTCCCTTACAAAGTCCAATTGACTCAGCAATTGAAGACAAGCAACCATCCGCTTCGTTTTCACTTCTCAGTTTGGGACATAAAGCAGCTGGAATTTGGCTGAAAAATTATTATTTCTTACGAAGAGAATATTCATCTCGGCAGCTAGGTTAACAAACCAAATTGCTGCATCTGGGGATCTTGGAGAATTGTGTTAAAAGGATGCGTACTGCCAAGCCAGCCGAGGCAGCCACATGAATGAAATCGTATTTCGTAACTTATAAGAATATAAGCTTTTTTAATAAAGCATAGCATACCGAAAATTAATTACTTTGGTTCGCTTGATTGATTAAAAAAAAATACAAACTTGTATTTGGACCACCCTTCATGTTATATGCTACAACGTCGATGGTTAGATTACTTTTTGAGCAGAAACAAATGCAACGTTGGAGGCGATCATCTTCTAGATTTCAAACTATCATCTTGGTTTCTAGTTATCATTTGTCACGAAAATCAAACAACAAGTAATAGACTCTTAATCCTTTCCAAATGCTGCTCTACGAAGATCACTACATGCAAAGTGCTATTGAGGTGACTTGGTTGAGGAGAAGGAATTCAAGAACAACCAACTAGACCAACTCAAAATTCCCCATAAGAAGAATTTTATTAAATTGTTATGTCCTGCCAGGAAAAAACTCGTGAAAAACTCGTTCTATGGTGGAATACAGATCAACAGCGACTGCGTAAGAAAACCAAAAAGCTTCTAAACAGGTGAGTAAAGACAGATTTGGAAGAAGAATCGAGCCCTTGCAGCAATACGAATATTGGATCGTAACAGTGAAACAACCGAGAAAAGGAACAACCCACCCAGACGTGAAACACTTTTATAATCTGATGGCATCTATGAGTCGAAAGCAGAAATTCTCCGTCTCATGCTTAAGGCTCACTTATGAGATAATCTAATTACAACCAGCTCACAACCAGCTATATTACCGAAATCGTAAGTGAACTAATTAAAACAAGCCGCCTTAGGTGGTGTCTGTCATGGGTTGCGGTAATGGATGAGATCATCAAATTGGGTCTTGACTTTCCGAAATCCAGTTCATGGTTCGGAGGAACTGTTTCTGAATTGCACATTGTACCACATAGTTTGCAGAGTTATGCGAGATAGCTGAATCTTGTGTCTTGTAGAGTTCAAGGCAATGAATGCTATTACATGCGGTGATGGTGATGAAGAGATGTTAAGTCTTAACTTCACACTTATACGCACCATTAATCAGAGCTGCCCCAATGATGAAGTATGCTTTCAGCTTTTTGAAGGAGGATGGCTTCTTCATTGTGGTTGCCAAGTTTCAGTCACTGTTTTGAAGACCTTTCCTTCAGTTTTCCTGAAAAACATTCGCATTTTGTTCATATCGCGTCATCCAACAATATCTTTGGGATGGGAGGCTGCATAGGCTTTTTTCTTTTTAAGAACGATTTTATTTTCCTCACTTCATCTGGCTCGATACTTTTACACCGCTGCTCTTATTTTTCGCAGCATTTTTTGTCGCCTTTTTTGTCGTGGACTTTCATCACTTGTCTTATTTTGGTGGTGGCCGGTAATCTCGGCCACTTCCGATGACGCTATACTGGCTATACAGATTGTTGGCGCTTGTGGGAATAGCATAGCGTGAATGACAATCTCAGTTGTGCTATAGCTTGCAACGTTGAATATTTGTTTTTTGGCTATTCGCACCTTTTTTGTGTTGAATAGTCGAGCTGGGAATTTGGTTACAACAAGGAAGCGGTTAGAGCCGAGCTCCGTTCCTCATATCGCAGCCCTTTGCTTGAATGCAAACATTCCCTGCTTTAGATTGCTCCGACAGTTGATCTTCGGTGTATTTGCAAATCAGATTGCCTTCCTTCCCAATTCAAACTGTCAGAAAGTATTAAGCGGCAAGGTGGTCTCCATTGTTTCGTGGTTTTTTAATGAAGCTGTATTTTTGCGTGACGTCCAAATTACTGATTACAAATTACAGCGTCGGTTTCAGTCGGACCTTGTGCGTGATTGTTTCTCAGGGTAGATTCGAGAGCATCAAATAACTTCTGTCCACCAGGACTATGACCTGGATTGGAGCTACAACGTCCAGTTTCATCCGGATGAGGTGTGTGGGTTCTGTTTCTATCAATGGCTTTGACCGCTTCGTCTGATTTTCTTCCACTCGAAGAGCAGCCTCTGTGGGTGGCATTACTGGTTTCATTCGGTGGGAAAATCCATAGCAACACTTTGCGATGAAGAATTTTAATTAAAATAAATTATAAAGGCTACAATGGACTAGTCCTTTGTCTGCATGCTCCGTTCTGATAGAAGAAATGGGCCTCAGTCAATAACATATTCCAAATCAAAATAAATGTCGCTTTCAGACACAACTTTATTCGGATGAAAGAGAGGGAATACTCCCTTAAAATATCTCGAAAAACTTCAACAATTTTCCACTAGCAAAGTACAATATCTCTGAATAAAAAGCAAGAATCCATCCACTCCTAATACAATGAATTTGGAAAAGAATTTTATTAATTGAATACATCTGGTCTTAGCAGACCTCAGCATAAGAAGCGATCTTAAGTTGCACTCATTTGCATCGAATTCCTTTTTCCATTCAAATTATGCTTGCGGTCCTCAAAAAAAATTTGCCTTACCAGAATAGCTTTCATTCACTGATATAGGGCAAGTGTTCTGGCGTAATCTTAATTTTCTTTACGTTTTCATAAAAAAAACAAAAATCCCCACTGACTTTCACTTCACAAAGACTACGCGACTCGTGCAAATTATTTTCGCATTTCCACTCAAATTAAAACCTCTTTTGCAAATCATCATACTCCACCTCCCTAGTTCTCCATAATAAATGGCTTATTAACGAGGCGAACCCCCCCCCCAAGTTTTTGGCGCGGTTTCCCTCTTAACAAAGAACAATATCAAAGAACAATAAAGCGAGAAAATCAAGAAGGAAATAAATCAAAAAAATATTTCTCCCTCTCGTTGAGAATAAAATCAGGGAAAGTACAAAATTCAAAATACCACCCGGTAACCAAGAATTCGCACCCTAAACCACAGCGAATGCGGTGATCAGACATTGATTCGCAATTTAACTTGGAAATAATTTCCGGAAGTAGCACCATTATGAGTTTCCGCTTTGGCAGAAGTAATCATATTCCTTGAGCGAATATTTAATATTTCCAGAGTGTGGTTGATGGAATGATTGACAGAAAGTGCAGGCAGGGAATCCTATTCTACCCACTATGCTGTTTTGTAAGACGAATCGTGTCAGTCAAACTTCAACACCTCAGCACATTTACATCAAGGCTATGACTTGATTGTAAGCCCCTTTCATTAGGATGATTGGTGGTAGGTGACGATAAGATGACAATGATGATGCGTATGTCTTCGGGGAATGTGCCTGTCATCATCTGCGCTTGTTACCCAATTCAATTAGAACCAAATTACATTTTCCTAGCCCGAAGATACTCATATACGAGTAACTTGAACTTTTTATCGAAAAATCTGCCTCTCGAGGTGGAAAATGCGCAGTTAGAATAGATAGGCTGGAGCTGTAGTTACGTCAATTTCCCATTTATGTCCCGAAGAAGATGGAAATGTAGTACAATCACGCTTGTAAGGGGCCAATATGTTTTGATGAACTGCCTGCAACGCGGACGGTTTACTTGATAGGCGGATATTTAGGTACCTTTGCTACAGGACCTAATTGGCAGTGGAAAATGGAGAATTATCCTCCAAGCACATTATTATGCGTGGGATGCATATAATTTAGTTGAGACTGTGTTGATGCTCAGGGGAGAGCTTGTAATGAAATACATCTGCCCACCGAATGATTCTTCCCATCTCAATGGTAATTTATGATTCTGTTAAGTGGGTGATTAACTCGCCCCTGACAACAATTTTACAAATTCATATCTCTAATGGTTTAGTAATCCTTTTAGGGATGCTTTAACGATTTAAGTTGATTTAGTAGTACAAATAAAATGCCATAGATTCAGAGTTGGTATGAAATTAAATTGAAAATCGAACTCTATGACAAACTGGATCGACAAGAACATTACACCGCATAATGCTGGCTTCTCTTTTATTTAATTCCGACTTTTTTTTTGTTTTCTTTTTTGTTAAATGAAATTGAAGTCCTTGTTTGCATCTACGAGTATAAGAAAATACTTGGGCTCCAGAGATGTATGTACATATAGCTGGACTCATTTAATTGTTTGCATCTTATACTATACGCATACAGAATATTATATATTATAGTCAATAAGGAAAGGATGCAATGCTGTTCATCTCCGGTATGAAGCAGTTTCCGTTGTAACACAGCAGACAAGATGAATAATCCCCTCTGCCATAAAGTGTTTACAGAATAAGCAACCAGCACATCACTGTCTATAACGTGCAGTTTGATGCCACTGTAAGTCGAATTTTCACAGAGGAATTATTCTTCTCGAAAGCATTCGTTTGGTCTACCTGGGACCTTAAGGTGAAGGAATTCTCCATCGAAATCGTAACCGTGTCTTCTGCAGCCACAACTTGGGTTTTAATTCCGAGAAGTCCTACTGTGCTACTGTAAGTAAGTCCAGACAGGATTCGTTGAATTAGGTTTTCTAACTGCGATCAAGAAGCTCTCAATCCCGAATATTTTGGAGGTTGTGAAAGGGCTCAGAAAGGTCTTAAACGCTTCGCTGTTGCTCCCTCCACTATATTTGCTTGGCAGATGTAAGTCTAGTGACGTCTAAGCTTACCGTCTTTAACAAAAACGCCGGTATCATATTTGTCTGCCTCAGAGCCTGGCGGAAGACAGTTCGACTTGGTATTTCGCCACAGCCGAAGTTGTAGTGTTATTGCACCTGATGACATGTTTGTTGTATTCGATGCGACATATTTAGTCCAAGTCTTAGTTTCTTAGCCTCTTCAGAAAAATGGATGATGACACACATTAGCATTATATGAGTTATTTCGGGAGCTTTCTACTTCTTACCAACAGAAAAAACTGCGTTAAAACTGTGTGTTTTAGTGCAAACAGTCGCTAAGATCCGACAGAGAGTGCAGTTAATGACTGAAGTGCTGCTCGCGAATGCTTGAACTTAGGGGTTGGAACTGTTGAGATATTAAATGGAGAGTCTACCAATATTGATTATATCAGCTAAGATACGTAGTATGCTGTCCTGTGGACAATCTGTATCACCATCATCCTGATATATTGACCAGAGCCGTTACCATTAATCAAATTTGTGTTCAGTAACATTGATTTGTTATAATGTGATTGCCTATAAAAATGAGTGCCTCCTCTTCATCTTTTTGACTCTAGATCGTTAGAAACGATGTCTCATTAGACCTTCTGCGTCAGAATAAATTTAGGAAAATACATTTTCCTCTTCAGGAGTTTGAACAGCAGAACAATAGGTCGATATAAAAGCTTCTTCCACTGTTCATATGGGGTTCTGTATGTAGGGCGGTGGCAGTAACTTGCAGTAACGATTCTCTGCCAAAATAATAGCTGCTGTAATTTTGTGCTTACACACTTGCTTAGATACAGTCCAGTGGGGACTAGGGCCTTATCTAACATGCCCCTCCAACTAACGTGATTTTTTTTAAAGCTGCCTCCAGTTGCGCGCATGAAGTTGGCTGAGGACCCCTTCAACATGTGTGAGCCAGCTAAGACGAGGTCACCCTCTTCTGCGTTATCGTCGAATGCTTTCCGGTCCGAAATGCTGTTGACCATGAGCTCAAGGTGACATAGCCATCTAATCCGGGTTATCCGACTTTTTCAGACGAAGTAGGCATCCATTCTCCACTGATGCTAAAGGAGCCGAATATTACCCGAATAACTCTTCTCTCGAAGTACCCGAGAGCATTTTTATTCACTTTCGTCAATAACCACGGTTATGTGCTATGCTGGGATGATCAGTGTCCTGTATAATGTCTTTTTAGCTATCCGGGAGAGGGATTTACTACTTAATTGTCTTTTTAGCCCAAAGAAACAGCCATTAGCAAGAGTGATTCTTCGCATGATTTCCGCTGTGGTATAGTTGCCGGAGTTAGTGGCTGAGCCGAGATAGATAATGCTTGACGTTGTAGTTGCCTATCGTGAAGTTTTGTCCTAGGCGTTTATTGACAGCACATACTTTGTTTTTCCTTCGTTGAGGATAGTTCTTTTCAGAATAATGTTGAAAAAATCAAATGTAAACGTCTTCAACAGTCGTCTTTCATTTTTCTCGGATCCGGGCACAAAAATTCCAGTTTTTCAAACCAAGCTTTCTGGCTTCCACGATCTGTTCATATTTGAACTGGCGTTTCGCTCTTCCATTACAACTAGAACACATGGGACTCGAAAACATCTGTCCATTTGCTCTATATGGCCAAGCCAAGCCTATACATTTTTAGTACTACATTTAAATCTTGGTATATACTGAGAAGCTTTTAACATACTCGTAGTTCTTTTTTTTTCACATTTCACTTCTGCTTATCCTTAAGTTGTATACTCTGAAGGGCAGAACTACTACCGGTCTACTTGCAGCACGATGGTTCAATGCGTCAATGATACGCGGATGTGCCCTAAACTGCCACATGTGGGGATAACATTTCCTCTGATGAAAATTCCTATGACATTTGTTGCAGTTTTTCCCCAAACAATGAGCTGACAATTGTTTGTTTGTCGGCGGCATTTATCTTATTTTGCCTATTACTTTCCCGCCCGTTTTTTAAAAATTTTTCTTACTAATGTAGCTAGTATAAAACTACAGAGTTTGACTTCTTTAAATATTGACTTCTAGCTTCCAAAAAGTTACAAAAAAGTCCGGTCCGAGATTCTGTAAATATTTAGCAAAATGGCCTGCAGACGTTAATCGCTATGATTTTGGCTTTGAAAGTCTTTTAAAAAGAGGAGGAAGTCAATGGTTTAAAAAAGAGAGGGAATCGTTTTATTAGGTGAACAAAAGCCTAATAAATGATGAAATTCTTCCCAAGAAATAAGCAAACAAGATGGGGAAGTCTTCATCAGAAGAGGTTTACTCTGGAGTGTGGAGGCAAGTAGAAGGCCTCAGGAGACTTCTTTTCAATACAATCTTTCAAGAAGGGTATCTAAGCCTTTCAATTGGATGCAGAAGATTCCTTAAAGAAAAGATAATTTTGAGCAATGGGGTCGTTTTCCGGATAAGAGACTTATCTTATCTGCAAAAGGTTTAAGGAAAAAGAAATGTAAGGAAGGAACGTGTCACTACACATAACTAACATCAAAGTGTTTCTCTATATAACATTAACATGCAACAGTAGAAGAGCCAAATAACTGAAGATTGAACAGCACTTAATTGAGAATGTATGGTGAAAACCTTAGCCGAGTTTCGGCTCATATCGTACTAAAACCAGCTAAGAAGACAGAAGTCCTTCTTTTTGACATCCAATTTAGTCAAAATGATCCGTATGTTGGAGTAATTAAGCGTATTTTTATCTTAATCCTCATTCCCATAGTAAAGACAATACGAAAACTTGATAGCAATAACTTGATGGCCAGATCTTGATTCCCAGAACTATAAAGCAAGAGGTTCAAGAAAAGAAGTGGAAGGCATTGCAAAGACCATTCGAAAAATATCTGCAGTAGCGAATACCCATAAATATAAATATCTTCCCGAAAAGTGGAAAAATAAAAAAAGCCGTCGAGTTCCTTAAAGAAGAAAGACTTATTGAGTGCTGGAGACATACGAGTACTTACCGAACAAACTACCAACTACGGATGCTGAGTAAACAGCTTTATGCTCCTGTTCTTCCTACACGTATTGAACACATCATCAATCTGTAGATTATCGTAGAGCAGTGAATTTTATAAACATAGTTAATTATTATACTGATTATTGAATAGCAGAGTTTCAGTCTCATCTTATTTCTAAAACAACTTAACAGGTTAGGATCATATAGACATCATAATTTGAGGAAGGATATGTCAGCAGAGGTTGACTTAGACAAACAATACCCAGAACAGTCGAATAGAAGCCACATTGGGGTAGGCGTGGTCATAGTGAAGGTCCTAGGACACACAGGGGGAGTAGGAGTCGAATAGGAGTCACATTGCTCTATGCGTTATCGTAGTGGATTCCTTGGGACACACAAGGCCATGTACTGAAGACAAACGTACTCCAACGAAATTTGTCTTCAGGAAGAAAGAAAATAATATAAAAGAACTATTTTAGTGACTGGTAGACAACAAAGCTTTTCCGCAGATGGGTCATCCAAAAAGCATTTACAAATATTTCTTTCATAAGTCCTTCAAAAACTGTCGACATATGGTTCATGTCATCAACTAGTCAGTAACGAAATTATCTTGTCAGTTTTCAAATGGGAGATGACGTTAATAATGAAAAACAGTCATATTCACCCAAAAAAACATTTCTATTATCATCACCGGTCCTTGAAAATTGTCCATTACACGTATCCCCAAACTCAGCAAGACCGTCGATGACATACAAAATGTCAGGTAAATGGTTTTCGAATACCCTCCATTGTGCCACAGCGGGGATTCTATAGGTACCTGGGAGGGAGCTATTTTGATTATGGTCAGCAATATCCCATACCAGGTGAGCGAAGTGAAAATTCCTATCACGTCGGTCTGCCTGGTTAGAAGAACAACAAACCATCGCTAACCATGGAATTGTCACCAACCTCCCAGATTTAAAATGAGATTTTCCCCGCTGAATAATATTTACGCTGACACTGACAGTTTTGGATATTTGGAAAATTTTTTTGCTGACATTGTACGAATAACATGAGGACATATGAAAGTAGGACTACGGCCAAAGCATTTCAATTTACTTTTTCTATGAATGGACCATTATGCGGCATCTCAACCTATTTGTGTGTTGCCACTTGTGTGAAGTGTTGGCTTCTTCTTTAAAACGAAAGAAGAACCGTTTTTCCTTTTTATGTTTTCTCGTTTTCATTTTTTCTGTTTATGCGGTCCTTGGTCGGTGTCGGCTTTGTTTGGTGTAGCAACAGAATTGATGGTGCTAATAGTAGAACGAGACAAAATTGGCGAGTAATAAATTTCGAAAGCACTTTGGGTTAAGTGCTCTTGAAGGCTACAAAAATAAGAGTACATAATTGTGCATACATACAAGAATATGATTTATATAGTGAATGACCTATTGTTAGTTTTTTAATTCGTCCTTTAGCGGGATATTTGCTATAGGGAAGGGGATTCCTTACAAAATGAACTCATTGTTATCGCACACATATTCAAACGTTGGAAACGGATTTCTGTGATTCTTGATGGTAAGGTGGTGAATGAAGTCTGGCTCTTAACTATTGTGTATGTACGTATATGTAGTCAAGAAATTAAAGGCCACAAATTTGTTTGCGTTCCAAAACGTCGTCTCTTTTGGAAAGTTCTTTCAAAGCCACTTTACAAATACATGAGGTTCATTGAAGAATCTTCTACAGTATAGTTGTATTGTATCGTTACCTTTACAGCAAGCGCCGCTGGAGGTCGTGTCATCACCGTGGTGCTATGTTGTGTTTTTTTTTGTCTTTCTGTCGGAACAAAGCATTCAGACGTATAACTAGTTCATTGTACTCCCCATAAGTTGCTTTTAATGAAATTTCTCAGTCTTTCGAAGAAAGATGAGTAAGCACTTCGGGAATAAAATGCCTGTTGGGGAACTAGAATTTAAAGTAGAACTGACATGTACAAATAATGTAATTTACATTTTGGTAAACTCTTTCTTGATTCCTTTTAACGTAACATTAATACATGTACTAACATTATCCCGCTATATGCTTTGTACGATCTTTCTTTTCTGAAATGCAATTTAAAATCATTATTCTTGATACAACTGTGGAGACATAAATTCGAAGTTGCATTTGTTCTTCAAATTTATTTCTGTTCTTTAATTCATCATCAATGCCTACAGTAACATCACGCACAACGTCAGCGCCCAGTACCTGCAGACTTTCCTGCTGAGGGACAGCAGGACCTCTAAGAGACGAAAGAAAGCATTAAGTTAGTTTGCCGATAATCTGGAGAGTCATGCCATCTGCAGTTATGCCCATATGAGACCCAATCCAAGCCTACGACGACGTTTGGGTTCTGAAAAACTCTCCTCTGGTCCAAGTTCATCGGCAATTTCATTTCCTGTGATGCCATTGTGACCTGGGACTCAGACAAGACTCAGTGTTTTCCGACTGTGTTCAGTAAACTAGCTTGTTAGTTGTAAGAGTGTTCAGCATGCCTCTAAGCGCAGCTTGGCTGTCGCTACAGATGCAAATGCTTCACCCACTATACCGATTCTTCAAAATTAGTTCGTTTCAATCAGGATTCCGTATATCTCCGCTTGGAAGACGAACGCAACTTTTCCTAACGAGGAATTATATCTAACGTTGTCGTCCTCCAAAAAGACAAAAGCATCGCATCCTGAACCGGTTGAAGACGTGAAGACCCGACTACATTCCTTTTCTGGCGCAGATTCTGGACGAAATCATTGCTGGGCGAAGCGAAATTCGATTTCGTATTTTTCTCGTTGCAGGAGTTCTGTTGTCATTGCATCAGACGGTATTTCGACGCGCAAAGTCGTCAAAGCTCTAATGCGTGTTGTGTGAAAGACCACGATTTCAAGAGTGGAGCCCATGGTATGAATATCAATGGGAGGAAGATTCATCAGTGCATGTAGAGTAGAATTAATAAAATAATAAAACCAGCAGTGACATATTTTGGTGAAAGTTTGTTCCACCAGAATACGGACGCATAGGATATATAGTAATTGCCCTTATCATAGCCATGTCGATCTGAAGAACGCCCCATGTTTGTCACACTGTTAGAAAACCGACAGCGTTTTGTAGTTAAGCTACGTCACATACTTAATCCAAAGAAGTTTCTTATCCAGGATGATACTCATGATATTTAACATCGTTGGAAAAACGGATGATGATGATGTGTTTAAGCACCTCATGAGTCAGAGCAGTCACCTTTTGAGTTTTGAGAGGATTCACTGGAAGTCCATTTCTAGTGCAGTTGTCGATAATGTCTGGGTTGCCTACGCTTTAGAGCGCACAACCTCAGGGGTATTGACCCTTAAGCTTTCCTGTCACGAAAAGTATCAGACAACGAGAAGAAGGAAATGATATTGCCTTATCGATGTGTTAGTTTAACAACCACTCTCAACTTCCAGTGCGCTGCAATTTATGGTATGACCGCCTTAGAATATTTTAAAACGAATCTGTGAATTTCCTTATGAAGAGGGCATAAATAAGCTAACAAACCAAGTGCTTCGAAGTTCTGAGAAATTTTGTCCAGCATTGCCAAGACGTTCCGACAATTCCGCTGATGCTTTAAATTGTTATTCCTTTAAGTTTCTGCTGTTCACGGTACTCGATTCACATGTTAAGCATGGACGATTGCTGCCAAATTTCATAATTTCGGTCTATTAGAAAGCTACGTTAGTATCTAGCCGCGACCTTAAGTCATGGATAGTAAACATTCAGATCTATTTTGTCGTTTTTTTTCTCAAATGAGCCTTAAATTTAGTTTACTCCAGAGTAGGTGGTTTTTGTAGCAATATGATAAACCTATCGAATTTTTGAATATTCAGCATGTTTCTTAGGCTTGGTTAAGTTTACCGTTCTGTTGATTCGATCACTGATTGTTTTTTGTGTTTCTCTTGCCCGTAATCTTTGCATAGAGGACCTCAACCAGAATGCAAGTATTCGTAAAAAAATTGAGCTCCCACAAGGCCATTCACATTCACAAATAATGACAAGTTCTTACAAAAAAAAATCCTTCGTTTATCCTTAACAGTTCGTAAAACACGCCAAATTAAATCGCTTTATACGGAATGAACAGACATTACGATTTACGACAGTATAGTACCTCGCCATTTTTACAGCAGGCGCACACAATTGCCATGTCCTGGATGGAGTAAATGTATTCATAATATCATGTGTACACAAATAACAACGGCTGTGATTTCGGATGTGATTTATTTGATTGATTACAGGGAACAGTGTACATATGTAATTGTCTGCGGTTGTTAGCGGTAGTGCTAGTCCGAGTGGGTGTGAGTGAGTTCAGGTTTGTGTCAAGGATAAACGCAAGTTTTCACTTTTTACATTTTATTGTTCATCGCCTTCGACACGGATGGATTAGGACGCCCGGCAACAAAACGGCACACGTCTAGACGACGGTGAAGTGAAATGTAATTCTTCACAAATTACTTCGAAACCTTTTGGGAATACTTTGAATCCTTTCGGATTCCTTTTTAAGGTAAACCTCTCCTTCTTCATTCTTATCGTCGGAATGATCAAGTTGGTATGAGCGAGGGAAGGAAAATAAATGCTAATGCACGCATATCCCACTTAAGGGCAAATCCTGATGTAATTAATTAACCGCCTGCTGATGGATGCTGTAATCTGCTTTTGATTAAGGATCCAACCCAGAAATTGGGCACGAATGCTGAGGAGCATATGTTATGAAGCTACAGCTGGCTGGAGCTGGACATCCTTTTGGTTGAGTATAGTGGTCTTGTTGATTAATTGTAATGGAGCCTGTAAGAGAGAAACAGCCGTTCGAAGTTATTGACATTATATCCTTCTTGAGCTGGGGTTTGTTTGCGTACGTGGTAAAAATAGCTAAACAGACTACAGCAGAATGAGCATTTCAGGTTACATAAGTTTTGTTCTGGATTTGCAAAATCACAGCGCAAGTGGTGGTCTCAGTTGAGGAACGATTGGCAGAGTGGTTGTTATTGAATGAGTTTGTTTTGTCAATAACTAATGCAAAGAACCGGAAGCTTGATGGGATAAACGAAATGCCTAAAATAATTCGAGTTCAGATAGTAAAGTTCTAAGAAATGAGGGAACAATAAACAAGGATGTGGATATTTTAGGTCGGATTGCCTTTGATGGCATTATTGTTAATCAAACGAAGATTGAAGTAGGAAGTAAAAATTTCTGTACAATTGAACGCTGCTCCAGTTAAGACAGACATTAGGAAATATCCGTATTCGTGATATACCACTCAGTCGAGTATTAAAGGAATCTTTTAAGTACGCCAATTAGGGTCAGGAATGACGAAGAAGAATTTATGACATTTATCAGAAATGGGTAAAGAACGCAGTAGAGTGTAGTAATTGTAGAGAAAATAGTGTGGTTATAAGATTAATATAAGGATTAGCTCTCCATTCCACGTTTGAGAAAAATGTGTCAACTCCGTGAGGCAATGGCTTATAGAATATTACCGCAGTTTGTTTCCCTACTTATTTACGATAAGTCCTAAATTCATTATTATGCAATGATACTACCTGAAGTCTATAGGCGTGATCAAGTTTCCATGACTTAAGACTACCAGTGGTACAAAAGAAAAATCGGTTGTTCCCTCAGAAATTCACACACGGATGAAAGGAGAACAGTACGAATGGACGGCATCATAGAAGCAAAAGTACTTGCCCCGTTAGGAACTTCTTATGCGTGCAATATCAGGCTTCAAGGAAGTTAACTATTTATCGCATCGTGCCGACAATGTTGAGAATAAGTTTTGAACTAGAGAGCGTATTAGGGCAAAGTAAAATCGATATCATATACCTTTACGGCGAATGGTCGCCCGCTACTTGAACTTATAGTTGAAAGCGTACAAAACGTATTATTGCGGAACGGAGTTACCATAATTTTGACAGAGGACCTCCTAGATGAAGTCGTAAGCGTATCAAAAAATAATGTCAGCACAACTCATAATAACTTGTTAGTGCATATGCACACAAAATAGGAGCGAGCTTTTAAATAAAACATGAAGGGAGGAAATCTAGTCTTATTTTTGGATCGCCAGTATACTAAGCTACCGCAGGTTAAGAGTGGTCTGACGAGCCGTGTAAATCTTTAGCGTAGTCTTTGGGTTAGATCCCCACCTTCTCCCAAATAAACAAATGCAAGTAGTAATTGCTTTCCTTGCACATTTTTCAACATTGTGCTTTAGCTTAGTTTATTGTCTAGTGCAATAAATACCAAGTATTTAGTCGGAGACCTGCCTCAGCTATGCAGGGAAGGTTAAATTGTGGAATTATCCTTTTATATGTGAAGAGCTCTGTTTTTTGCGGATCGATTTAGAATTTCACTGACTATACGAAGGAACTTGCCAACGGATATACGAACCACATCATCTGCATAGGCAGGGTTTTGTTTTTTCCTCTTTTCTTAGGGTCTGAAGCAAGGCGGTGTCCTCTCTCCCCTTCTCTGGAACTTAGTAGTTAACGAACTACTGATATACCTGGAAGCGGGTGGTAGCAGAGTGATTGCCTATGCGGATGACGTTGCCATAGCCGTCTCAGGGAAATATCTCAATACCATTAAAGAACTCCTCCAAGTAAATCTCAATAGATTAACCCGCTCGGCAGATCGCTGTGGATTGGGAATAAATACCCATAAAACTGATCTTGTCCTCTTTTCTAGGAAATATAAAATTCCAATCATAGACCCTCCTTCAATAAACGGTACCAGTTTAGCTTTCTCCGATACAGCAAAATATCTGGGTCTGATTTTTGACAGGAAACTAAACTGGAAACCTAACATTCAAGAAAGAGTCAATAAAGCTACAATAGCTTTATTCTCCTGCAAGAAAGCCATTGGGAACAAATGGGGCCTTCAACCTCGCATAACCCACTGGCTATACATCTCGGTCATAAGACCGATACTCACTTACGGGGTGGTTGTCTGGTGGACGGCCTTGGAAAATGCAGTCAACTGCATTAAATTAAGCAGAGTCCAAAGAACAGCATGTCTATGCACAAGCGGAGCCTTGCGGTCTACCCCCTCTGCGGCATTAGATATTCTGTTTCACTTGACACCCCTCGACATTTTTAGCAAGCAAGTAGCTGCGACTGCAGCTATTCGCCTTAAAGCGACTAAACAGTGGACAAATAATTCATTTGGCCACGCCAACATTCTTAATACATTAGGAATCCTCACAGAGAACACCGATTACACCATACCTGAACTTTGGTTTGACAAAAACTTCCATGTAAGCTTCCCCTCCAGATCATTCTGGGAGGAAAATGCTTTCATGGACGACAAGTCAATCCATCTCTACACAGATGGATCTAAAACCGATAACGGAGTTGGTGGCGGTGTTTTCTCATATAAGCTAAATCTAAGCCTCTCTTTCCGTCTTCCAAATCACTGTAGCGTGTTCCAGGCGGAAATTTTGGCGATTAAAGAAGCTCTGTCCAGGCTGAAGAAAAACGTGACATCTGCAAAGGATATCCGCATATTTTCGGATAGTCAGGCCGCCATCAAGTCCCTGGACTCGATTTCAGCACATTCTAAAACCGCCCTTGAATGCCGATCATCTCTCACGGAGATGGCAAAGCAGTTCAACATTCACCTTTGTTGGGTGCCGGGCCACAGAGAAATTCCAGGGAACTGCAGAGCCGATGAACTCGCCAAAATTGGAACCACTCTGCCTATTCTACCGGAAAAGGATAGTATCGGTATACCAATCGCTACGTGCAAACTAACATTAAAGCTGGATGCCATTAAAAGAACAGACCTTAGGTGGACTTTTGGGCAAACATGTCTAGCAACCAAACAGATCTGGCCAAGGCTGGATCTGAGTCGCTCTAATTGTCTGATCCTTTTAGATAGGAAACATCTCAGCGCCATAATAGGTGTCATTACTGGACACAGCCTCATAGGCAAGCACGCAAGAAGGCTTGGCGCTTTCTTCTACAACGACCTAAACGATCTAGAAAACTTACACGTTAACAGTCTCCTACGCTTTATTATAAGCTCAAACTGGTTCCAGTAGTAAGAGGATCATAGATCCACGTGGCATCACAATGGGCCAATAGGCCTAAGTGGGTTGGTATTTCCAACAGCCACTCTTACCTAACCTAACCTAACCTAACCTAGAGTCAGAAGTATTTCGTTGTCAACTATAATCTGAGAAGATATCACTCCTTAAGGTAGTGACCCTCAATACGGTGCTCCTCATGTTATACTCGTACATACTGAGCATACACATTATCAGGTTCATTAGTGCAGGATTAACTCCGACATTTTCATAGTTTCTACCTATGATTTTAAAGGCTCCTGCAATGCTAAAGAAGGCAGCCATATTCTTTTTCGTAGAGGCTCTTTTTAATCGTATTGACAACTTCATGCAAAGCCTCATGAACTTTTTATAGAACTCAACACTCAAGAAAGTATGAGTACTCTTAAAATACCGGAACACGTGTTAAGTTTTTCGGAAGATTGGATAGAGAGAAAGAGAGAGAAAGACGTTTGGGCTCAGTGTTTACTTTGTACCATGAGTGACATTCAGCACTTAATGGGGAGACTAAATTATTATTGTAAATTGACTTGGAGATTTTAGTTGCCTGAAAAAAAGAATGTCTCTTGGGCGCGGGTGGTATTGAACCCCAAACCGTCCGATTTGGAAGATAGTACACTAAAACTTGTGCTACGGCAGTGTCATGAAGTTTTTTAGGATTAATGATGTTAATTGCGCTTACCAGCCTTGACAACCTTTGTTTCCCACCATTATTTTGGCACATCCGGGGGACTGAGTTTCTAGCACGATCGGGTAGCTACTGAGGGTTCCTCAGAGAGGACTTTCCTTAGTCTTGCACTCTCTGCAAAGTGTTTCCCATGATTGATTTTAGCGCTGCAGGTCACTCTCTTTTATTTCCTCTGACTGGTTTTATAATTGCCCCAGTCAGAGCAGAGATTGAAGCTTGTGGTTACATTGAAAAGTCTTCTTGCCTCTTTTCTAATGTATTGTAGCTCTTTCGTCCACCAATGTGGGGAGATTTCGGACTTAATGATGTTCGTGCGGCATTTTTACGAGTAGTTGAAGCCACGTGTTTGGAAATATTTCTTTGTTAAAAAAAATTGTTTTAACTTATTGTTAGATTTTGTTTGATCTTATAATCATACCCTAAATAATTTACGCAAATAAACATTTGCATATTTTTCGTATTGTTTGTATTGTGGTTTCCATTGACTGTAACTGGTTCGACGGCATTATGTCAGAAGAAAATTACTCCCGGTATAAAAACTACACCATATAACTTCAATAGCTGCTGTTGGAGCACCTCCGGGTGTTCGTGTGACAAAATTCGCCGATTTTGCTTATAAATAGAGCTGTTTCGCCAATCTTCCTTTTCACGGATCTTCTTCTATCTTCAATAAAGCTCAAATCAGTGAAAGTTCGACTTGCATGATGGTCATTTGGGTTTAGCCCTAAGGGTCAATAATATCTTATACTGACATTTAGCTAAGTCTTTTCGCAAAATACTCCACAGGGACATTCTAGAGATACCAAGGTCTTAAGAACGGCACGGACTAATGTACAGCCGCAATATTATTTTCACTTCTGCATTTTTCGCTGTATCACTGGGACGGCAAAATTGTCAGGGAATGCCATTTAATCAGCTTTTAACAAAACAGTATGCGAATGAAGTCATGTAATCATGTAATCTTGCCACTTCTACATATCATATATCCGAGTATATGTAGATATGGCAGTTATATTATGAATTTCACTGTGGCAATAAGTACCCCATCCTCTGCTGACGCCATACGATTTCCCTCGAGATATAAATCATAATGATGAATTCTCTTCCATTACTTCCGTATGCATAGTGCATCCATCATCACCTCAGGATGTACTACATATCCCCTTTGCATGCTACCAAACTCGATGAATACACACCTACTTTGTAAAACTTGGAGCTCCAACGTCAACCCGACACAACCGACGGGGTACTCCAATCCAAAGTCACTGGGACGTATACATAACCAAAAACAGCCGCCTTACTACAGTCCCTTTTCTTGTGTGCAATCACTCTTCACAAATTGAAAACCAAATTGACATCTGTCGACGTGCATCCTCCAGAGCGAAAGGATATTCACACATCTTGCCAGACACAGGGATATGGATATTGAACAAAAAAACCTCATCTGTGGAGAGTGAATCTCATTGCCAGCAGGAGCTACTCGTAATTGGTGAGACGCAGCGCTTCAATCACCATGAAGAGTTTATTAGTTTCGGTCTTAACTGACATTTGTCCAAAACTTGGCTGTTTAGTAATGTACACCGCCAGGCGGTAGATTGTTTATAAATGAAGTCCTTCGTGACTTAAGTCATTTGCTTTAAGTGTGACTTCAACAAGCAAATTGACAGGTTAATTGAGTGACAATCTGCCGCCATACGTGCGATATTAAACTTTCCCAATCTCTTAGAGGGTTCAAATATAAATCCCTTTATCCTAGAAAGGTGCTTATGGGGGAAAAAAAACTTGATACTATGGTTACCCAGACGATATTATGAGCTTTTTACTCTACCAATAGATGCGGAGATTTTTTCTACTACCACAGAATGCGGATGGATGTACATTTTTACAAATGATTAACTAGGGTTGGGTGTCTCACCCTTAAACGGATTTCTTCCTTTGTAACAAGTGGAAACGAAAAAGGAATTCCGAGAATCACCATCTTTTCCTCTAGTTGGATATTAAAGGCGAGTGCTGTTCGCCAAGGTCTGCTCCTAATATAATCCCCGAGCATACACAGCTTACAAAAGATTGGAAATATTCAAATAACGAAATCCAAACGAACGAAACCAGGATTCGTTCATTTGGAAATACCAAAACAAACAAACCAGGCCGGAGCTATTTCTGAAAATCTTTTCCTGCATATTATTGACTTATCATAGTTTATGGGGGTGCACGTAGGAGCATTTGATTTTGAAGGACGGTCATGGATAAGGTCGTGAGTGTGGAAGAGGCCGTTTTTTTTTTTTAAATCAAAAAGTGAATGAGTAGAGCATTTGTGTGGAATCTGTTCACTCTCAAATCAGAACGTGCTTAATTAATGTAAGAGGTTTCTTGTTAGGTTTATTAGAGTCGCCATAGGCCTGAAATGTTCAAAGATTTTCTTGTTTTCATATAAATTGCCTAAAATCTGTTATTGTTTGCAAGATAATTTTCATGAGACTTGTCGAAGCAGGAATGATTTTCTTGTGAATTGGAATTAGAGTAAATTTATACAAATGTAGCTGAGATTATATTGAGAGGTTCCTTGCCTCAGTAAACAAACATCTTCTTTGATGAATTATAAAAACACGAGCGCTCGCCATCAAAATCTGACTTACAACAACAAAATCACACATAATTCTACAACGAAACCTGGAGAAATACGAGTAGGTGAGGTCTCTCTGATTTCACTAAAGATATATTGCATATTGCATATTTCACAGTAGATAGTTAGGACCGGACTAAGGGGTACATAATTTAAGGACAATATTTGACCTGCCGCACGAAATATGGCCGAAATCATATGTGAAAGGTAATCCGCCTTAAAGTTGTTTTCTGCGCGTAGGTTGACATTCACCCCGGAGTGATATACATGTTCGGTAATCCACTCTCAATATACAGTGTGCACCATAGTTTGGCATTGTGTACTATATGGTAGTTTGAAGATACGCTTTAAGAAGAACCGGAGCAAATTTCTACTTCCTCGTGCTGTTTATAAAGGTTTCTCCAATAGGGGCTTGACAACTTTGAATTTAATTTGTGAACGCACTCTTTCACTAATCATCAAATTGTCACTGTCAATTTATTCAGTAAACAAAACATTTTCATCATGGTAAAGTACACGAACGAGCAACGTCTGCAAATTATAAAAATTTTCTACCGAAATTCGGAGTCGGTGACTGCAACTTTAAGAGCGTTAACTCCAATTTTCGGTCGTAATTCTCGCCCTAGTAGACAGGCAATAACAAGTTTAATGCAAAAATTTGAGTCTACATATGCGTTGTGTGATGTTGCCGTGTCAGTGAGACAACGGGTTGGTCGAAGTGTCGAAAATATCGCTGCCGTTCAGGCGTCCGTAGCAAACGATCCAAATCAGTCAATTCCACGGCGTTCTCAAGAATTGGGCATCGCTCAGACCACATTATGGCGTATTTTGCGTAAGGATCTTGGTTTACACCCATACAAGATCAAGCTGACTCAAGAATTGTAGCCGATGGACCATTTGAAGCGACGTACGTTCTTCGATTGTGATCTGGAGAAGATGCGCCAAGATGATGAATTTCATCGCAAAATCATCTTCTGTGACAAAGCTCAGTTTTGCCTCAATGGGTTCGTCAATAAGCAAAATATGCGTTACTGGTCGGGTGAAAATCCACATGTGCTTCATGAATCACCACTTCATCCACAAAAAATAACTGTTTGGTGCGGTTTGCATGCCATCGCCGTTATTGGGCCATATTTTTTCGTCGACGATAACGATCGTCACGTTACTGTGAATGGTCAGCGTTATTGCGCCATGATCACCGATTATTTTTGGTCCGAATTGGAAGATATGGACTTGGTCGACATGTGGTTTCAACAGGATGATGCCACAATCTACACAGCACACGCTACAATCGATTTATTGAAGAGTAAGTGTGGTGAGCGTGTTATCTCAAGACATGGGTTAGTCGATTGGCCGCCTCGTTCGTGCGATTTAACGCCGCTTGACTATTTTCTGTGGGCTACATTAAGTCATTGGCTTATGCCAGCACGCCGACGACGTTGGAAGAGCTCAGAGTCAACATTGAACGCGAATTAGCGGCCGTTTCGGCCGAAATGTGTGGCCGAGTCGTTGAAAATTGGGTCCAACGAATCGACAGCTGCAAACGTACCCGCGGTGGCCATATGAACGAAGTCGAGTTCCATTCATTCATCCACAAAGGCGGCGAACAATTTTTTCTTCCGCCGCAGATAGGACTGGGCAGGGTTTGATAATAAGAGAACTTGATCTGATGTAAGTAAGTAAGTAAGTGGAATATTTAGCTCGTAAACCTACCTGAAACCCGCTGAGTGGTCTGATTTCGTCAACCCAGGTCGTTAGTCTACGATATAGCATTCCTCAAACAAGTGTTTTTTTTCTGGCAGATTAATGTCTCCCTTTTTAAAAAGCGGAAAAATAAATGAAGTTAGGTAGGACGATGGAATCTCGCAGTTTCGGTAGATCTTATTGTGGCAGTCATTTAATATCGAAATTGTTAGATAAACTCGGAATATATCCAGCCCAAGGGAGTTTAATTGAGCGACTGATAAACGTACATATGGTTCGAAAATGATCAGGAAATAAAGCAAAGGAAAAGCTTTTTTTTAGAGGTATACAAATTCAATTTGAAATAAAATACCTGAGGCTAATATTAATGCCTATAGTATTAGCTCTATTTAATGGACAATTTTATGCCATTAGTAACTAAATATGATACCGATCATACGCGTGATACGGCTGGCTCGGATGAAGCTCAATCGTGAAGTCCAATTTTCGACAACTTTATCGAGCAACTGGGGCCGTATATCAGCAATAAATCGGCGAATGTTCACTTCCAAATCGTCCAACGTCTCTGGTTTATCGGCATAGACTAGTTACTTCACATACCTCTAAAAAAAAAGTAATCTAAAGGTGTGAGATCACAGGATCATGGAGGACAGTTCACAGGTGCATTACTCGAAATTATATGCCCAGCAAATGCTTCCCGAAATAAATTGAGGGTGTCGCGCGCCGTGTGGCATCTTGCACCATCTTGTTGAAACCAAAGCTCTATCACGTCAATGCCATTCAACTGAGGAACACAAAAGTCAGAAATCATGTCTCTATAGTGCTCTCCATTGACGGTAACATTCTGACCGGCATCGTTCTGAAAGAAATATGGGCCGATTCCACCAGCCCATAAAGCACACCAGACTGTGAGTTTTAATGGTTGTGAGGGCATCTCGACAAAGGCTTCTGAGTTTTCTCGACTCAAAATTCGGCGATTTTGCTTATTTACACATCCATTTAACCAAAAATGGGACTCATTGGAGAACAAAATTTTGCGTGAGGATCAAGCAGAATCAAGTTTTCCTCCCATTCACCGAACCTACGATTCGTATAATGGTCAAGCGGATTCAACTCTTGCACAAGCCGGATCTTATAAGCTTTTAAGCCAAGTTCTTTTTGTAAAATCTTCCACAAAGTGAATGGGCATATTTCCAATTGCTGTGCACGATTTCGAATTGACTCATTCGGATTCTTTTCAACACTGCGCTCCACAACGGCAATAACTTCTTCTGTTCGCAACGTTTGTCGTTTGTCTTTGGGGTTGCGTAATATCTACTAGAGTTTACGTGGTGCGAAAACGATTCCTCGTATTCCGAATAATTTGCTCAGATGGACGGTTGTGTTGGCCGTAAAATGGATGTAGCCCACGGTAAGTTTGGCAAACCAAACCATGGTTTTCAAAATAAGTTTGCGCTAATCGAAAATGCTAATTGTAAACTGGTAAAACGTACTTACCACAAATCAACTTTCAACTGTCAAACTGACAATCCGTAGAAATAGTGTTGCCAGTTCAAAAACCAAGTCTCGAAAAAACACCCTTTACTATAGATGGAGCCTTTACATAATCATGTTTAAGGGAACTATGTGTTATCTCTCAAAACAGTGCCTTAAATGGGTGTAATTTAAATTTTAAAATTTGTTTTAACAATCTAAGTATCAAAATCGTAGGGATATCGGAAATCATATCAATAGTTTGAACAAAATTTAGCACTATTCAAGACTTGTTGTAAATTTCTCTAATATAACGATATTTAACGTCATTATGCTTTGACCTCGTTTGAAAAACTCGATTTTACCTAATTTCGGTGCACTCAAGTTATCGCCGTCTAAAACTGTAGGATCTTTTAGTGCAGAATAGTATCCAATCTCTTCAGTCAAACGCCTCAAATAAACCGCCTCTTTCGGAGCTGACCCCAATGCCATGCACTCGGCCTTGGTACTGCTGAGGAACTGAATTGCACAGCTGAATTCGAGACTCCCACGATATTCACCAAGTAGGAAGACATATTCAGTGTACGATTGATGATCCCCAGCGCAACAGGCCCAAGTAGCGCCTTCGAACCCTGAAAGACCTTTACCAGTCTTCCGAGAGTTTATAATTACTTGTATTATAAAGATATCTCAAAAGATGCGTAGCAGCTGCTGCGGCCCAACTTTAAACTGAGCACTGCGTGCTGAATGTCAGGTCTTGTTGAAATTGCAAGGTAAATCAAAGAGCCAATGAGTGACTGGTATTGTTTTGCATCCACCTTCCTGCTTTTAGGATTATCTTATCAGCAAAGCAGAGAAATTGGCATGGTAACCCTTTCAAATTCGAGTAGGACATGGATAGAAATTTGCCCGTCGGTCATACTAAAGAAATGTCTACAACCCTAATTGACAATTAAGATTTTGTTAGGGAACCAAATAATGTTGAGCATACGCTCAATCTGACTGTTTACAAATGCGGTACTAAATTCCACGACTTGCGGCAGCATATACCAATGAACATCAGCCTTCGTCAAGCCGATAGCTTTTGCATTCATCAGTTTATTATTTCCACTGCCAGTGGAGGAACCATATTTTTTATATGGACGTCTACCGTCAGGATAGGGGAAACTTTGTGCGAGCCACCCTAATATATATGAAGCTCGAGTCTATAAATATTTTCAGAAGTAAATCAGCTGCAGCGCTTACTTTTCTAAAGCGTGTCATAGTTCAAGGTTAGTATAACATGCAAATGATATTAGCCATGGAACAGAAACTGGCCACGAAAATGAATAAACGAATGCGGTTGCTTCAAATGATTGCACACTGTGAAATGATTCAAATTTGTGTTGGGAAAATAGCCACTGTGAAAGGTTTTTGGCTTTAGGGATATAGTTATATACATAAGCCACAAAAAAAACGCCAAAGCCATTATTAAAGCGCTATTTTTTTGCTCGCAGCTGAGGGGTAGAGAGCCTGCAAAGCCGAAGTCTGCAGGAAAGCATCTCCAGCGGATAAGTCGTCAAGTTACATTATAAGCACAATACAGAAGAACATACTATGAGGACATACTCCTCAAGATCGCGGAATAACTGTGCCAATATTTTGGACAAATAAGTCTCTTTCTGAATTTGGCTTAAGAAGAATTTAAGCACATATTCTCTGGTCGAGCAGATGCAGCCGGCTCTGAAGCAAGGTTCGGTTGGGCTGCAGATGCCCAAGAGCACAATCCAACATCAACAACCAACTAAAAGTGTATCAGCAATTGCTTGTATAAAGGTAACCATGTGAATTACCGCTAAGCTTTTCTTACAATTATCATCATATTTTTATTACATGTTGAAAGTGAGCTTAAAACATTTCTGCAGGCTGCTTTGTTTTGGCTCACCACGTCAATGTTAAAGTGTTAGAGTCTGAGTTTTACAATTATGTATTATTATGTATATTATTGCCTCTTCTTCGAACCCCGGCTAGAATAGAAGCCTCTTTTCAATGAGACCAATTTTGTGAAGAGGTAGTTACTATAATGTTTCTGTGCAAGAGGAAAAAGCCGACTTATCCGTCCATTATCTTATAAAAACTTAGTTCAGGACTCAATAAAAAAACTGCGAGTATAGTCCTTTTCTTGTGGCATTCTGGCTCGGTATACTTCATTTTTCAATGTAATGTTGTAACATTCTACATACTTCGTCGTACCATTGGTTACTCGGGTGAATCTAAAACGACTCGTCAGTAGTCCACATAAAGCGGGAGATATGTGCTCATTGTGCATACATTTTTCACCGCACTGAGTGGAACCTAGTGTATACAAGGCTGAGACTGGAGTATCGAGAGCTGTTTTCAACGTCGAGCCATCCCGCTAATGGGTTTTGTATGCTCTTTTTTGCGTGTAGATCGCAGTAACAACAAGAAAGTGATTCACATCGACGTTAGTACCTTGAATCGTCCATATATTCATGGCACTGTGATTTCTATTTATCATCAGGTACAGGATGTAGGAATTATATATACGGAGATGTTAGCTAGTTCTACTTACTATAATGTTTCTGGCTGCGCCTCATTGCGTTTTCAAACGATTGGCCGTGGAAAATGCTTTCATTAGCCAAAAATGTACAAATATGTCACCCCAGTTGGATAGGGGAACCTGTTGTCATTGCCGAAAATCGAGTCATTTTTGAGGTATCCACTGGAAGGTCTGAAGTGCGCACTATCTGCTTCTGTACGGTGTTTCAGAAATTAAAAGGCATCTCTTTGTCAGAATCTGGTACACAGAATCCATCTGGTGTAGGTCTTTACGATGAATAGGGTATACGTAACTTGTTTGTTGTTTTTATGTGTTGTCAATAAGCTAATTACAAAGCTTAAGCTAGTAGAAAAATAATGGAGTTTAACTCCTCAATACTTAAACACCTCGGAATCTTGTGAGTAGACAAGCTATTTCTTGCTAGGAAATCGAAATATCTATCTTCGGATAGCTTCTTCGGGCAGCGAAAAATTTATTGGCCATGGTACTTCCACGCAGTTTCAACCACTAATATCTTGCACAGAAGTGGTTGCATCATTATGTTTCACAACAACGACAAACCTAGAAACAAACGTTTATCAGCCTGCGAAGGAAAATCATCCACCACATGGTAGTGTTTATCACCACCAGACCAAATAGTAAACTCTAGCCGCACGGACACTCAATGAGGTGACCAGAGAAGTGCTCCTAATTGCACTTATAGATGGGTCATTAAGATGTGCCAATTAAGTATAAGCCTATAGCCAGTATTATATTTATGTCCTAATTTTAACTCTGCAAAGAGTCAACATACAGCAGTATTGTAAATTGCAAACGGCTTAGAGTGATCTTCAAGATCTTCTACCATCAAGTCTACCTCTTCCAAAAACAATGGATGTCGGTTGGACATTATTAACAGCGCAATTCTTGGAAATGCTTGAGAATACTAGCGTTAACAACTTTGGATGAAATAAATCTAACGAGATAAGGTCTCGTTTATTAATACGGATCAAAATGTCGCTGGGCTCATCAAAGGATCGCTCCTTTCATACATCCAGGTCTTGATGGTATTATACTTTTCATGTTGAAAAACTTGCAAGACATTGCAACAACTTAGATGGTAAATATTCAAAAGAGCTTTTCAATTTACGTATCGCAATCCTTGAGCAAGGTCCAAGTGCATTGCTTAACAAAAGCAGGACGAAAATCCTCGAACAAATTTGGGCCTACGAGTATATGCCTAACATCGTTTGTATCGAAGATATTGGAACGCATCCTGCAAATTCCTCAAGACCTCCTCACAAATATTCCTTCTACTGGTTCCTCAACTAGACTTATGGGCAATGTCCCAAGTATGGGGTTAAGATCATCCTTGGTGATTTAAATCAAAGTAAGGCGCACAGTAATATATAATAATATATCGTAAACGACACCAATGGAAAATAGACTCTGGCTAATTGTCATTGCTTTGAGGCGAAATTTTATATAGTTAGTACATGTTTCATTCACTTTTACATCTGGTAGTTACCTGATGAAAAAGCAGCCAATCAGATTAATCACAGACACAGCTCTGGAATTCCGGCTGTTCGAAGATTTAGGAAATATGACGTCGAACGGCCACAATTGCGGAAGACAACTAGAACCTTCTCCCATGGTTCAGAGTGCCTATGCTGCCAAGCTCATAAGACCAGCTGCGACACTGTTACCAAGTTGTTAGGGACTCTCCATGTGAAGTTCCAGGTTTTATCTGACCACTACAAATAAATCGACAATGAGTTTCGGCAAGGGCATGCAGAGGAACAATAGGTTTACAGGGTGGGGCGCGGCAAATACTAGAATGAGAGTTTAGCTTTATGAATAAAGAAGATTGGAGGAACATTGGGTTGGTTCCCTGAAGAAAAAAGAAAAAAGCGGAAGCCAATCTCGTTCGTCTATGTAGGATATCAATGGAGTATGCTGCTCCATTATCTGGTCATTTATCTAATGCGAATGAAAATGATCTTGGTCGTTTCGAGAAAAAAAGTCTTTTGGGTGGTTTTCGATCTTCTCGAATTTGGAGAAGAATTTATGTGCTTTACAGCGAAATTTAACTTTTTTGGCAGTCGTCACGAAGCAATCATCTTCTGGATTTCATACTGTCATCTGATCTGGTTGCCACCAATGTTGCCTTCTAGAAAATTTTTGTAGCGAGAGTAAGACAGCCAGTAATCGATTTGACGTTGTCCAACAGGTATGTTATGCTAGGGACATTACCGGCTCCAAAGTACTATTGGAAGTCTCCTTGTCAGACCATAGGTAGAATCGGATGCGTGGTCTTAGCCGTGTTGAAGAGGAGCAATCTGCGGAAAACCACCTGAACACGGTTTGAAGAGGAACTCGGTAAGTCCAACAGTGCTCTGCCTAAACCCAGGACAAAACAGAAGAAAGAGGAAGATGTTCAGAACCTGAATCGTACCCTCACCAAGTGTTTTGAACTAACATGCCCAGTTAGAAAATAATCCTCCACATCGCCCGTTGCCTTGTGCAACGCAGATCTGCACCAACTAGAAAACTTCTAAATAAGTAGTGTAATTTAAGTCTAATTTGGAGGAAGACTGGAGTCTTTACAGACCAAAGCAAAAAGAATATAAGAAGCTGCTCGTAATTCGGATTTCTAAGAGTGCCTCTTATAAAGACTTTTGCGAAAAGATCGAAAGTGCCGGTAAAATCATCAGATTAGAGAAAGTCCTCAAAAGAGAAAATCAACCAGGCCCCAATCAATGAGTCGAAAGCAGATCTGAACAAGCTTACAATCAGCTCATGTTAACGAAGCTGTTAGGGAGCAGCTTCTGGTAAATCTGAATCTCTATTGCTAGCCCGACATATGTGTATATGAGTAGTCTTTCTACCGAAATTCAGTCGTGGGTGGCAGTGGCTCAAGTGGTAGTGGACTGGCTTCCAAATCGGAAGGTTCGGTGTTCGAATCCCGGCCTCGCCCGAAAGACATATTTATATTTTCAGTTAACGAAAATTTAGTAAGATGAGTAGTTAACGAGAAATCAACAACAAGCCAACCTCTACTAAGAATTTAGTCTGCCCATTAAATGTTGGATGCCACCCATGGAGCGAATCCCATTTTCCAAAAAATTTAAGACGTGCTCAGGCACATTAAGTGTATTCATACCCACTTGAGTGTTAAGTTCCTTAAAAAAACAGATGACTACTCACTCGCTCGCAAAGAGTTTCATACCAATAAGTCTGACTTCCTTTATGTTGAAGAACATGGACAGGGTGGTCGAGCTCCAATGTGCGCAAAACTATTTTGCGAATGGAGCCTCTGTCTGCGATGCAACATCCACATGGGCATTTTCATCGACATTGAACGTGTCTTCGACAACTCATCTTTTAACGGCATGTATAAATCGTCCACCACGGCGTAGCGAATTATTTGTTTTGTGGGTAAAAACAATGCTGGTGAATAAATAGGACGCTGACTGCGGCCAACATGTGATGGTGTGGGTAAACAGGGGTTGCCCTCATGGCGGCTTGCTGTTTCTACTGCTGTGGTGCATGTTGGTCGAATAACTGCTTAACGCTCTAAATAGTGCTGCCTGTACTGTACTGACTGTTGGATAGTGTCTAGAGACTGTATGCTCTAAAGCGCAGGCAGCCCTGAATGTGATTGACGATTGGTTTCAAGTTCATCTTCCCAAAAGAGCTTAGGTTTTTCTGTTTGGGAGAAGAAGGAAGCTGACTGGTCTGCTCATTTAGTGCGTAATGGCATCATTCGATCCTCCAACGAAGCAAAGTATTTGGTTGTCACCCTGGATAACAAACCTCTTTTTACTAAGCATGTTACGTCGAGCCTTTAAGGTGCTGTCGGTCTTCTGGTAGTGCAAATGAGCTGTCAGCAAGACATGGGGAACAAGCACTCATGGAAATACGTCACTGTTGCTTTTACCAGACTCCAAAGAACGGTTTGTTTCTGCTGCTTTGGGACTTTCCTTAGCACGTCTGGCTTTGCTCCAGTCGCATTGATGAATCTCTCGCCCTTTGATATTCATACCATAGGCTGCACTCTCAAAGCCATCTTCCGCTTAAAGAGAATATGTCTTTGGTACAATGCGCATTTGAGAATTGACGACCTTGTGCACCAACTGTTTTTTAACCTGGACACCAGGACTTCTGTTCTCGAAAAAATACGAAATCGACTTTCCTTGTACCCAGAAATGGTTTCGGTCAGAATCTGAGTTCGAAAAGCATGTAGCCTGGTCTTCGCGGATAGGTCCACCACAACGTTAGATTTCACTCCTCGTTAGGGCAACTTACGTCTGTCTTCCAAGTGAGATATACGCAATCCTGATGGCAACAAAACTACAATATATAGCGCAGAACTTGGCGGATTAGTCGAGTAGCGAAAGCCAAGCAAAGGCAAGAGCCTTGTTGAATCTTCTTACAATTTCCTAGCTAGTTCGAGAATGGAAAACTTTACTGACAGTAGTCGTACGGCTAAATTCACTTAGCCTTCTCTGGGTCCCAGGTCACAATGGGATTGTAAGAAATGAAATCGACGATAAACTCAAGTTAGGTCTGCCTGCGTCTTCTGCCAGTTAAGACCTCTATTGACTAAAGGGCTTTCATGTAAGTATAACTGAAGATGGATTAACTCTTCAGGTTGCGAGCAGCCCAAACGAATGCTTCTCGATGCCTCTTAGAAGTCAGCAGCCTTCCTGACGTTGTGAAAGGATACTAGGCTTTGCTAACCACTGAAGTGTGATAGGAATAAGTGAGGCAACATCCCGCGATACTTACTGTGAAAGTGATGAGGGTGCAGATACTCGGCGCTGACGTAGGCACTTCCATCACTGAAATCTTCTTCTTCGATTGAGAAGTTTCAGTAAAATTAACTTACAAGGAGTACAATGAACTTGTTCTTGGATTGAGTGCTCTGTTCTAATTAAAAAAATTATTGAAATAAAAAGTAAATAAAATTCTGAACCATAATTAAGAATTTTTTTTTAAAAATATTCCTTTATTCATCATCAGAGATGTGCATAAAATAAACCAACAAACAAAAATCTATGAAATAAGATCATTTACAATATCAGAATATCATTAGCAATTATATTAACCAATAAATAAAAGAAAATTCTTAACACAACAAATATGTATATCAAGTATTCACCTTTTCTTTTAATTATTTTAGTAAATATTTGCCCTAAATTCGTACTAGGCAAGTTATTAAGAAAAAAAAAACAACAATTTTCCAAAAATTAAAAAAATGCTTAACAAATCCTACAAGCTATTTAGTCACAATACTTTTCTTTACATGGTTAGGTGCATAGTTTCTTTTTAGTTTAGCTCAAATTTATTATTTATTTTTTCTTATTTTATTTTACAGTATATTTACAATTGATTGATACAGTGATTTATGTACAATTCATTTCTAATTAAATACATTAAGTGAAGAAAAATTCAATTTTGATTTGTTTTTTATAATCGTCTTAAGCGGAGTATACTATAAGTATAAATCTGTTTTTTATTATATTTTCTTAAATTTACTTAATTGCTTAAGCTTAAGCTTTAAACTTTCGTTAGTTAAAAAAATCATTTAAACCGGCTAACTAGGGCTCAATCGTTTCCAATTTAAATGAGTATTTTCTTAAGATTTATTTCTAATTTCTTTTATCTGTTTAATTCTTTAATTCATCATTCTGGTAATTATTTTACTTTTTTTTTTACAAAATTACCTCCTATAATAGGTTTTCCTTATAACATGAATTGTTTGGTTAAAATCTAATTATGCTTAGGTGTTGGAAAAAGAGATTTACTTTTTTATAAATTTTAGAAAATATTTTTTCAGAAGAGAAGATGCGCTGTTTCTGGCTTTGATTAATCTAAGACATTGTTGCTTGGACTACTTGCTTGGTTCACTTGCTTAAAGCTTGTCTGATACAGTCATACAATAACGAACAATATGATAAATTATTTATTCATTTGTTTTTTAAAAATTTGATTCTGGCTTTGTATATAATTTTAGTTGTTCTAATTCAGCTTGGGGCTTCAGGAAAATAGTTGCAGGTTGTTGGCACACAGAATGAGCAATATTGACAGAATTTGTTGAGCTCTAGAAGGAGGCTATGGTCATGGATATTTCAGAAGCGTTTAATAGCTGGACACTTAAGAAAGCTTGCAGAGACAGGATATAAACGATATGATAAATATTACGCTTAACGGACAATAAGAAAATTTGCGTCAGATGTTTGATCGAGAGAAATCCTGAATGATGAGGGACAGTTTGTATGGGAAGTATTATAGTTCCATAACATGCTAAGGAAGTAGAAAAGTCCCTGAGCGTATCGGAGGCATTCAGTTAGTCTCATTCCAATTAGCAGTCAGTCCATGTCGGCAAGGGTCTCATTTCAATACCACGTAGATAAAGAGTAAGCTAGGACTTTTGTCGTATACGCACTCTTTCCTTTGCGTGGTTCCCTTTGTTCTGTTGGTTTATCTGGAGTCGAGAAGTAGACATGCACTTTGTGTGACGAATTCCAACAGAAAAACTTGGAACGCTGGTGGCTAGAAGACAACCGAAACAGTGTGAAGGAAAAGGGTTTTCCAGTCTGCTTATATTGCGATGAAAAATATGATCGCAGAATTTCAGTGGAAACGATATTTAAGTCTCCAACCAAGCTTGTCTAACGCATTGGTTTATAGATCGAAGGTTTTTAGTGGAGTTGCCTTGGCTGAGCTTAGTTGAAAAAGCATTGATCTTTATCTCGATAGATTTGTTGGGATCCTAACGGAGCTAAAATTTAAACTGCCAGTTCACCCAAAAGCAGTTGACAACAAATCTTTCTAAAAGTGATGGAACGGCTTCAAAAAGGATTGCTCCAAACTTCTTTTCTTGTGTTTACTTGCATACGCAGGAGGATGAATCGAGAGCTGGCACTTTTTCAAGGCAGAGCCTGCTAAATAGTTGGACGGGAGTGACAACCAAAGCTTATTAAGGCAAAGCCTATTGGGGCAGCAGTCCATTATTAAGAACTAGCGTTTCACTCTGTGAGAGGGGAGGCACAAGTATTGCAACAAGCCAAATACCGTTCTTTATTAAAAACTTATGAGGGAATGTCACTATTTAAGGACGAAGAGCTCGCCCGTGCTGCGAAGTTAAGATACTAACATCGTGACACATAGACCAATCTCGGATGGTGTATGTAAAATTATCGACAGACCATGTGACTCAAAGTGCAGCAAATGTTCGAACTAAGTTGTCCCCAAGGAAAATTCCAATTGGCATCAGCAGTCAATTATAGTCTGAATTATCGCTTAAGTAAATATAAATTTGAATGCACTACGGCAGCTTGGAAGAATAAAAATCGTGACCCTCTTCAACGGGAACGTAACATACAATTCATAAGTCGACGAAAGCGCAAACATGCCGAGTTCATCTGTGAGCTGGTTCCGGATTGTTTCAAATAAATTCAGCAAAATACTAGGCTCCTCGATGTGCAATAGGAGAGTGGACGATATGGGAAAACTTTGGCAAGCTTAGAAAAAGAGCACATAGTGTCGCTCTACCCAGACGTATGTAGAGTGGTGAAAATGTAGATACATATTACATTAAAAAGGTGAAAGAAAGTTTTCATGTTGTACTCGTACATAGTAGTCGACTATAGTAAATCCTGATAGATTCACCGACTAGGGGACATAGTTCCTTGATTGCGAGAATAAAGGTGGAAGGTGAAATTCCGCTTTTTCGCTGAACAACAAACTTTAAGAACTTTCTCTAACGTTTGGAGATCTATGAAGGCAACATATCCACCACTTTTACAATCTTCTTTGGATCTTCTTGATAGAAAGGAAGGAATTATCACAAGAACAAAAGGTCACACTCATGAAAGGATAAATCACAATATACAGTTTTTTTTTTGAAAGAATTCGTTTGGTACTGAGCCTCAATAGGCATAGATAGATTTTCATATCCAAGAAGCACGCATTAGAACATAGAGGTGACTTGTCATCTTTTGATGAACCCATAAGCATGCGCAGTATCCTATGAATCTGCAGACAGTGTAACATCCAACTTAAACAGTTTGAAAACAGTCAGAAAAGCCAAACACAAGAAAAGAGGGCCATCATCAGGGTCCCTTGAACTCTCTTGCCCTAGCCTCCAAAAAAACATTTAATAAAACTAATCGTTGATGATGTCGTCATCCATAGAGGTGAGCAGAATATACCGTGGGGCCATCTGATCTTTTTACGATAAATTGCAATCATTCGGTACGAAGAAAAGATGTTTTTGATTACATGAATTTGTTGATAACCTTCAGATGAGCATCATGGGTTTTCAAAGACCTAAGTATGATAGAGATGAGTCTGCCTTTGTCACATTGAGTCGCCTAACCAAATGTAAAGAAAATGTGACTAAAAATCATAGATAGCAACTCTTAGTACCCGTAAATCATTGCAAAGTTAAAAGGGACATTTGAGAAGCCTTGGCTTTGTTTCAGATTTGCTTCAGAATATGGAGAAACAGCATTATCATAGTTTACCCACAGAGTACTCGTAGTTCTATGATAATTCACTTTCCGAGGTCGACTTGCTTGACTTGGTGCTGAATGGAAATGGTGAGCTATTCGTATATCTTCATGAATTGGGAACTCAAAAGGGGAGGGTCATGGTTTTTT
This sequence comes from Volucella bombylans, assembly GCA_949129095.1. Classification (NCBI taxonomy): domain Eukaryota; kingdom Metazoa; phylum Arthropoda; class Insecta; order Diptera; family Syrphidae; genus Volucella; species Volucella bombylans. The sequence continues at coordinate 148,178,394 of OX422143.1, forward strand.
GCACAGTCAAAATATGTTTCCGATGTCAATATTCATCTAGTATAATCTTCATCCGGAGAGAGGTTAAATAACGATATAAATTAAAATCAACGCAACTCGAGATCAACATCGATATCGATGGTCTGTCTTTCTGGTAGCATAAATTCGCTAGTTATCAATATCTTAAGCAGAAGTACTTACGAGCACCCTCAAAGATTAGTATGATACTCCTCACTACTTCAACCCTTCACATTCAGCATTAATTAGTATCACAATGCAGTCTAATACTTTTTGGAATTATCCACAAAAATCCCCTTCTATAGCCCTAAATTTTATTAACCTTTAAGTTACCCTGTTACCAACCACTTACAACCTAATGATCACCCCCTGATGTTCCGCAGTTGTTTCTCTGTTTCCTGCGGGGAAACGAGAAACGTCTCAATTACAACTAGAGCACCGTTTCATTGGTGCATGTTCGTGGTCCATTTACAATTGAATATTTTGATGACGAGTCTTTTTTGGCGGCAACTTGCGCAAGAAAAATCTCCTTAAACGTCTCCCTAAATTGACGTGACATGCCACAGTAGATGCCAAAATTAATCGGATAACTTACAACAAGGAAGAAATTCGCAAACAAAATAAATATATTGGCAATGCCATAGTCTAGGAATTCCGTTATTGCCGACGATATTATATGCAATACCGTCAATATGCACAATGGGATCTCAGCAATAAGAAAAACTGTGACTACAACAATAAGCATAAGGGTCGTACAATTGGCCTCTCTCAGCTTCTTGCATTCTTTTTTGCGATTCTCCCTAAACAAAGCCTTTCGTCGTTCATGGGCCTTTTTCATCGCTTGGAAGAGAAGAATGTTCAGTGTGACCAATGTGATACACGGTATCAGATGAATGAAGAACACTCGAAAGGAGAAATACGCCAAGTAGTAGACATCCACACCAATGTAGTCCTCGACCCATCTCGACGTGTCCGAATGGCATACTTCCACCTGGGTGCCATTCCAATCGATGATAAGCGGGTAATAGGTGCGTTCAAAGAAACGTGTACTTTGATGGGCAAATGCTGCTAGACAGATGTATAGAGTGCAACGTTTTACACGTGCCATGGTACACCATGTACGTGCCATTGGTGCATGACAAACGTAGATGTATCTGCAAATAAAAAAATACAATAGATTTAATTTAGATTACTATAGTTAGACTGATGATGAGTATAAGTTGAAAATGAATGGAAAAATGTCACGGTTTGGTGAAAAAATTTTTAAAAATGAAAATGCACTGCATGGATATTGAAAGGATATTGAGTGTTAAATTAATATCACTTTTGTTTATGTTGCAAATAGTCTCTCCTCATTCATGTCAAGTGTTACTTCTAAGAACCTGTGATATCTCCGAGGAAAATTATCGTTCCTAACCAACCACTGAATTCTTTGCAAGTCTCCTGAAGTTTGGCTTCATCTCTTTCCAATTACTACCAAAATGGAAGGTGGGTGCGGAGGAAGACCTCTAATGTATGGCATATCTTAATACACAGCATCTACCCTACGACAGCAATCTTATGCATGATATTAGAATCACCGAATTATTTAAAGAAGACTTTTATAGTATACACTGTGATGAAGGTCAGGATAAAGCGGAAAACTTACATGGATGAATATTCGAATGGCTATAAATTCTAGATCCTTTTAAAAATCCCCCACAAGCGTGGGCCCAAGAGTACGTATTTCTGCTGCTGTTACTGTCGTCTTGTCAACTGATTTAGGGTTACCAGTTAGATATAAGAAGCCTTTTATATTGCAATACTCCTTCATAAAACACATTTCGCAGAGATAATATATCTGACTTAGCTCCATTCCGAAGCTCTCCTGCATACCTAATCTGTTTGAAAGCATTATTTATGACCCAATGATTCTCCATTGCAAGTCTATATTTTCCCAAAACCAACATGGTTACTTAAAGGAAGATCTACAACTACAAACCATAATGAATTCGGGTCAAAAAGCTTGTGTGCACTAGAAGCGAGATTGAAGTTTTGATAAATTTTTTTATAAAATGATTCATCTCTTACTCAAGGCTCATGGCTTTCAGCCGGGCTTCATATCGTGGTGTAAATTCTATTTAGAAGATCGACATAAGAATGTTGACATAACAATTTAGATCCAAAACCTTTTCTGGTGTACCTCAAGTTAGCCATCTTGGTCTCATATTATTAATTCTAATGTTGATTGCATTATTGAAAATTAATAAGTGGGGCATGTAAACCTTTAAAATGTTTTTTAGAAAAAAAATTAAAAAAAAGCACACTGTGCAGTCATTTTTCGTTTATTTTGAATCTTGCAAATTTGTTCTGATCACTTTTTGAATATGATATGGGGTAAAGGGTCGCCGCCAAAGCGAATAGTGCAATGTGCTGCTTAATAGCGGCCATTTCCTGCCGTATATTGTCTTTTAAGACTTCTGGGGTCCGTGGTTTGTTGACATAAACTTTGAGCTTCAAATAACCCCACAAGAAGAAGAAGAAAGAGACGTTAAGTCGGATCGGCCAGTCAAGAGCACAATTTTTCAAAATTAGGCGTACGAAGAACAAAAGACGGAACAAAGCTATCGTGGCTCAGGCTGTATGAGTTATGGCGCCGCCGTGTTGGAGACAAAAGTTGTCCATGGCATTATCAGTCAGAATTTGCATACAAAAATCTATTATCAGGATCCGATCACGCTGTCCATTGACGATTACGGCTGCTCCAGCACAGTTTTCGAATGATTATTTCCGCACAAAGTCCAGCCCAAGCACGTTTGTTGTGAAGATGTTCTTCGTATATTAATTGAGGGTTATCATTGGCGTAGAACCGACAATTTTGTTCATTTACGGATTCATTCAAAGAAAAATGAGCCTCATCGCTCATGATAAAGAAACAAAAATTATAGTCGATTTGAGTCATGTTTACATAATCCAAGCGACATGTTTTGTCAATCGGTGAGAGTCGTTGCGTTACCTAAATTTTGTACGGGAATAATTTCAAATTCAAATACGCGGGCTATCATAAGCCAATCTGAAAACAGATGTCAAAGCTATAGGGTTGCGGGATGACGAATATTTAATGGCCCATATAATATAATATGTCAAATATAGCGTACATCATCTTTTCCTAACTGCTTGTCAGTGCGGTAGGATTTGGGAAGATTCTCTACTTGGTTCTTTTGGGTCTTTGATTGGCCATATTGAACTGCACATATTGCGTGATGTAGGTGCTACCATATGGTTTTGTCAACCACTGGTCTAAGGAATTCTCCAAATTATTAACATTAGGTGCCTTCATTACAGCTTTTGTTTGGCCTGTTGTTGAATATGATAGCCAAGTTTGGACCCCTTCTTACACTACCTGCACTCTCCAGATAGGAGCCTTACAATACTAGGTTTTCCAATTCGCTTTATGGGGGCGTTAAAACTTACCACCATATATAAATATATATATCAACTTCAATTTATGAACAAAAAACTGTCTCTCGAGAATGCTATTTATTCATTTTCTTTAAAATTGGTGCGTTCAGATGTACGAGGGTTTTGAATGTTTGAAGGCTATAATGGCTAGGAAAGAAAGAGCTTGACAGGACATTCCAGTGATACGGCTTGGAAAAGAATCATGATATTTCAGTGTATTTGTGAAGAAGCGGAATGTTACTAGCAATTTCGGTATGGTGGTGGAAATACTCGTAGCAATGGTATAAGGTAAAGTGAGTTTTATCATAAGGTTTAGAATTCAATCTAGTAAGTGCAAATAAGAGTTTTGGGGACCCCTGCTCAGATGTGGGTATTGTACACCAATTTTGGACAAATAAATGATTATCGTTTAGTTTGCGAATCGGTAGTTTTCGAATTGGGCTCTTGAGTGGATTAAAGTCAACCCTTATTTTAGTGTTTGATGTTTGAATAAGGAAAATTGTATTTCTAGTGTGCGACTAATCCAGAAAAAAATCAATTTCACCCACAAAAGTGCACTATTTATTGTGGTCCTCACGTTGGTGGTATCATCGTTATTTTTAAAAAATTAAACCGGAGCTTGCGTTACAGTCAGTGGGCAACGTTACCGCACAATAAGAAGTGATTATTTCTTTCGTAAATATGGACGTGCCACGTTCCGAGAACTTGATTCAACGACAATATTATATTGCGAAATAGACTTGTAAATTGGCCACCGGTATCGTGCGATTTGACGAAGCGCGCATCAAGCATATTGCCCATGTCCTGAACTAACTGTTGAAATGTCATTATAAATGCACATTGGGGTGGAGGACGAGGCAGAGTTTCTAATATTTTTCATAGAACGATCTTTGGGACATTGTATTGTTTTTCGCCTCAATTTTTGATCATATTGGAACTTCACACCTTTAAGAAAGAAGTTGCTGTCATTGTAGCTCATTTGAAGTTTTCTTCTCTGTCAGAGTGGTATCATTTTACCCGGGAAGTTTCTTTATAGTTTGATTCGTATCACGCTTTTCTTTCAGTTTGACACTCTTCATTCGATGTGGGATTACAGATTTCATTCTAAATGGAATAGTGTCTGAGATCACATCAGTACCATCATCTACGTCGTAAATGAGGAAGTACAATGACCAAATTCCTAAAGATGGTGTTAAGCCCGCTCCAATCCGCTTTCTCTCCTCTCCAATCTATTCTCCAACTATATGAATATGAAATTAGCTGGCATAACGCAATAGTCCGGTGAGTCTAGAGGGGACAGCACATCGATTTAATAATACTTATCAGGATAATAAGTTAAAAATAAGCTCAGGATGTTGGGGTGTGACTATCAACGTTAGCTATTTGTGTGGGCTCACTTATATGGGTTAAGTGGTCTTTCGCAGCGGCGATAGTAACACTCCGTCCTTTTGTTATTGTCTATTAAAAAGAAGTTACACAGAATTATGCATATTGAATTCGATAGCAATAATAATATCTAGCCGACAAGTAATGTGCGCTCAAATCAAATTAAATTAAATCAAAGGGGCATATGCAACTTATATATGTATATGTGTATGTGAGCTATATAACGATAGTGACAAGATACAAAAATCTGAACAAGGCGTGGTTGCTATGACATGTGGAACTATGAAAATCTTTACGTAGTGTCTCGATGAAAGTGCTGATAATCCCTATCGTCTAAGTGTACTACTCGCAATCCATTATCGTTTTCATGCAACTCCTGTTGACGTTACTCATACTGACAATTCTCAGTTAATCTGTGTCAAAATTAGACTCCCCAAACGTAGCCTTAACGTACTTTGTGTTACATTCACCCCTCTCAACCAATTGAATCCTATCGACCTGTGATTGACTCAGTGGATTTCTTGACTGATGCTGTACAACCCGAAGATAATATTATTCTAGTTGGAGATTTTAACCTTCCGCACCTGAAATGGGTGCCTTCTGCCTCACTTAAGAAGTCCTCTGAAATAGAAATCTCGATGGTGGACTGCTTAACTAATTCAAGCCTATATCAGGTTAGTGGAACATCTAACATAATAAACAGACAATTTGAGCTTGTCTTCATATCCGATTCCGACAACGGCGTCGTTTAAAGGAGTGATCATCTTCTCTCCATCCTTTACCGCTTGCGTCCCTCATATCAGTTATACACCCATCTGAAAACGGCAACGTATGTGTTTATTCGGAAAATTCTTTGTCTTTTAACTTCCAAAGAATCGACTTTAAAAAACTTAAAATTCTTATTAGTAACATTAACTTTGACTTTATTGCTGAGAAAACAAACATTGATCTTGCCTTATAAACCTTCTATTCCTTCCAAAAGAACTGCTTGGCATCTCCCCTCTGCTGCAATAAGGAGTTGCAGAAAAAAGTTGTGTCACAAATTCTTAAGAACGCGTTCTTATTCCGACTACAGTAACTATCGATTTTTATTTAATCGTTTTCCAGAACTTTGTGATACCTTCAGTATCTCTAGACCGCATGCTTAGGATCCAAACTAAGCGTTTCTACTAATTTGTTAATACCAAAAGAAAGTCGGACGGCTACCATTCAGCTCTTAAATTTCTCAGTGGATCTTCTGCAAACCTAAAACCTATTCTAAATTTCTTTAGATGCCATCCCATTTACTTAAGCTATATGACAAACTCTTCAAAGACATCATTCATTTCATTGAATAAACAACATCTTTGGCTTTAGAAAAACATATCCAAACTTAAAGATGATTTTTCTTCCGGCTATAATGGCCTTCCGGCTACTGTACTAAAGTAATGTGAAAATTATCTTTGTCCTCTCTTGGCTGCCTTCTTTCACATGTGCATTTCAACAGGAACTTTTTCTTTCTTCTGGAAATAATGTTATATCATCCCTATTCATAAAAAAGGAAGTAAGACCGAAGTTACTAGTTACAAGCCCATTAGCAAAACTCTTTTGAATACCCAAACTATTCGAAGGCATAGTCCATCAAGACTTGCTTCAGTTCTGAAAACCAATTACTTTCAAAGGTCAGCACAGTTTCATGAAAAGTAAATCAACCACTACTAACTTAATTGAGTTCGTCTCTAGAGGATGGTAACGAAGTCAATGAAATTTCTACAGAATTCAGCAAATCGTTCGCCAAAATTTCTTACCGTATTATAATTATTAAACTAAAAAAACTTGTTTTTTATCGCCAATTTGTGGGACGGATTAAATCCTAGAAGATCGAGAGTACGGAATCATTTTTAGATCCTCAATATCCAACCCTGTTGCAACATCTGGTGTCCCTTTAAGCAGCCATCTTGGACTAATTATCTTTAATCTAATGATTAACAATATTGTTCTCGATTTAACGAGAAACATTCAAATCTTTCTATTTTCCCTGACGACATAAGAATTTCCAAAGTCATTTCATTGTCCTCTGACTGCCATTGCTTGCAATACGACTTAAATAGGTATTGCGCAAGCAAAACTCTAAATGCCAATGAATGCCAAACAAGAACTTATTCTCGCAAACGTCTATCACCCCTCAGAGAAATTACTTCATCTGCAATGACCTAATTCCTTTCACTACGGAAGTAGGGGACCTTGAAATAATTTATGACAGAGAACTCACTATCTAATGACAGAATTACGAAAAAGCTAGGCTTTATCAAACGCTGACCAAAAAAATGTTCACCCTTTATGTTACAAGCTTCCTGTACATTACTATTATAAGGCTTCTCCTCGAATATTGTAGCCAAATATGGTGACGCCATAAACAAATCCACATTCAAAGATTCAGAGACGTTCAACACATCGACTACCTGAGAATTTTGCAAAATATAATATTTCATTCATTTACAATCTAAGATCCGTCCCCCTTCACCAGATTCTAACTCATCGCACTAATTACTATCACTAAGAACCACTTTCAAAGATGTATACAACCAATAACTACACCGAAGCCTTTAACCTAAATATCATGTTACATAACCAAACAAAGCCCTGAAACCCTGTTTAATATGTCACTTTCTTAACACCCCTCGACTACGCGTGCATTCTTCCTCGCTTCATTAGTTTAAGAATATCTTTGTTAGTTTTTAAGTGTAAATTTTAACTCAGCACATTTAGCTTTTCATCTCCCAAAGAATTCTTTCCATGATTTTGAAGAATTCTTACATAATTCCTGTCCATGAAAGAGACATCTCCAACTATGGGTATTGACTCATCGCTAAGCTATTTGAGAGCATTATTTGTGATTCAATATTTTATCATTGCAACCAACATGAATTTCTAAAAGGTCGATCTGCAACTGAAAACCTTAATTAATTCGCGTCAAATGCGTTGTGCCCAACTGAACGCGCGGTAGAAGTTGATGTGATCCGTACCGATTTCAGCAAAGCGTTTGATAAAATTTCTCATACGAGTAAAAGCATTCTGCTCAAACTGAAGACTCTAGGCTTTCAATCAACTTTTATAGTGTGGATTAAATCCTATTTAGAATATCGTTGCAATATTCTATTTAGGTCCACGGCGTTTTAAAGCCACTTCTGGAGTACCACAAGGCAGCCATCTTGGGCCTTTATTATTCATACTAACAATAAATAATGTCTACCCCTACGTGTAAGCTGATGACATGATAATCATAAAACATATCTCATCTCCTGCTGATTGTTTTCAACTACAGGATGATCTGGATAAATTTTCTACTTAGTGTCAAATGAATTACCTTGAGCTCGATGTTAACACGTGCCAAGCAATAAGATACATATGTTTACTTTAAAACACCTTCCAACTTCCCATCGAGCTTATTCAATCTTAAATCAACCAGTTCCACTGGTTACTGGTAAAAGCGAACTAAATATTCGTTCCCGCTGGTCTAAGGAATTCTCCAACCCTTATGTCACTAAATCGCTTTACATAACATTTGAAGATTCTTATTGCAAAATCTATAGGTTTCTCCGATTTGCCTTACGAATACTTCCCTGAACTGATGACATAAACTTACCACCTTATCTTCCTTCACCTCAATCTTCACCAAACTTCTATGCAATTTACTAGCAAAAATAATTATGTATCCGGTATTGACATGCCAAAACGCAATAAAAGGTAAGTTAATATAAGCCGAAGTTCTTAGCCATAGAACGGTATGTTGTTGGTGCTTGGTAGCCATAAAATACTTTGTATTCTCTGGAAATTTGTTCACAAATTGTGGATTCTCAAAATTTTTGCAAACTTGCCTGCCACCTCATTTTTCCACTTAATTATTGAACATAATTTTCGTATAAGTAGTTTTCGTTTCGAGGAAATTGGACCTCGTACGGCTTTTGGAGCATTCCCTTTTCTGAGGAATTTGAAATTGAATTGAATTGAAAATTTTTTGAAAAGTATTTCGTTTCATGATTACATCGTACACATGCGTAGGATTATATAATAAAGTATTCAAAAATTAGATAACGAACGAGGAATAGACCAACATACGAGTATGTACGTATGGGTAGCGTGTAACATACTCGTATTATCCACTTCCAAGTAAATGCTGTAGCATCATTTGATAGAAAAAGTAAAACAAATTTCAACAACAGGCATGTTCTTCATGTAGTGCGAGTACATGAACTTTTTATTTTTAATAAACGTTTGCACATACTCGCATCTGTAGAGTGTATTTATCCTCCAACGTATATTTCTGATACCCATGTCAGAAACATGTACTGCGAGACTAAAACCAGCAACCCAAACACATTCCCTAACTTGAGTTTTCGAGTTTCAATAGCATCTGTGGCATTGTACATTCAGCTTGGATTGCAAATATGCTTGCACTGTAATCTAGGAGGAACCATCTCCAAGGTTACCTCATATCGATTCGAATATATGTATAATTAATTTTAAAAACTATCATTGAAACCACGAGTGGCACTACGTATCCAGAGCAACTTAGGCGGAAGCTTATTTGGACCAGCAAAGAAAACGAAGGCAAAATCCTGGAAATGCGCAAGTTTGCACAGTACTAGTGAAGCATTGGACGTTTTGTATTGATGGCAGGATGTGATGAAAAATGGTAAGGCTGCCATTGTTTAATGAAGGGTTTCCTCTTGGCGAGGTTTCTTAGAATTTCTGCAATTTCACCCAGTATTGACGAGATCTGGAAATTACGAGTACGATTCTGAGTAGGCACTACATATGAAGTACCAAGATTGATGCTGTGGATTGATTGCAATGAGACTGGTTTTGAAGTTCAGAATTCAATAAATATGATATAGATGATTGAAACCACCTGCTATAGACATACGAGTAGTCTTGTTTTTTTTAAAAAAAAAATTTCCAAGAGTTTTAATGGTACAGAAATAGGTTAGGTGGTTAGAGTAGTCCTTGTCGAGGTGCACTCACACAAGTTATAAGTCCATAGCGTAAACATGTATGATGTGTAATCGAACATCCTGAATGACGCTGACATAAAGAAGGGCGCAGTCGTTATTAGATTGTTTTCCGAGATACATCTTCAACGAATAAAGATTATTTTTAAAGAGAAAGTGAAGTTTGTTTTTCAATTTTGATTCTTGTTTGGTACAAAAGAGGTTATAGTTCAGAAGTTGAAATCCCGCTTCTAAAAATAAGTCAGAGAAAAAAGAGTAAGCGATTTAAATTTTCTGAGAACATACAATTCTTAACGCTTCTTTATAAAGGGTCTTCCAATAGGGACTTCCGAACTTTGACAGTTGATAATGGCCATTTAATTAAATCATACATCTTTGGACGAGGTAGTGGCGGACAATTGTTTGGATATCGTAGAGACTTAACTGTCGTAGAAGTTAAGTTTAAAGTGTTGGAGAAGCATGGGTCCTGGAAGTAATTTTTTTAATTTTGGTGGGGGCGAATGCCCCCATTTATTCGGCTTAATACAAGCTATAACTTAAAAAATAAACTTAAACTAAAACTTAAAACTAAGGTTGGTTGGAGTGGTGAAGGAGAACAGATTTGAGGTAGGTAGTGGTGCGGTGAAAGTCAAAGACGGTAGGGTTTGAGTTGATTTGACGTAGCATACGGGAGATTGGTTCGTTCGCGCCATAGGAGGTGTGGTGGGTTGGTAGATAGAAGAGTCGAGGGGTACGTAGATTACGAGGGTTAGTGTTGAGGAAAATGGAGTTGTGAAGGGACGCGCATTCAACGTGACTTGAAAGGAGTCGATGAATGAAGAGAAAGTCTGCTGCATCTCTGCGATCTTCGAGGGTGTTTAAGTTGATAAGGTTGAGACGATTTTGATAGGGGGGCAGATTAAAAGGATCGTCCCAGGGCATACCTCGAAGAGTAAATCGAAGAAAACGACGCTGAATGCCTTCAATTCTCGAGATATGAACACGATGATATGGAGACCATACTTGACTGGCCTACTCTAGGAGGGGGCGAACAAAGGTAATATAGAGGGATCTGGTCACGTATGGGTTGGTGAATTTTTTGGACCACCGTTTTACAAAACCTAGTGCAGAGTTGGCTTTGAGGATTATCTCATCCATATGTAAACGGAAGTTGAGCTCGCTGTCACACAAAATGCCGAGGTCGCGAAGAGACTGTACGGAGGAGATAGGTTGGTTATGGAGAAGATAGAGTCGGGGAGGAGATTGGTTCCGCTTATGTGAGAAGGTGATGGATTGGCATTTGGCGATGTTAAGTTCCAAAGAATTTTTGAGGCACCAGATCGAGAAACTATCAAGATCTTGTTGAAGGAGGAAAGAGTCATGGGGAGAGGAAATTGTTTTGAAAAATTTGGTATCGTCGGCGTAAAGGGAGACAGACGAGTGTTTGATGATCATATCGAGATCATTTATGGTTAATATAAAAAGAAGGGGACCGAGATGGCTGCCTTGTGGAACTCCAGAGGTGGCCAAAAATGGAGCGGACTGGGCTGACCTAAAACGAACACTGTAAAAACGGTTTTCGAGGTAAGAGGATATCCATTTTAACAAATGAAAATGAAAGGGATAGAGATTAGAAAGGGCAAGGGAAAGAGAGGAAGAACATTTTTTAAGAAATATGGCAGGGAGGCCATCTGGGCCCGGTGTGAATTCGTCATTGAGTTGGTGTAATTTATGTTCGATATAAGACGGATCAAAAATATGAGAGAGAAGTGGGCCATTAGAGAAGTTCAGTAGGTAACTAAAATAGGTTGGATCTGGTACAAAGGATTCGTTGGTGAAGGATTGTTTAAAAAATGTGGCAAATAGGTTGGCAATGGTGAGTGGATCGGTTGATGACCTGTTGTTGAAAGAGAGGGAAGGAGGGTAACCATCGGACTTTCTTTTGTAGTTAACAAATTGGAAAAACGACTTAGGGTAGTTTATAAGGTTGACTTGCGCATTGTTAAGGTAGCGCTGGTAAAGGGAATCGTAAAGTTCGGTGAAATGAAGATAAGCACCAAGATAGTTGGAATAGTCGGTAAAGGATCTGGTACGCAGGAAAAGAGCCCATAACTTATTTCTCTGATTTCGTAAGGAACGAAGCTTGCGATTATACCAGGGAGGACTAGTAGATGATGTTTTAAGGCGGGAAAACGGAACGTAAAGGGAAAAAGAATTAAATATTTCTTTATAAAAAATGGATAAGGCATCATTTATACTTAAGTTGTGAAAGTTAAAGAGGGATCTGCTGAGATATTCACTGATTTTGTGAAAGTTTGCTTTATGAAAGTCTTGGGATGAGAGAGTTGTGGGGGGAGTGGACTGGAATGAAGAGTTATGAAAAAATGAAAGTAGAAGGGGGGGATGGTAGTTATCGATTGTTGAGAAAGATTGGGGACAAAGTGAGACTGAGGAGTTAATTGGATCTGTTGTGAAAATAAGGTCTAATTGCCTGCCCATATAATTGGATATACCACTGACTTGGCATAGACTTGAGTCTGTTAAGAGATCTAAGAAGAGACATTCCTTAGCTGAGATGGCATTTGAAGCGATGAAAAACGATTGATCATCTGATGGAGTCCACTGTAGCTGAGGAAGATTAAAGTCGCCTAAAATAAGGATATCATCAGTAGGGTCTGACAGGTCAATTAAATGATCGATCGCATCAATAACAAATTGGTAAGATTCGATAGGTTGAGCTGGTAGGATGTAGCAACATATAACGTAAAGGGACTTGAGAGGCAGTGATATTTTTATTGCGACAAAGTCGGCCTTAGAGGATGAAGAAATTGTAATGGGAGAAGAGTTAAGGCTGTTGTCCATCGCCAGTAGGACGCCTCGACAGGGGGAATCTTTATTTGTGCGGGTAGGATCGTCGTCGCGGAAAACATTAAAAGTAGGAGGGAACAATTCCTGGTTCTTTATGTCGGGAATCAAATTGGTTTCGGTCAAGGCGTAAATATCAAAGGGAAGAGCATGCGATTGACGTAGGACAGCATTGGTTTTAGAGCGAAGACCTCTTACATTCTGGTAGTAAAATGTAAGAGGGATGTTGGAGTTGGACGAGGGATGAGATGTGGGGTTTAAGGTATGGGAGTTAATGAAGTTAGGGTACTTAGCTCCAGTTTTAAGGTCGAAGTTGGGAATTGGGTTGCTAGCTGGGTTTGGTGGCGTAGAAGGTTGAGAAGGAATAATATGGGTGGTTGGGGTTGAGTTGAAAGAGACGCGTTGGCGCGGGGACTTCGGTGGAACGGGGGGAATTGGGGGATTAGAAGATTGGTGTGTAAGGGCTTCTTATTTCGTGTCGGACTACGTTCCTTTTCAGACCACATGCCTCTGGAAATAACGTGTGTAATAGAGGGAGCCTTGGACTTATGTAGTAATTCGGAACTTAAGCTATTACCAAAACTCATATGGAAGGAGAACAGTCGATCAACATACCGTTTTAACTTTACACTTCGACCAATTCACCGACTATGGAAGTGCTCACCGATCTTGGCAACACCACCAAGAAGCCCATCAAATAAAAATATTTGCAAAGAAAAGTAGTTTGACCGTGAGTGTTCCAAAGCAAGAGAACAATCGGTTTGTGTTTCTTAGGCTATGGCGGACGCACAACACTGACATCCTTAGATCGCTGTACGGAGCAGCCAACAAGCACTTTAAGCATATTTGCTATGTAAAAAAGACGGCATTCGAACTTCAAATTATTGACGTAATAAGCAATTCAAACTCCTCGGCAGAATTCTGGAAAGTGGCGAAATATATAAACGGCCATAAAAATGTAATCGCCTCATCGTTGAAAGCACCATTACTCAGGGATCATTTTAGCCACCTACTCAATAATGTATGTAACGTAGCACTGGTTCAATACACCACCCCATTTTTCTACGACGACTCTTTGGATGCACCTTTTACAGCTCTAGAAGTACAAAAAGTCATTGAAAGTGCTAAGACACATAAAACACCCGGGACCGATTGAATTCCTGTGAAATTCTACAAAAATTGCACTACGGAGTTTTTGTACGCACTAACCATATAGTTCAACCGCATTTTTCCTGATAGCTTCAAAAAGGCAATAATTTTTCCGCTTCACAAAGAGGGTGACTGTAACACCTCGGCCAAACTGTTCACCCCTTTGTCCTTCAGGAGACTTGCAAAGTGGGTCAGAAATCAGAAAATACTCGTATTATCGGAGTTTCAAGCAGGATTCAGGGAAAACTACTCTACTATAGACCAAATTTTTTCTTTGATTAATATCTCCGGAATTTACAAAAAGAAGAAAGAAAAGTTGTATGCCTTCTTTGTGGATTTGCGTGCGGCTTTCGATTCAATTGATCGTGGCTCACTCTTCTATAAACTATATCAGATGGGAATCTCAAGTAAAATCGTTAACATATTGCGAGCACTGTATGATAATAATGTTGCATGCGCATGGGATGGTGATACAGTATCCGAAGAATTTCTGACAACAATGGGTGTGAAACAAGATTGTATCTTAAGTACTGCGCCTAAGGGGTTAGATATGTTTGTTTCTATGTTTGCTCTCCAGGGGTGGGAGTCCGAATAGGACGGAGAGTTTTTCTTCACTCAGAGTGATTCGAGGTATATCACAGTATTTTTTTTTTCTGTGCTTGAAACTCTACAACAGCCAAATCTACGTGTCAGTGTTATGCCTTCACACGCAGAAATTTTTCTGTGAGTTCCAATTACACAATGAAAAACTGACTTGCCATGGGCAGGATTCGAACCTGGACCCTCCGAGTGAGAAGCGTTTGCTACTACCACTACACCACGGCCACCCGTATCATCGGTTGCATCGATATCGGAAGCACTAGACATTGTTTTCTTCTCAGAGTCGATAAATGGCATGCAGCTTATGATGAACAGACTAGACAACGTTGGAACTTAAATGTTAACTTGGAGAAGTCAAAAATTATGGTTTCTAGATGAGGCGGAGGCAGATATTTTCGAAATGAAGAGTTGGGGCTCTGGGGAGAAACTGTCTGATATCGGCCAACCTAAACATGACAAAGCATCTGGAAGGTGGAGAAGTTTCTTCGTTACTTTCTTAACCGCACTTTTCGGTTGCCAATAAGCACACTCAATTACATGCAGCACCTCGAAACTGGGACGGCACCATTGGTTTTAGAAACTTTGAAGATGCATTTTGACTATGTCGTTAAAATGATGGCGATGGAGGAAGAAAGGTTGCCCAGGATAGTATACTTACATATATCCTTACAACATGCGGAAACTTCATCCAAGAATGGAGGCACCTAGCGTCTAACTGCGGACAGGAACTTTCATTAACACCAGCACATGAGCCCATATCATTAATAAGACAGTTTGACAGTTTATTGGAGAAAATTAGTGTAGTCACTTACGAAAAATATGTTGCTGAAGCTCGAGGTTCTCAATATCGGTTGTACTATAGTCGATTGAGCTACAATCTTCAGGATAAGTCTTATCCCTTGAACTAAAACTCAGTTCACAAAATAAGCTTTATATTTAAATTGAGAGGGGAGCTTTGAATTTAAATTTCATCTTACACCAACCCAAACTTCCAATTTTGTGCAGTAAAATGTAAAATCAGAGCGGAAGAGGACGTTTTACATTTCCTAGGAGAATGACCAATTTTAAAAGAGTTTTGCAAAAGATATTTCAGATCCGAGGTCCTGTCTGCTGGCGAAGTAATTAATATTTTGAACGGACAACAAGGCTGAGATATTTTATACTACTATGCTGTAAATGCCTTCCGCTACAGAAGATGATACGGAAGATTTTTAAGCTTTATTTCCATTTTCCACTTGCCCTAAAATAAAACACAAACAGCTGTTAATCTGGTAGACGGCGTTATGCCAAACCAATCAAGACTAGGAAACTTATTCTTTATGTTAAACTTTTAAATGAAATAAAAGTCTTTTATAAATCTAAAAAAAATCTCTAGCGGCCATATTGGTGAAGCTATATCTGTCAAATTGGCAGTCGTTTATTCAGTCTGTTTTGTCAAATCACCATGGATGGACACCAATACGTGCAAATGATAAAATTGTTTTATCAAAAGGAGTGTTCTGTTCGGGCAACGTTCCGGGTGCCATAATCGTCCTACTAAGAGGACTATTCGCAGTGTGGTGGATACATTTGAGTCCATTGGTTTAGTAAACGATAAACCAACATCCGTACGTCGACCAAACATGTCCGTGAGAGTGTGCAGGAGAATCCGAAGCAGTCGATTTCGCGTCGCTCACAAGAACTCCGGCTTTTGCAGACCACAACTTGGCGAATTTTACGTCGTGACTAGGGCCTGCACTCGTACAAAATTCAACTGACCCGGAAGCTCAAGGTAAACGACCATAGACAACAACGTGTGTTCGCTGAATGGACCCTGGAGCAGTTCTAAACTGACCCTAATTTTCGTCGAGAAATCATCTTCAGCGATGAGGCCAATTTCTGGATGAATGGGTACGTCAATAAAACAAAATTGTCGAATTTGGGACGATGCCAATCCACATGGGATCCAAGATCATCCCGAAAAAGTCACTGTTTGGTGTGGATTTTGGGCTGGCGATGACGCAAGTGCAGTTACAAACACTAGTCATTGAAGCCACCAAACAAAAATAATGGCAGTGATGTTTGTTTAAAAAAATGGACAAAGCTTTTTGATGTACGTTCCTATAAAAAATTATTTTGGTCGAACCCATAGAAATCCCAAATTGAAATCTTATAATCTTCATTTGAGGACGAGTCTCTATAATATTTATATGAAAAAAAAAACACATTTTTTGAGTTATTAAAAAAAATAGAAAAAGTGCTCGCTATCACGACATGATAATCCAGGGTTTTATGCATAAATTATAAGTAATGGATGTGGAGGACATATGGTTTCCACAAGACGGTGCAATATGCCATACAGCCCAACAGCCCAAGAAACAATTAAATTACTGCATGAGTCCCTGGTTGTGTAATTTCCCGTTTTGATGATCAGAATTGGATGCCCAGATCATACGATTTAGCGCCGTTGGACTTTTTTCCGGTCTCATTTTTAGGCCAACAAGCCCACTGTTACCCATGCCTGGAAGGAGCTAACTGGGTGCTGCATCAACAAACTTCAGCCAAATTTATGCAAAATTGTCGGCAAATTTATGCAAAAGAATGCGTATGTGCCAGCTGTTTGGTTTTTAAACTAGCAAAACAGATTGCCAATTTGACAGTTGAAAGTTGATTTGTGGTTAGGACGTTTTGTCATTTTACGATGAATATGTAGATTAACGCCAAACCAACTCGTGCAAATTGTGCAAACTTATTGTGAAAACTATTGTTCGGTTCGCCAAACTTGTCGTGCGCTACATCCATCCGGTCTTGTCGACATAATCGTCCATCTGAGCAAGTGAGCAACTAGTGGATAAGCAACCCCAAAGACGACAAACAGTGCGAACAGAAGAAGTTATTGCCGTTGTATTGAGGAGAATCCGAATGAGTTAGTTTTTTAGTTTTTTTAGTTTTTTTACTCTTATATGCTAAACCACGACAAATTTTTTCGTCCATAACGTGCCTCCCTTGCCAGCGCTTAAACCATCCTGCCTCACACCTCCACCCCACAACATCCCTCTTACATTTTACTACCAGAATGTAAGAGGTCTTCGCTCTAAAACCAATGCTGTCCTACGTCAATCGCATGCTCTTCCCTTTGATATTTACGCCTTGACCGAAACCAATTTGATTCCCGACATAAAGAACCAGGAATTGTTCCCTCCTACTTTTAATGTTTTCCGCGACGACGATCCTACCCGCACAAATAAAGATTCCCCCTGTCGAGGCGTCCTACTGGCGATGGACAACAGCCTTAACTCTTCTCCCATTACAATTTCTTCATCCTCTAAGGCCGACTTTGTCGCAATAAAAATATCACTGCCTCTCAAGTCCCTTTACGTTATATGTTGCTACATCCTACCAGCTCAACCTATCGAATCTTACCAACTTGTTATTGATACGATCGATCATTTAATTGACCTGTCAGACCCTACTGATGATATCCTTATTTTAGGCGACTTTAATCTTCCTCAGCTACAGTGGACTCCATCAGATGATCAATCGTTTTTCATCGCTTCAAATGCCATCTCAGCTAAGGAATGTCTCTTCTTAGATCGCTTAACAGACTCAAGTCTATGCCAAGTCAGTGGTATATCCAATTATATGGGCAGGCAATTAGACCTTATTTTCACAACAGATCCAAGTCAATCAGGCAGGCACCAGTGCACTGGTTCTTGCTTTTGTTCCATTGGATATCAGAAACCAGTTTCGACGCAGCATGAATGATATCATGCCCCGCCTTGAAACCGAATTGATTATCCGTAACTATATGTTTGTCCTCGAAACACTTAGTCAGGACTCTATTGATAACCTTTTCGAACACCTTACTGATGTTTGGAAGAAGACTGCGGAGATTCGCCGGATTGGAAGTGTCTTTATCCCTTTTGGGGATGGGATGTACCACCGCAGTTCTCCAATGCGCTGGATAATGTCCATTATTCATTGCATTATTAAACAGGGTGGTATAAATGTTCACCGCTTCTAGAGGGAGATGTCGAAGCACAATGTTCGGTATTTCATCGGTTCCCACTGATTTCTTACTTCTAAGTGATTCGAAGATCGTTTGGAGCTCTTCCTTCGAAATGAACGGGGGTAGTACCCTATCGTTGGTGATGACGTTATTTGCCATATTCTCGTCACTGAACTGGGTGAAACCCAAGCTCTCGAATCGCCAATTCACAATTTCATTTCGAAGGTAGAAATTGTGCACAAGGACTCGATTCTCCAGATCGTGGTTCGGGCAAATGATAACATTCGCCTTGTACACTTCCTGGAAAGTTGCTCCTATAGCCTCTACCTACTCCTGCGGATCCTCGATCACAAAGAAGCTGTCATCATCAACAGCCTCATTTGGATCTATTTCCGCTGCTACCAGTATTTGTTCGTTGTTCGTCGTTCGGGCGATTTTAAGACATGGAAGGTCGTTCTGATTATTTCTCCGAAATATTTTATTTATTTGCGGGAACATATTAGGGTTGCTGGTGTTTACAGCCCGAATTTTATTGTTCCAATACAAACTTACAGATGCTCTGAAATTTTCTTTTATTAATGTTTGGAGGTTTTTAATCGACGACTTCAGTGTCATGATCTCCGGGTTATGTCTGTCAGTAAACTGTCTGTACAAGGGTTTTAGTCATCACAGCAGTCTACTTTTATGTCGGTGCAGTGCGTCAATAGTTGTGTTGCGGAATAGGTCTTCTTCGTCAGTGTGTGAATGGGCCGAAAACATGCTTCAGCTAGATCCTCATTTTCAACGCAAATTTTGTTCTCCGATGAGGCTCATTTTTGGCTAAATGGATAAGTAAACAAGCAAAATTGCCGAATTTGGAGTGGAGAAAACCAAGAAGCCTTTGTTGAGACGCCCTTATAACCACTAAAACTAACACTGTTTGGTTTACTTTATGCGCTGGTGGAATCATCGGCCCATATTTCTTTAAGGACGATGCCGGCCAGAATGCTACCGTTCCTCAGTTGAATAGCATTGACGTATCAGAGCTTTGATTTCAACAAGATGGCGCAACATGCCACACGAAATCATTAATTTATTGCGGGAAATATTTTCTGAGCGCATAATTTCGCGTAATGGACCTATGAACTGGCTTCCACGATCCTTTGGTCTCACGCCTTTAGATTACTTTTTTTGGAGGTATGTAAAGTCACTAGTCTATGCCGATAAACCAGAGAGTTTATGATGTACGGCCCCAGTTGCTCGATAAAGTTGTCGAAAATTGAACTTCACGATTTATTTGAGCTAGACGTCGCTCGCATATGCCTGATATCATATTTAAGCACTAATGGCATAAAATAAATAAAGCTAATATCATAAAGATGTAGAAGCGCATCTTTTTGTTGAAAGCCTTTAAGTTCAAGCTGTAAAATACTGCGAAGTCTGCACCACTTTGAGTTTGCGGTTTCCAAAAACGAAAATTCATTGGGCCAACTATGTAATTCGATTCTACTTTCAATTGGCACTGTGTACTAAATTTGAATCGAATGTAAGTTACGTCAATTAAATTTTCTTAAATTTCCGAGTTTCGAACGAGACTCGCTTTTAGATTGATAAATAAATTGGAAAAAGACAAAGTAAATAGCTTGTTTGTGAAACAATTAGAGAAAGTTTTTAAATACTCGTAATAAGAAAGTTATCAACATGGACAATGTCGCAATTTCGTTTTTGATCCGAAGACAATCAAGCATGGCCAGAGCAAATTGAACGAAAGACAATACGAGATACATCAAACATATTGGAAAAAAAGTTTTGTGAAAAATACATAGCATCAATGCTATGTTGGTAAGTTTTTAAAAAGTGATATTTTCTTGATATGAAATAGATGTTTTGAACTTACATTTGTGGTTACACAATGACTATAATGTCAGTTAATAGTCTGCATACGGGCTAGTCTTATTATTCTCACGTATGGGGTCTAAATGCGGAAAGGGCTTTCCTCACATATTCTTTCCAAAGCGGAGATAAGTTGCTTTTAGGATATTAAATGTGATTGCAAACTCAGCTTATGTAAACACTTTCTACAAGATTCTGGCTATCTTTTAGAGCCTTGGATTATGACTCTATATCGAGTTGAAGCTGAAGGGTCCTCTGAATCAGAATTCAGTGAAAAAATTCCCATCGCAAGATCGACTGTTGAAAGAGTTTTTGGAGTTCTAAAGGCAAGATTTCGGCACGAGAGCTTCACTGTTCACCACAAAAAGCGACTCAAATTATAAATTTTTTCTAATTCGAACATTTTTATTATAGAATCGAATTAAATACTATAGTTGCCCCTCAGACATTTGGTCTTAGTACGACTGATTCTCGTCTCGCCTTTGCCTTTATACAGAGGAATACGAAAGCTCTTCATTCACTGGTATAGGCATCCAAACACCTCTCGAAGGGTTATTCGTATAGTATCTGTGAATGTATGAATCTATATGCGACTTTTGGGTTGTCTCATTAAGTCTTAATGCATAAAGTGTGTGAATATGATTTTCCCACATTTTGTCGTCTTTTACAATAAGTACTGGAACGAACTGCGGTAGATTTATGATAACCTGCAACACAGACAGATCTCGAAAATTCATTTGTCGTGAGATACACAAGATTTTCTATATTAAAGGGGGTATCATGTGTAGGCTCGTGTCGTCTATGCAGATCACGAAGCTAAACTGTCTATTGAATCAAGCCTAGCGGTTGGCTCCCTTAAAACGTAAGCAATCGCAGACGTAATCGCAGATAGGTGCACCAGAGACTGGCTTTCGGCCAATTTTCTCAACGTTACGTTATTGTCTTCTTGAGAAGGAGGAAACTGACTCGTTAGACGCATGCAGTGCAAAAGACCCATTTCACCTGTAGCAACAGTCAAGCTGCACTTAAGGCTTAATCGATCGACGTCATCACCTTCGAGCTAGCTCGAAAATGCAGTGCTTCCTTGAACGCAGTTGGAAAGCAAGCTACGGCAATATGTTATAAGTCGTTGTCGTGTACGGTGGTGTGTAGTGGCAACTTATTGCAATTGAAATCGTATACTGGTGTATCTTGGGATATAGATTCAGCTTCATGAACAAATCTGACATTTGACATTTTTCCTCACAGCAATCTCCAGACATAACCACAGCCATAAATACAATATTTTCTTAAATCCTATCCTTTAATCTGGTAGAAAATGTCAATAGAAATCTACATATAAATCATAAAAGTCAAGTCTTACGATAATTGAGATTCCAGAACATAAAAACCTAGGTATGAGGAGGAGAAATGGCTAAGGTCTATAATCCAGCCCAAGGTACATTCATATATTTTTTTTTGCAGCAAGACAGGATACACTTTCTGATGAAGTAGAAACTTAATTATCACTACCTCGTCTCCAGATCACTGACTGCTTTTGAATTCAAAAGCCTTTCCCATTCTTCTACAATATTTCTTCATGATTTTCTGAGATTTTTATCGAAAAGATTATCAAGACAGAATACGTGAGTTGGATGTATTGATTACACATGGATCAGAACGGTCACCGCTCTTTCGTTTTGTCTATCTGCTTACATAGGAGTATGTGATTAATTTTTATCTCCCTAAGCCCTAGTTCCAAACAAGTCTGCCAGTATTTGGAAAAAGCTTTACTAACTGTATTTACTATTAAGTAAAGGACGGCGAGCTCAACTCATTGAATACTAGTTTCGTTCATTCAGTTCAGAGGCCTGTTATCCGGAGTTATAAAAAATAGAAACCCAAAAAAAAAAAACGTAGTAACTATGGCTCTGTGAAATATTTTTTGCTGCTTATTTGCCCCCTACACCATTTTAGTGCTGCAAGTGGGTATAATAACAATAATACGAGTGATTTCCTTTCCCAATTTACATGAACCTTTAGGCACTCCTGCACTAATTGGCACACACTACTGTATCTGGAATGACAGCAGAGGAGTATAGCGTTGCACCACCTTTCAGTGCCAATTAAATACATATTTTCAGTTAAAAATTGTGATGCAGAAAATGAGGTCAACCTATTGTCAGGTTATTATTTAAAAAAAAGGACCATATCAACTCTTCTGTATTCATACTCGTATGCGAAAAAATAAAGAAAAACTTCAAAAGTACCCTGCGCAAAAATAAATGATTATAAGTACTCGTACGAGTACCTGCATGCTACTCGGATCAAGGATCTACGAGTACCCAGGACTACCAGTTTGGTTGCGGTTTTCCGTAGTGCACCATGAAAGGCCATACACCACATGGTTTCCATGGTACTCGTATATGTGAAAGTTTCGCCTTGCTTATTGGTGATTTATAACTCTTGTGAGGATATTATTTAGCTTCCTTTGAGAAGGTACTTTATAAGCGAACGTCGAACTAAAGATCCTTCACTGTGCTGTTCTCTCCCACAGCACATGAAAATTTTCATCTTGCAGAACTTTCACAATAGCGCAGCGTTATAAAATCAAAGTACTAAAACTTTAGAGTTTTTTTTTGTTGTCCATGCATAAATCGGTAAAGAACGTATCTTTTTATAGTCCTCCCTCTTAAGAACATTTTAAGTGTCCTTCTTAGAAAAGGAAAAACTTTTCGCTTTTGCAATATTCCGGCAAAGCACTTAGGTGATGCAAATATGCATTCAAGTGTTGCGAGAAGATCCGGGGAGGGCAGTTGAGCGAGAAAATACTTCTTTCCCTTTTGTATCTGTAATGAGTTTTATATTCTCTCGTTTAAAATACCGACACATACCATATAACAGTCAGGTTAAAAATAATGCTACCGATGCTTAGTTGTATCTAGTTATTTGGGAGGATAAAGATCAATTCCCTGCCGAAGTGAATGTTGGGATAGAAATTTGCACTTATGGTAGCGGTCGTTTGCTCTATTGCTTCGTAATTGTCATCGACGTCCTGCAGTGCATTTTCATGTAAATAAATTGAACTGTTCGAAATATGGTCACCTGGGTTACAAGGTAGACTTAGATTTTACTTACCTTTGAACAGCTAATGCCACCGTCAGCCAGATGGATGCAGTGTGAAAAAACGCCGGCATAATCTGTAAAATGAGAAAAAAGAAACGATGTGAGTACGAGTAAAAATGTGGGAAAGTGCTAAAGGACCAAAGGGCTGTCGATATTTTATCAGCACCTCAGGTGTAGTTTTGCTTTTAAGAGGTGAGAAAACTTCTTGGGGGATTGCAGCATAAACAATTTTTCCAACAGAAATGGTATGACAGTTCTAGTAATATGCACATTGGAGTGCAGTAAGTTTTTTACGACCCATAAAACGCTCTGTAATTTTCTGAATACGGTGGAGCAGTAAGCAAAGGGCTCTTCAAGCCCATGAATACATAAATTTAAAAAAAAACAAGAAGTGTTGAGTTAAACTTGGGAGTAAGTGATACATTTTTCCTGCATAAGAAAGTTTGTATTAATGTTACTGTTGCCCCATGTGTCAAATTTGAAATTTTATTAAAATTAAAAATAAACAAGAATTAAATTTCCCTAAGGAAGGACGAGGAGTCATCGCAGATTTTTGTATAAGACCTACATTATCTTTTAGGTTATTCCATCTGGGAAATATTGTAGAATATTTCTAGATTGAGTGAGTAGTGGTTACCTTTGCGGCACAAAATGGGATAAGTCTCGCTTGGACGGTGGCATGAATTACAATCGAAACAAAACAAGCTTAGGATATCCTTCGATGTTTTATTCACAGTTTCTTGTTATTGAATTAGGATAACGGAAAGATTTTATAGTCTTCTGAACTAAGGCCGAAAAGTTGGGACCAAATTACTCAAATTAGATCGCTTACATTACAGGGGTGTGTTACTCTAGAAGAAAATATCAAATAAATTGACTGAGTCCCGATTGGTCGACGGTTTAAAATCGCCTCTTGAATTTCATAGTACATCCGTCAACAGCAACAGCTCAAACATATTTAAAATACCTATGCTCTTGGATTGGGTGAAAAACAATTCAATAACCATCCTACTCCAGAAATGATGTATGAGAGCGACCACTGAAAGGTTTTGGACATTATTTTAGCAACAGGTTAATTACTTACTTAAGGAGGCGCTATAGTCCGGAGTGGGGTTGATCTTTTACCAAGAAATGTCTCCAGCCAGTTCGATCTTTAGCTAGCTGCCTTCAATTTCGCACGCTAAGTTATCCGAGAGTCCATTCCACTTGTGTGCGCCACCTAAGTTGCGGTCTTCCTTTACTGCGCTGCCCCTCTAAGGCGGATTCAAAGACTTTTCTATATGACCCAGCCACCTCAGCCGTTGGATCTTCAATCTTCTGGATACGTCGATGTCGCTGTACAGCCCATATAGTTCGTCGTTGTATCACGGCCTCCACCCGCCGTCTATGCAGACGGGACCGAAAATCCCCCGAAGAATTTTCCTCTCAAAGCAGCCAAGAACACCCTCATCCATTTTTGATAAAGTTCATGCATCTGCGTCATAGGACTGGGAATATTAAGGTCTTATCTAGGGTTACTTTTGTTGTTCGAGAGAGGGCCTTCTTAGCCCAAAGAAGCAGTGATTGGCAAGAGTTATTCTTCGTTTGATCTCAGCGCTGGTGGCATTGTCTGAATTGATAGCGAAGCCTAGGTAGACAAATTCCTCAACTACCTCAAAGTTATATCTGTCGACAGTGACGTTCTGTCCGAGACGTCGGTGTTGGGTGTCCTTTCTGGTTAACATTATATACTTGGTCTTGCCCTTGTTGACCGTAAAATCCATCTTCGCCGACTCAGTCTTAATAATCGTCAAAGCGCCCTTACATCACGCTGCGTTTTTCTGATTATGCCAGTATCATCGGCGTATGCGAGTAATTGGACGGACTTTCGAAAGATTGTGTTTCTTTTGTTGGCACGTAAGTTTTGCACTATTTCGTCAAGAATAATGTTAAGGAAATCGCGTGATCAGGGTGCGTTCTCCATCGCCATCCTGCACAAGCAGTTTGGCAGGGATGCCTAAACTAGACATTGCTCTGTACTGCTCGTCTCTATAGATGTTGTGTATCGAATTGGAGCTCATGGGTTTTTTCCACGATCGGCAGTGGTGTGAATGTTTGGTGGATGGTGGACTTTCCTGACCTGAAGCCACACTGTTATGGACTCATTCGATTCATTCGGCCTGACAGCGGTATTTGGTTCGTCATCGCATACATAGAGAAATGCTCTTTCCAAAACCTCAGCATCAACCGCGACTCCACTACTATGTTTCCCTGTTACTCTCTACAGGTTCGGTTCGGTTCTTTCTAACTTCCGAAACTTCGCTTGCCTTTGCGATGTTCGGAATATGTGAAATAGGCAATAGATGGAAAGCGTACTATAACGCGTTACATAAAAAAAAAATGCAGTGCAATATGATTCCTTAGTCTATCGTGAACGACAGTGAACAAAGAAACATTGCGATACATCGAAAGATATCGTTTCTGACGATTTAGAAAAAGTGTAAGTGTAAGTGATAGAATTTCCAGAGATCTTAGAAGGTGGGTAGGTAGGAAGGTATGCAATATTAACGATGACGTTAGAACGAAAGTTAAGTGCACAGCGGGAGTAACAGGAGAATTCGAAGTTTAACCTGGAGTAAACCAATGCAGTGCTTAAAATTTGTTGCTTTTCAATGTCATATGATATGACATGATAGTGTTGTCATAGGCAATGACATGACGGTTGTTCAGGTAACTTGATAATTAAGTAGTTGAGGGTTCCAAAGATAAGAGGTTATGAAGGTTGGGAACCCGAAAAGCGAACTGTTGACAGCTATACAAAAAGACTCGTTGTGTTCTGCTGCAAACGTTAGTAAAATTGCGATGACGAGATCGTGTCGAGTGTGTTAAAAGGTGCAAAACTTCAGTCATATTTATGAGAAAGAAATGTCGCTAAAGCTTAAAGTTTTGTGACATTCGTTCGCCCAGTACTGACATACGCATCGAAGTGTTGGAAAATTCTCGAGAAGTACAAAGGAAATATAACAGCGATGGCTTTAAAAAAAAACGTGATCTCATAAGAGCGTTCGCAAAAATTTTTGTATTAAGAAACCGATATTGGACAAACTTCAGGCTGAACAAATCACCTGGTTTTGGTATATTCAACGAAGGTCAGTAGTTTTTAAAAACTGCTTGTATTCTCGGTCGATCTCGACATCATCAGCCGCTTCCACACTAAGTTATACTATGATACGAGTATTTTGTTTTGAATTCATATAATTTTATAGCCATAGATTCTTTGCTTACTTTGGTTCGCATATTAGAACCCGCCGGTGCTAGTTCTTCTCCAAAGTACCTCCTCAGGCAGTTTGATTCCTAACTAAGTGGTTCTACTTACACATGTCGAGTTGGTTGACGTTCCCTTCCAACTGCGTGCAACATGTTAGGTAAGGCCTACCCTTATGGATATGAAAATCCTTCCTGCTGAATCAACCTGTCTGTGTATTCTTAAAGCAGAGATGGACGGTAAATAGCACGGCGATATTAGTCGGGGCTTAATATTGCGTCTCGTCTGATAGAATTATGTTCACCGTCCTCGCAGTTCAACAGGTTGCAAAAGTAATTCTTCGAAATTCTCATCTGTGCAGGCTAGGTATAAAGTTCAGGACACAGTTATAGGAAATATCTCTATATTTGAGTACCTGTAAAAGGTATTGGAGAGCAACTGGTACATTAAGAGCATTCACATTTAAGTACGGATAACGCCGTTGTTCTTGTTACGCTTTCATGGGTGGATAACCGCTTAGTTAATCTTGACCGAGGCTGTTTGTCAGGTTGAAATACCACCTTCGCAAATAATAATATGTATATGTATCTAATAGTATGATCCATCCTTTATCCTGACGGGCTTCTTATTATTTTTAAGATGAATGCTAAACCGATCAGATTAACAGATGAACTTACTATTGCAAGTTTACCTTTGATGGTCAAGACATACTTAGACACTTTGATGCGTTGGTATTAAACATCACCCGGCTTGTCACTTTAACGTCAAAATATGTACAGACGAGCAGGTACAGTTCCTAGAGTACAAGCACAGAGGACTAGCCGGGTTTGCCACATACTTACATTGGCTAAAATATTGCTTTCCACTACGAAACGTAAGGAGTTTTGTTCGTAGATTTACGGCCTAGAATTTCAGAGCTGCAAAACAGCCGGATTAGCAGGGCTGAGTTGTAAAAGCTGCGACTCTAGCCCTAAGTATCTAATTTCAAAAATTTTATAATTCTAGCCCAGCGGCACTAGAAATGATGTCCTAGGTGTCTTACAATTTCAAGCTCTACATGAGATGCTCTGGATTTACAGGGATTATTAACGAGTCTGTAAGTAATCGCATGGTTGTTATTCCTAGCAGGTCTGAAGTTGAAAACACCGACCTACAAAGGTTTTTTTTCACCCCGGCTCATAAATCGGTTTCGTAGGACCAAGTTCATAAAAAGCCTATAGCGCTATTCTTAACTTCACCTGACCACTAAACCGAAGCTCTGGGTTTGCTGAAGGGAGCCAATGTCGATTTAAATAACAACTTGCACTGGTTACAGATTTCACAGCCAAAAGGACTTTGGCTTCTCCGAAAGAATAGAAAAGAGCTAATGAGACACTCATGTGACCATCAAGTACTGTCTATTGTAATTAAAGTTTTTCTAGAAAGTACGTACAAACAAACTGTTTAGGATTAAAGTGTGTTAACAGAAGTATGCAGAAATAGGCATTTGAACGCAGTCGCTTTTGAAAAAATTGAACGAGTATCTACTACAAAACTGACCAAGCAGTGGTTTGGATAGCGATATTTTAACTGAAGACGAAAAAAATTGCTCGATCAAAAGACTTCCTGCCTAGTTCTTTAAAGCAGCGAAAAATAAGTTGGACAAAGCCATATATGAACTCCTGCGGAAAATATAATGGTTGGATGAAAAAGATGGCTCTACCATCCGAGGTGAATCTTGACTTTAATCAAGCCACCTTTCCCGCCGGACGGCTCGGTTATACGAGTACGCCATCTATCTCCAGTTACGAGTGCTGATTGAATGATGGTCTTTTGTAAGTTGTATTGTAAGTTTTATTTGCGACGTTTTGTCCACTATATCGGTATTAGCTTGGATTGGCGGCGAATAGGGTATCCTCACCCATATCTTGGCTACAGTAAGGTAGAGATCCGAGTCAAGAAATGCTCGGAAATGCTCGGAAATGCTGCAAGAGTGCCTTGCGTGGATTGCAATTCAGTAATTCTGGTTAAAATTTGATCCTTGCGACGCGTTGTCTTAAATTGGCCAAGAACGATCTTTACGCATGGTCAGATGAAAGTATCCCTGATGAATCAAATGATAGCAATCGTTCGCCTTGGCCAACCGAATAAAAATTGACTGACCCCCCCCCCCGTTCTTGTTAACTTCAAAAAGCGATTGTCCATTTAAATGATTAATTTATCGCTTTATGAAAATACGAGTATATGTCTCTCGGAAAAAGTTAGATTTTGTAAATTGTAAAAATTTCAAGTCGAACGCTAGGTTAAAGGTATATGAACATATACACGTATAAAGGGAGTTCTTTTTAGAGGTTTAGTTTGCAAACTGGCAACACTGCTTCTAAAGATTGTCAATTTGACAGTTGGAAGTTGATTTATGGTAAGTATGTTTTGCCATTTTACGAGGAATAGATTGACGCCAGAACAACGCGTACAAATTGTGCTTATTTTGATTCGGTTCGCCAAACTTGTTGTGCGCCGCTACATCCATTTTACGTTCGTCATAATCGTCCATCTGAGCAAGTTATTCGGAACACGACGAACCGTTTTCGCACCACGTACACTCTAGTGGATAATACGTATCCCCAAAGACGACAAAGAGTGCGAACAGAAGAAGTTATTGCCCGTGTGGAGCGCAGTATTGAAGAGAATCCGAATGAATCGA
The DNA here is from genome assembly GCA_949129095.1 of Volucella bombylans. Lineage (NCBI taxonomy): Eukaryota > Metazoa > Arthropoda > Insecta > Diptera > Syrphidae > Volucella > Volucella bombylans. The sequence goes on from OX422143.1 coordinate 148,207,694, forward strand.
TTCGGCATCGTGCACAGCAATTGGAGATATGCCCATCCACTTTGTGGGAGGTTTTACGGACAGATCTTGGCGTAAAAGCTTATAAGATCTAGCTTGTGCAAGAATTGAATCTGTGTGACCATTATACGCGTCGTAGGTTCGGTGAATGGGCGGAAAACATGATTCTGCTTGATCCTCATTTTCAACGCAAAATTTTTTTCTCCGATGAGGCCCATTTTTGGTTATATGGATATGTAAGCAAGCAAAATTACCGAATTTGGAGTAGAGAAAACCCAGAAGCCTTTGTCGAGATGCCCTTAAAACCATTAAAACTCACTGTTTGGTGTACTTTATGGGCTGGTGGAATCATGGGTCATATTTCTTTAAGTCCGATGCCGGCCAGAATGTTACCGTCAATGGATAGCGCTATAGAAACATGATTTCTTACATTTTCGTTCCTCAGTTGAATGACATTGACGTGACAGAGCTTTGATTTCAACAAGATGGCGCAACATGCCATACGATGCGCGACACCATCAATTTATTGCGGGAAACATTTCCTGAGCGCATAATTTCGCGTAATGGACCTGTGAACTTGCCTCCATGATCCTGTGATCTCACACTTTTAGATTGCTTTCTTTGGGGACATGTGAATATGCCGATAAACCAGAGATCTTGGATGATTTGGAAGTCAACATTTGTGTGTTATTGTTGATATACGGCCCCAGTTGCTCGATAAAGTTGTCGAAAATTGGACTTCACGATTGCGCTTCATTCGAGCTAGTTGTGATGTGCATATTTCCGATATCAGATTTAAACATTAATGGCATAATTATCTATTAAATAAAGCTAATATCATAGACATTAACATTAGCTTCAAGTGTTTTATTTCATATTGAATTTGTATAACTCGAAAAAAAAACACCCACTACATATGTACTCGTAAATATGAAGAATCAGATAAATCTTTGCAATTTTAATGTTCCATCTTGAGAATAAATTCTGATTCCGAATTCAGATATTCTTATTGAAAACAAGAATGAATAAGCTTGTGGATGCTGACAAGTATTTTAACTAAAAGGATTTCGTAAACTATCCTTCAGTTACCAGCTTATAAGTACCTTTTGCATTTCATAGACGTTGGATATTTTCTTATCAGTATCTCAGCAAATTAAAATGAAAATTTAAATTTTAAAGCTTGCACAATACTCAAACACAAGTCGGTATCTTTTATGTTTTAGTTTGAGTCTCAATTTGCATGTAACTGCAAGGAGGAATCGTGAATTGTGAGTTTCAATGAGGAAAGATATTCTTCCAATGCGCACAGGAGCACGTTTATTCAATGTCTAAGAGTGAGTTAAAGAGGTTTCCTTTTTGCCGTCATGGTTATTGGTAACAATTGAATGAACACGCAGAAGTTCCTTAGCCGTTTCGATGGAATATAAAAAGCAGCTTTGAATTCATAAGGAGTAAGGAATTTTGCTGAATCATTTGCATTTTTATCTTTATTAGGTTTTCTATTGATGTTTTTGCGGAAGCAGAATGTTTTGAATATTAATAGACCTAAGGAGTGAAAACGGGACTCTACTCTGAGTGGTTGTTATAGAGAATGCGGTTTCATAACAATGGTTGTAATATCTCTGTCGATGTGTCGATTGAAACCAAATTCAGCCTGGAGGATCTCCAAAATGCACAAATGTTGACTATTCACCATCAATAACAGTCGTATAATTAGTAGATGCCCTTGACTACTATCATGCGTATATAGTCGCCAACCAGGAAGTGCGAAGGGATGGACCGGGCAAAAGGGGGATGAGAAACTGTGACATCTACTATGTATGGTGATTGTTGTACGGAATAGAAACAGCGCTTATTCGGCAAGAAGTCTTGAGCTTCAGACATGTGAATGAGCGTCTTGTGATAGTCTGCATCAACGCTAAATTCGCTAATATACGCCTAATACGCGCTCATGCCAGTACGAAAGACAAGGACTATGCCACCAAAGATACATGAGGAATGTCCTAAGTATGAGGTAGGAGAACATCTTTGGTAGGATAGTTGGTAAGCATACACGACACCAAGTTTTGCAACAGACTTAGAATTATTGGCTTTGTGGTGGGACGAAGTACAACTATAGAAAGCACACGGTTCCATCATTTCAATGCGGATTTCTCAAGAGCCACAAAAGAATCAAAAGGTAAAAAGAACGCGTCAAGGTAACAAGACCTGTACAGAAGGCTTTATAGATGTAGCCTTGTCGCAGTCAGTGCTGGGATTATGGAAAAACATCTGTTGCAGATTGTAAGACGGCGACGATCATCAACATCCTGCCTTCAGGCAGAATAGACCATTCAGCATAGACGACGATTGCCAAAACTTTCATTCACTTGACCAAAATATAGTGAGGATAGAAATTTCTAAGCTTAAATCTAAGAGATCTAAGAATACGGCTTACCGGCTGAGGTATTCAAAGCTGTTGGAAGTGACTTTGTGGAGAGCATGCACCAACTCATTTCACAGATCTGGTCAGAATATTTTTGTTACCTATGAGTTTTACTGCATGGTTTCGAATCTTAATTAGCACGTGCAGAGATGTTGTTGGACTAGATGTGGGTTTTAAAAATACTTATACATATATGCCAGATCAGAGAGGGTGAAATATTTCTTACATCGCTTGAGAAAACCTAGGTATTTCGCAGCATTCTTGACCACATCGAGCATGTGGTTATTCCAACCTAAGATGTCATTGACGCACATACCGAGAGTGGAAAGTTTTTCAATTTTGATAATGGATAATGGCTGGGTATTTAAATTTCGCTTTAACGATAGCAGACAGCATTGTGTTTTGGAAGCATTACATTGCTCTGTTGATAGTTCCTCAATTGGTTATGCTTTTAATATCGGAATTTAGTGAGCTTAACATAGGCTGCCGTTGCCGTTCTACAGCCAAAGAGCAGGGACCTGAGTACTGGAACGAATACGAAAGCAGAGAGTACGGTCGTCAGCAAAGGAATATATTGGATTGGAAGTAGCAGACAATAGATCATTGATGAAAATTAAAAAGAGTGTCGGAGACGGAACTGAGTTCTGAGGCACACCAGCATTTATTTTGTAAATATTAAACTTGAAACCATCCAGACAACTTGAATTGAACTTTCCGAAAGTTAGTTTCTATTTCATTGAAGAAGAGAGTTGTCATCAAGCCACAAGGCTTAAATATTGTTTTTTGTTTTTGTATTTTTTTTATTTTTATTTTTATGAATTAAATAGTAATATATTTTAATTGAATTAAAGCACCCATAGGACCGGGAAGATGTGCCCGCTGGTAATATAAACGTTTCTTCCACCTGCTGGCATCACTTATAAACCAAGTTTCGATTTGTCAATAGCTTTGTCTCTCTCTTCAAAGAATTTGCAAGTGCAGTTTAGACTGCTGTTCTGCTTAACTGTCATACCAATACGCTCACACAGGTTTCTTGGTACATTGGAAATTTACCGGGTACCGGTGTTGAAGGGAGTAAATTTTGCCTTTGGTAGACACTTGGTTTTTGGTACTGTCATACGACAGTTCAATTTAAAATTGCATTTAAAATTTGAACAGAAGGAGGAGTTGCTGGTGCCACTGGTGGAATTTCAAGGGTACACTTTCCCGATACCTATGTAATTTTATGAAGTAAATTTACACTGTGCGATTTGTTAATATTTGTAACCTTTTACTCGCAGAAAATAAAATCACATAAGTAGTTAAAACTGTCGATGTTTATTTGGGACGCAGGGACGAGTGGAAATTTCTACGGCGTGCAGCAACAGAGTCGTCAATCCCAAATGCGCGCATTTTCGACCAAAAAGACTGGTGCTCTGTCAAATGCCTTAGAAATATCAAGCGCAATTATCTTGTTTTTCCCAGATTGATGTATGCTTTGGTTCCACTTGTCGTCGAGACATGCTATAAAATCAGCAGTGGACCTTTTGCTACGAAACCCGTACTGCCTGTCATTGAGAAATATACGTGTTTCGAGATATTTCATGAACTGATGGTTTATCAGCGTTTCCATAGCCTTGGAAAGAAGGGACGTAAGTGCAATGGGTCTGTAGGTCCTTGTTGAGGGACGGGCTGGACAAATGCTATTCTTCATCTGCTCGGAACGAATCCTAAATATTAGGATTGATGAAAAAGCTTGTGGTTTTTCCAGCTTGAAAGAACACCTGTTCAGAAGAATGGAAGATATGCCATTCGAACCAGCGAATTTGTGGAATTGTAGATCTTTAAGTACTTTTGCTTGGCCTCAGTTTCGCTACTTTCACCACTAGTGCTCCACCGAAATTGCCAGTAGCATTCCCCACCTTCAAAATTTTAGCCGAAAAACTCGCGTCTCGCTTTGAATGCTCATCAGTATAATCTCAAGCCCACTTTCGGACGTACTCTGAAATATCGTGATTCTTTCCTAAGCCGTACAACTCGCTTATGGAATGCCCTGCTGAGCTCTTTTTCTCTTAGTCCGTATAACTTGCAAACATTTAAAACCAACGCACATCGGTATCTCTGTTTTTTCCACCCTAACTTCCTTTCACCCGCGCTATGTTACAACATCTTAAGGGTACATAAATTCCTTGTGCACGCTCTAATTATAAAAAAAAAAATATTGTGGCAATGAGTTAGATGAGTTTTTGGGATTAACCATCAACTGAAAGTGGCATATACGCCTGAGCTGAATGGTGTATCGGAGAGGATGAATAGGACATTGATAGAAATGGCTCGATTCATGTTATGACAGTCCAAACTACCTTTATCGATTTGGGCAGAAGCTATAGCCTGTGCATAGTATATTCGGAACAGGTGCTCATCTAGTAGTATTAATGGTGAAGTTCCGTACACATTATGGACACATATTAATCATTTTAAGGTATTTGGATGTAACGTTTATAGTTTAACCAGAAATAAGAGTAAAGGTAAATTTGATGCTTGGCTAAAGCCTATACCCTATATTCGTAGGGTATTGCGAAACATCAAAAGCTTATAGGTTATGGTGTCATCTCACTAGAAGAAAAATAATAATAAGAATAATAATAAATATATATTTAAAGACAAATAAAAACGTTGATTTTTCGAATAATTTACCAGTCGAAGATGAACTGCAAATATTATATAAGCCAAATGATAGGAAAATAATGAATAAATCACATGTAGAGAAAGAACGGTAGAAGATTAAAGTGTGAACACAACATAAATACGAGGAACACGAGAAGCACGAGGAGCATAAAAAACACGAAGAGCAAGGGATGGACGAGGGGCAGCATAATGGGCCAACAAATTCTAAAAGTTATAAAAAACTTGAGGGTCACCAGAAAACTGAGAATTATAGCCAAATCTGTCGACAATGGTGGAAATAGAAAACCACTAGAAGTTATAGGAATGAGAACGCGATCGAAGTAAAGAGCTAACAATCGCGCAAACAGATTTGGAAATCCTCACGACTATGTCGATGGAACGGGTGACTCGGAGGAATCAGATGTTTTTGACTATGCTGTTTCTATGGTAATGCCAGATCCTCAAAATATTAACGATGTATTAAACGACTGATAATTGGAAAATAGCAATGAAAGAGGAACTTTTGGCGCACGATGCAAATAAGACTCGGAGAATAAAAGATCGACCAAAGCGCAAAAGTATTATAGGATGCAGATGGGCGTTTCAAACAAAGCTCTAAAGGAGAGATATGTAGGAGAAAAACACGCTTGATGGCAAAAGGATGCTCTCAGCGAGAAGGTGTCGACTTTACGGAAATGTTTGCTCCAGCAGCACAATAGTGTTCTATAAGTTTGTTAATGTCATTAGATGCTGAATGGGAGCTCATTTTGCATCAGTTGGATGTCGTAACGGCTTATCGGAATGGGAAAATCGAAGAAACAATCTGTATGGAGTTACCAGAAATGTAAATAGTACTTTGCTTATGGATACACGACATGGAAATAATAAGGTATGTCATATTCAAAAGGCCATATATGGACTTAAGCAATCTGGGAGATAGTGGTACATTAAACGTAAAGAACAACTTTTAAAAATAGGCATGAAATCAAATCATGCCAATCCTATCAAACACGAAGCGGCGAAATTACCACGAGTCAGAAGAAATATATATATCATACGAGTAGATATTCTAAAACGCTTTTGAATGGACGATTCGAAGCCAGTTAGAACACCTTTGGATTCAAATGCTAAGAACTGAAATAGAAAGGAGCAATATGAGTAAGTTACCTTGTCAGAAATTAATTGGTTCTTTACTATATTTAGCAGTGACATACTATTAGTTTTCTGATCCAATTAAACAAAGACTATGGTAAATCCCATTGAACCACAGCTAAGAGGGTCTTAAGGTATCTAAAAGGAACACAAGTCTAAGTCAAAGAAGTTGTTGTATATGCGGATTCAGATTGGGGTGGAAACGCGGATGACAGGCGGTCATACACTGGATATGTTTTTTTTATGCTTGGCTGTGTCTTGGGAGTCGAAAAAGCAAATAACGGCGGCATTTTCAGGTGCAGAAGCAGCATATGTGGCTATATACTATTCAGTTAAAGAGGCAATGTATATAGCAAAATTCTTAAATGAAATTCGTTTTAGAGATGAGAAGAATGTTATAATTTACAACGACAACAAAAGCGCTTAATCTATTGCCAAACATCTCGGACTAAACACATCGATATAAGACATCATATTGGTGGCGAAGCCCTACAGAAGGGCGAAATTCTCTTTAAATACATTGATACAGATCACACGACCTCGGATATATGTATAAGCCAAGGGACTTCCAGCAACTAAGCATATAACACATGTGAAAGAACTTGGTTTAACATTTTACAATTGAGGGGAAATGTTGCATTATCAATTTGAAATTTGAATACTTACATTAAATACTATTGTCTAAGTTCTTACAATAAGTAGCTTTCATCTTAAAACTAGCATTGAACGAGCACTAATTACATTTAGATGTAAGCTTATGAATTCCTTAATCTATTACAATTTTATAACCATTTTTCCTGACATTGAATAATTAAGTCATTCTGTACTAAACTTTTGAAGACTGCGTTTTACTCTAACAATATTATCTGTGCTTGTAGTTTAAAAGTATTTAACTAAAGATTACATCTTTTTTAAAAAACGTGAACACAAGAGAAAATAGTAATTTGCATGCCACGTTGGACAGAAGAAAAGGCCGAGTAAGACCATATTTTTTTATGGTGTTCAAGGGGACATAAAAGTATATTCTTTGACCTGATGAGATTACACCATATCATTAAAATATTTTTTTCTATACAATCGTGTGTCCGATCTCAGTACCTACACATCAATTTAGTTCTAACATCGTCCAATCGATACAAATTAAGAACCTTTTGACAATCACTTTGTCCCAAATAAATGTGTCCAATCACTTTCGACGTCATTGGTCTAAGAGGTGTTTCTTCCCAGCCTCTACACAGTCTATTACAGCAATTGACTTGTTTGATCAGCAAGTCTCCAAAGGAGAGCTGAAGTAAACGACTTCTTCTTATTTTTATAAATCAACCCGTGTGAACTCTGAATCGACACACCTCACCTATCCCAGGTCATTAAAGAGCTTTTTTTTTTAAGTTCTTTTTCCTCGCCAGTTGCCTCTTCTTTTCCAATATTTGCCTTTCTCTTAATGCCAAAGTGATTGAATCGGAAAATGATTGATGATAGTCTACCTTTTACAGTCTTTCTTGTTTTTGTTTGATTCGACTACCCTAATCTTGAATGGTGCTCTTTACGTGAGGTACAAAGAAATCGCTAACGGTATTCTTAATAAACACGTGGACAAAAAAGTTAAGTATTATAGAATGTACAATAAAAAAAAAACATATTCCCAAGAGTGTACACAAATCCACAAAAAGTTAAAAAGAAACGAAAATAAATTCAAAACTCTTCAAAATCAAAGGAAATCAACCAAAGTCCAGTCAATAGCTTATGAAGTTGCTGGTTTGCATAGCAATTGAACTATGAACTTTACAAATCTCTCAGTCCAAAGGAATTGTTCACTGCACTCATTTGTCGCCTTTCGAGGGAAGACAAACTCGTTAAACAAAACGCTACCCCCAAAACCTCGGATATCAGCAGGTGATGGCGATCATCCTTCTAAAATGTGATTGCAACTCCATGACCTGTAAATATCTCATCAGCCTATCATCACTCTCATTATTATCGTCATTCCGAGGCAAACTATGAACGTAGGAAACCAACCTACAAACCAGATATCCGTAAATGTAATCAGATTTAATTTCTGGCTTTCCTTGTGTTTATTAGTGCCTCGACTTTTTATTTTGCGTCATGCTTCGGTAGAATGCCGTATTATAAACAACCCTTGAGTAGATTAGCATCGACCCTGGTAAAAAAGGGTACGTAGACTGAGAGACAAAAAGCGTATATTTCTGGAGCACTATCTTACTCATGCCTCCGATAACCCCTTCTTGGTTGTTCCTTTTCAATGAAGACCCGCTCACGGCTGATTCATGGTAGCGCCTTGCTGAAGTTCAAGGTGGCATGGGGTTGAAATTATTTATTTATACCCCAAACTCCAAATGGTGGGTTATTATGAGTCTTGTCCCGGAAAAGGTTAACCAAGAGCAACCAAACATAAAATTGAATGGAGTGAAGTACTCGTACATACATACATATGTACGAGCACATAGGGCCACTGAACAAAAGAGATGAATCAATCGAATCGATGTGAATTAATCGGGTTTTTTGTCCTCGTGCGACAAAGTCTGTTCCTGATGATATCAAGTTGACTAACCATGACCGTGCTTATGATGATCTCCCATTTACTCCCCAGTTCCAGCGCCACAGGAAGAAAAGGACAACAAAAAGCTGTCAGGATATAGTAATCTAACCATTCTCCGGCTTACTTCTAAATGAAATTGTTTAGTCCTCAAGGACTTTCATGCACTATCGCTGCCTTCGTTAGGTAGACGGGATGGGAATGGGTACTTATTGCTGTCTTTGTGCTTATAGATTTTCTTATCGTTATGTTCTTCTTGTTCCTGTCTTGAATGCCTGTTTGTGTTTATTTTGTTTCCTTATTTTTTTATTCTTCGTTCCTACATATTTTCCAAGCGTGTTAGAGGGGATTTGCCAAAGGATATACCAATATGGATCTGTATGATGGGTGCTTAATCTTAGTCATTCGATTGGATGGTAAATTGACTCAGTTAATCCAGATGTTGGGGTACACAAAGCTGTCTAATAAATTGGTAATTGAAAAGTTACATCACAGCATTGAACGGAAAGGTTGGAGAAGGTCTACGTAATAATAGTGCAGGGAAGAAATATTATTCTTAACTTGATGTGGGATATCATACATACTCGTATGTCGAGCTTTAAGAATTTGTGGAAGCATTGTGTATTTGGTTCTGGTTAAATACGTACATTAGGGGTATACAGGACATTAGAAAACTTTTTGTTTTCTATCGGAATATATAAGGAATACTCAGACAATTTTATTAATCAGAAGAGCTGGGACTCGAGTTAAACTGGGAATTGGTTTTTCTTTCAAAGTGTTAATTAGGTTTTACACTTTTATACAGAGAGAGTTTAAGAAATTCTGAAAGTGAAAGCAGTGGATGGCATGAAGCATGAAGGGGCTTCGAAATAACAAGAAAATGCGATTTTAGTTATTTGTGTATTGAACTAATTGCGCTATAGGCGGTCCCAATACTGTTTCAAAAAGGAGTGGGAAGAGTTTGAGACATCGATTACCCACTTTCTTGCAAACTAGAAGAAGCACAAACAACTTCAAAATCCATACACGATTTAGGGTGCGAGACAAATTAATAGAGTTCCATTTCCGACAGGAATATATTAGGCTGCTACAGAAAAATAAAGGCAGATAAGTGCCCTTTCACTAATGAGTCCACAACTCACCAGTTATATCGATCGTATCATTTTTTGAACTTATTCTGGAATCCTTAGAGAAGCCACTAAATTAAGAACCAACCAACCAAACTTTACAAGTTTCTGATAAAAAGTGGCTGTTCAGTGTGCGATTGCCTTTCCAAGAGACAAAGGTTGAGGATATCTGCGAAAAAGGTGCTGTGCAATAGTTTACTTTTATTCTCAGCACTTGTTTTTGTAATTTCCATTTGTTTCATTTGGGCTTAGTATTTATTTGGTAAGATAATAATTGTTAGTGTAGAAAAGTTCATTTTTATTTTAAAGTTCACAAAATTAAAATGGTAGAAAACGGATTATCTTTTGTTTTTTGTTTGAAAAGAAGCAGGGAGAAGTTATGAGAACATAGAGCAAAGGTCTGTCTGATGCTGAACTTATTTTCTTTACTCTGTCAAACGACATTAAGTAATTAGGGTCAGGAGAAGCTTCTGGGCGTGTAGTCCATGACAACTCGATTGGCTTTCATCATTCACTAGTTGGTAGCCCAAAAAAGGAAATAGGAAATGAAATTAAATTTTGAAAATTCGTGTAATAAAGTCAATAAGATAATATGAGTAAATTTCAAACAAATTATAACTACATACAGATAAAGAAAAATAAGTCGAAAGTGCATGACCAGACCCAATTCTTTGGCAACTAGGGCATATGGAAACAGATAGAGTGTTGTACGAGTAAATTGAACTGATACAAACCACTTCTCTGCTTTGAAGGGGCATCCTCTTTTCCTATCCCATAAGACAGAAAACGTGCTTCTCAAACGTGCACAAATTCACAATAATCTTCCACTATAACCAAAAAATGCGACAGCAGTCGAGCCAATTTAGCCGCTGCTAATAAACTTGAGGATGTGAGTACTTCTAAAGCATCTTCAGGGCTGGTCGGTTGCACATTTTGAATGAAGTACACATGTTTTTTTTACGTACAACACAGCGCGTGTAACAAAAAAAGAACAGGAGGATGAGCGGATGAATTTAGATACAGCGAAGACGCCCATAAAATAAAGTTAAAATTAGCAATAAAAACAACATCATGACATCATGACAATTGGGCTGGTTGCGACGACAAATCTTAACTTTGAGGTAGAGGGCTGTAAGTTTAAGAATATTGTATCTATGGTTAACTGCTGATCTTAACAAACTTCTTAATAAATTATTATGATGGTACCGTAAATGTTCGCGCTAATGCATACATGCTTCTAGTTTTTCCTTTTTTTTTAAACACCTTGAGGCATTCAGTTTTTCGGAATCTGGAGCAATTTAGAAAAGCTGTTTTTGTGGGTATATGTACCTTAGGATCTACAAACGAGATGTAAGGAAAACCCATGCAGAGACCTACCTATGAAGACTCCCTTTCCTATTTACAACCTAGCAACCCACTTCAAACTTAGTAAAAGGAAATCCAACCGACGTACGAGGGGCGTTCAATATATTCTCGGTATCGATATGAAGGAAAATGCGAATTCAATTTAAATTGTTTTTATTTTTCAATATAATCTCCCCTTACATCAATGCATTTGTTACATCTTGAGATAAGCTTTTTTAAACCCTCAAAAAAAATAAATTTCCTCTTTCTCTGCAAAATACCCATTTATTGCCGACTTGAGTTCTTCATCATCCGAAAATCTTTTTCCACGAAGACATTTTTTCAAATCCGGAAACAGGAAATAATCACTAGGGGCAAGGTCTGGACTATAGGGTGGGTGTTGGATTTCTTCGAAACCACAATCTCGCGCAGCGGCCTTGGAAACTCGCGCCGTGTGAACAGGAGCGTTGTCATGAAGAAGCAACACACCCGCTGCGAGTTTACCCCGTCTTTTCGTTTTAATTTCCTCCCGCAAATTATGCAAAGTGGAAGCGTAGGATATGGCGTTGATGGTTTCACCTTTTTTTTGTTCTCAATGAGCAAGATTCCCTTTGATTCCCAGAAAACTGTGGCCATGAGCTTCCCGGCAGACGGAGTGACTTTGAACTTCTTCGGGGGGTCTGTTCCTTTTTTATGCCACTGCATGGACTCTTGTTTGCTTTCAGGGTCATAGTGGTGGACCCATGTTTCGTCCCCAGTAACAATTCGATCCATAACACCGTCCGCGTTCTCACTACACATCTCCAAAAGCTCTCTACAGCAAGCGATTCTCACTTTTTTCTGAGGCGCTGTGAGCATTCGTGGCACCCACCTTGCACTGACTTTTGAAAGGTTAAGATGGTCATGAAGAATGGTGTGAATGGTACCAATTGAAAGCTTGGTGATCTCTGCCATCATTTTCACCTTTATTCGGGCATCCTCAAGAACATGTTTTTCGACTTCTTTGATGCTTTCTCCCGTACAAGCAGTAGCCGGGGCGCCGGAGCGGGGGTCGTATTCAATGCTCTCTCTGCCTCTCTTGAACTCACTTGACCACTTTTGCACAGTTGATAATGAAACAGCTACCATCTCTTCATGAATAGTTTTTTGACTTTTTCCTTGCTTAGTGAGAAATTTAATTACAGCGCGATGCTCAATTTTCACCATCATCGTCTCAGTTGCCATTATGATTCTTTTTAACTAGAGATAAAACGCGAATTAATAATCACATTTATATGAAATTTTACATGAATGCACTAAAATAATAGTATTACTTGATAAATAAGTCAATTTATATATACAACCACAGCTTCACCCCGATAACGAGAATATGTTGAACACCCCTCGTATATACCAACCTGGACATAATGTATGTGTAAAAGCTTTAATGGAGTAGGTTCGAAAACGAACGATTGAAGATAACACGAATTTGGATGCAGGACAAGTTTAGGGACCAGACAAGCCTTAGGTTTCCATCATCAGGCCTCTGCTTGATTTAACTTGGATCCAAACAGGTCAGCTTGACAATACCAAGCTACATCAGGAAAATTACTCTATTTTCAGCGCTTTCTAAGAGATATCTAACTACAATAATATGGCAAATAATCTCGAAACTTAGAAACATAATCGCGAGACACTGTATCATTGGAAGACAGATATTGAATGCTTCTCGAAAACTATTGTATTTCTATTTGAGCTGCAGAGCTGGAAAGAACTTAAAGCTGTGGTGTACTTCCTTTGCAAATGCAATCAATAAGGATGCTTTACTTTCTATATCAACTTGATCTCTAGTTTATAAAGATCACAGATCTTGACAAATTTATGAAGAAATCTGTTTGGTTCCAGGATTTGCTGGGGCATGGCCCTACCACGCTCTACGAGTGGTATCACAATGGACTTACACTTGGTCTAAGTAGCCCTCAGCGAGGATCACTCTATCCCAACCCAACTTAAGGCCATTGGGTGAAAGTATATTAACTAAAGCAACAGCCTTATGAATTTAGAAATGAATCTCTACATATGGTCTTTTCTTCATTGTAAAAAATTAAGAACATCACTGGTGGACTCTTTAGGCACGAGGTGGAGTTGGAAGGCAGTTGGCTTCTTAGCAAGTAGAATAGAAAACACGTGAAGCGTTTGCTTAATATATACGGAGGTACTACAGTAGGAAAGAAGTAAGAACATTTTAGTTAACACTGTGGAAAAAAAATCAGTTCATAGGCAACCAACAAATTCAGATTCGAACGGATATAATTTTGATGACTCCAGCAAACATTTGAAGGACAACGTTTTTGCACATAGAATACTAAAACACTTAACAGACTACGTACTGTCGAGCAACTTGCGTATGCCTTAAGTTGCTATAAAGCAATCCAAGAAGTGCGATGGGATTGGTCGTAAGGATGTGAATTTGGTATTCAAATCAGACTTAGGTAAACAGTGTTAAGCTTTCAGCATGCAAGCGAATGCCGCATAACAATCTGGAATCCCAAAGGTCAAATTTGAAAATATAAGCCTGACTTGTGATAGTGCACCTAAAGATAATAAGGAAGATGACTTCTATGATCTACCAGTCCGAATATTTCTTCAGTGAAACCGGTTTGACATCAAGGCTGAGAAAGGGGGAAGGTCTTTGAGTAAGTTGTCGAAATACACAGCCTGCGTAGCATCGCGTCCGGCAATGGATTCATATTTTAAGAATATGTAACGGATGTCATAGACGTCAGCACGCTGTTCCTCCATCTCAACATGCGTAAAGGGACTTGGCTATCTCCTGATCAACCGTCAACCACGTCAGATACTACTGTAGCTTTTTAGATGTTCGAACTTTCCGAGTTGCCAACATCGACTCGTAACATTATCTTGTTGCAGCCAAAAAGGGATAGGCAATACCACCAAAGTTCGACGTTGAAAAGCTGCAATCGCAAGAGACCGCTAGAATCTTTGCCTATCGAGTTCTTCCCAAAAATCCTAGGCCCATTCATAAATCATCGAACACCAATGGGAATGTTGTCAACGAGATATCCAGTGATTGGTTTCAAAGCATAGCCACAAGGAACCCTCAGGTTTGACGATAACTTTACGCACATATAGCCAAAAGTCAAACAAAAATGTGTAATGCATAGATGGATCAGAGCTGTTCGTGAGCAATATGAGCAGAAAAGAAAGAAAGAGCACAGGCTTCTCGGAAAGAAAAAGAAAGACATCGGAAAGAGTGATATTGACGAGATAGTGGAGGTATGATGTTCAGAAGTTTTATTAGAACATAAAATGAACATGCCAGGGCTACTAACCCTGAATGTAAGCTTGCAAATATGAACATAGTAGAGTAGCAGTCGATGCTGAGAATGTGGAAGACTACTTCTGCAGAATGTATAACGACGATAATGGTCACAATACCGATGTCGGGCAGAATAAAGCATTTACGTTGGACGAAGACGAAACTGATTTCCGTTCCCCTTACCTAGACGAAATTAAGGTTGCAGTATTGCTGTAATAAAGCTGCATGGACAGTTATAACTTGGAAGTAGTTAAAGACTTCGTATAGAATTGACATTGCCAATCGCTGATTCTTTAGGATCAGGCGGCAACAGAGACTCTACACGGTTTGCATATTGTATTGGCGAAAGCTTACCTTTTTTTCTAAAATAACATGCACTGTTGATTTTATGATCTCAGCAGAGGCTGCAATTCGTCTTTTAGCAGGCCAATTTTAACACATATTCTGATGTAGCTGCTGAGGTTGATAGTCCCGAAGGTGTTCAGTTGACCATTATCTATTTTGTCCGAACCCTTACGCCCATGAGGAGACCAGTTTCGTGTTCGGCCCATCGAATATTGAAATCAGTGCAAGAAATAGTGATTCACCGCTCCACAAATATTATTCGACTGCAAACGCGCGGTCTATTCCCGCAAAACCTGTGAGTTATACAATACCTTTACCATTCAACTAGTCTGCTCACATTTCTTTTATGGATTTGAGTATTAAAATTCCTGATTTTGACGTATTGCAGCGGTTAGTGTCTGTGCCTACATTCAACTTACCCGTATGTTAAAGAATTTCGGTCTATCAGGGATACAATAGGGCAGTCGCTTATAGACTGAAAGTGTATGGTCTTCTGAGACAATTTCCCACAACTTATCCTGATGGTTCTAACTTTGTTTTACTTCAATAGATGGATACACGTCATAGAATACGTATATACAAATTAATTCGCGTCAGCGACTACAATCAATGTACGGTGTGAAGCAGATGGATAGCAAATTTCCGGTCTAAAGGATGGATTTGGCACAGCTCCAGTTAGACGGTGTAGCGTAGGAAAGGCAAACCTACATGATGAGACTTCAGATCCAAAGGTTTACTTAAAAAATTGTGTCCTCATAGGTACATATTTCATGAGATTTTGCGGAAGTGGGGAATGAGCTCTGGATCGTTCGCATTTTGAATGAATGCACTGTTCGATTACAAATAAATGGAGAGTCAACATTTCCTGAAATTCATGAATATTTGAATTCTCATGAGTCACGGTTGGGTGTGTCAACCCAATACATTGCAGAAATTGAAAAAATCTCCATAAAACCATAAATTGGATTGAAACTTATTTTTTCAATTTCAAGGAAACAATTGCAATATTAATATGTACAATATTGTTCTCATACGTTCATATGTTCTCACACACTCCCAGACTATATTTCAATTTGGGATGAAACCCCCAGATATTTTAGTGGTGTAATGAAATTGTTTTTTCTTCTCTCGTCTCGGAATGCAATAAACTCTGGCTCGGTGCAGTTAAATATTCAAATGGAAACACTGGTCGATTTAATTTAATTTAATTCCCCCTGTTAAGGGAGATGTGAATACAGTATTTCAATAAATGACATAGGATTCAGCACGAACCAAAATTGCAAAAACGAAACTCTAGTGGTGCCACTTTGGTTTCTACTCGTATTCGTTTATCTGTCTCCACCACTAGCGTCTGAAAATTCAAATACGATTACAGTTGTTTAACGCAGATTTCTTATCTGTCCCAGTTGAAAGTACGAGTATGGCTTTAAAAAAATAAAGCATTTCGCCAATATTCAATGTTCTTGGTACTACGGCACTACTTGCACATTTACATAAAGAAGTTTTGCAGCGAATTTTATGGGCCTCGGTATAGCACTTCATGATATATGAGTAATTAAAAAAATATCTTTGCATGCATATAAAGGCTTTCGAAATGGAAATGCATCCTCTCGTCAGGGTGTACATACAAATAGTTGAGTGGCATGGTAAACTCAGGGGAAAAATTGTGAAAGTTATACTGCACGTGTCATGTGTTATTGCCTGTTGATGTTAACTGTTTTCAGGAAACCATAAAGAGGAGCATGACAGGAGAATTGTGGTGAAATTTTAAACATAGAAATTTTATATTCAAAAGCGTCAGTAATACTGCTGTTAGGGTCTCTACCGCTCTATTTCTTCTAGATCATTGAATTACTTTTCTATTGTTCAATGTTTAAGACGAAACATTTATGTTAGGGCGAAAGACCTTGTGAGCTTCAAAATCCAGTGGCTAGAATTGAATAGATACTCGACAAGAAAGAGTATGCATCAAATATTTTCATCGACATTGAGGGCGACGTGTGAAGCCGGTGAGAAGGACCTAGTTGGCTGATCACGACTATGGAAAATTTGTGATGATAAGTGTTTCCAGCCGTCTTCAGTGATATGGTGCATGTGCAACTATTTCAATGGTCCTAACTTCTACGCTCGAAAATACGCAGATATTGTAGCTGCACTGTCTGTGGGATCATGTTTAACGACTGTCTATCATAAATCGCAGGCAGCCCTTGATATGATTGACAATATTCTCAGAACTGAGGTTCTTCTCCACACGAGAAAAAAGAAGTTGATTGACTTGAGATAGAGTTTTTGGAAAAGTATGGCGCCTGTCACCGAGGAGTGGTTCAGAAATCTGCACGGCTTGAAAATGACCAATTCTATCATTAGAGCCAGTTTTTGTTTGGAAAACGTTTTCACGCAAACACGTTTCTGTTCCTGCTCTGGACTAGATGCGCTAAAAAATATCGCTCCTCGGTGTCCTAATAATTCGCTGCACTCGGAGAGATACCTAACATTTAGAAAGAAGTTGTCTTGGGTGTAACTCGAATTTTTTTTGGCACACCAACTTTCTTTTGGCCCAGATCTACGGGGACACGTCTGACACATTGACACCGGAACTGCTGTTGCAACGACAATATGAAACGCTCTTTTTCTGCACTCAGGAATTGCTTTTACCAGGAACTGGGCTAGTAAAGGAATATAATCGGGTTTTTACGAATAGAAATCGATCAATGAAGCGGTAAAGGCAAACTAATGGAGGGCAACAACCCTAAACATATTCTTCTTCTTAAGTAACCATCCGTCTTTCTTCAAAGTGAAGACAAGTGACATATATATTGGACGGCCACCCCCGTGGTGTAGTGGTACTAGCAATCGCTTCTCACTCGGAGGGTCAAGGTTCGAATCCTACTCATTGACAAGTTTTTCAAGTTTCTCATTTGTGTAATTGGGACTCAGACAGAAAAATTCTGCATGTGAAGGCATAACACTGACACGTAAATTTGGCTGTTGTAGAGTTTATAACCTTCGAATCACTCTGAGTGAAGAAAAAACTCTCCGTCCTATTCGGACACCCACCCCCTGGAGAGCGAATATCGAAACCAAACACACCTGAGTTTCAAACCACTACAAAAAAAAAAAAAAAAAAAAAACAATTTCCTTTCTTCTACTTCTAGCTTTCCGCCCGTGCCCTGGCCACAGTAAAAGGGTATCAACCCCTTAGGTGCGCGTAAATTATAAAAAAAAATGGCAAGGGCATGCTCGACTAGTAGCACAATACTGGCTACACCGTCACAGGGCTCACGACCCTATACGGATGAGTTTCAAAAATTTAAAGAATCATTTAAAGATCACGGGTAATAACAGAATCACCGTATACCATGGAGTACGTTGAAAGGACCGCGACCTTCGAATCTGCACGTGGAATGTTCGAACCCTTAATAGGCCACGTGCAGCCGAGCAATTAGAAGGGGCCTTTGACTGCTATCATGCAGATATCACCGCCATTAAGGAAGGGCGATGAGATGGGTCAAGTAAAAGAATGAACAACTCCATAATAGTGATTGCTAGAGGAAACAGAAACAGCGCTTACTTGGGTGCGGATTCTTCATACGCGGCAGACTTAGGAAAGGGGCCTGGAACTTCCGAAACGTGATCAAGTGTCTTATGATAATCCGCATCATGTCCCCCAGGAACACAAAGACGACGACACAAAAGATCGTTTCTACAAGCTTCTCGACAAGACATATGAGCAATGTCCAAAGTATAACAAAGGAAAGGAGGACATATTAGTAGGACAGTTGGTAGGTATAGTCTACAGGACACCACGTTTGGCAACAGACTTAGGTTAATTGACTTTGCGGCTCGAGCAAATATCACTATAGTAAGCACACGGTTTCCTCTCAAGGGAACGTGGTAGTTTACGAATCATGAAACGCTAAATCCGAATTGTCGGGCAGCCAACATTGACTTGAATAACTACCTTATTGCAGCCAATGTACGAATGCGGATCTCTCAAGTGCCACAACAAAAAAGAATTTGTGAAAAGATGCACTCGCCGCCATCAGACTCTTTGTTGGTGATGGCATGCCGCAACTGATGTGCTGGTTTTCACCCGACCACCATCAATATGGATCAATGGCTCGACTAAGATGCCAGTGCAATCATATCCAGCTAAACAAGAACCGTACAAGCTGTGGTATATTCATTAAATGGGAAAAACTGCTTTTATTACGAGTTAACAACACTACAGCTCAACAACGACTGGCTGCTCACGTTACGGGTATGGGACATATACCATTCTATACACATACATTACAAGCGGCGTTACAACGAAGGCCGAAAGTCGCCTCTGTTAACAACCTGAATGGCCACTATCAGTGTACTCGTAGTTTCATGTCAAGAAAGTCCATAATTGACACAGGCCGGCAGATCCTGGATAATCGATACCCAGAATCTCGTCATCGATTTTAAGGCCGCATATGACAACATTTATAGAGATGAAATTCATATATAAAGCCATGTCTAGAACTCTCCCTGCTTCGTCAAGGTCGGTAACGACCTGTGATTTCAAAAAAGCTTCAGGCAAGATGACGCGCTGTTATGTGACTTCTTCAACATTATACTTCAAAGAATTGTGCAGAATTCACAAGCGAACACCGAAGGCACACTCTTCCCGAAGTCCGTGCAACTACTAGCGTACGCCGATGGTATTCACATAATTGATAGATCTCAGTATACTGCCATCTGCGCGTTTGGTAGCATTGAAACGAAAGCTGCCAGAATGAATTTAGCGGTAAATGGGGGTAAAACAGAATATATGCCGCCAACAAGGAGAAACACACAACAGCGGCGAATTGGACAAAACATCGCAGTCAATAGCTATAACTCTGAAGACTTTGTCTACTTTGACTCTGCTATCAATTATTATAACGCCATGCCAATAGGTTTTTCTTTGGGCTAAGAAGGCAATTGAGTTGTAAGGCCCTATCCCGAATAACTAAGGAGACTCTATTTAAGACCCTGATCATCCAAGTCTTATTTTATGACGCTAAAGCATTGACTCTATCGAAAGCAGATGAGGAATCAGGAGAGAAATTTTTTGTAAGATATTCGGTCCAGTTTGTGTTGACGGGTTTAGGAGGAGAAGAGTCAACGACGAGCTATACGAACTGCAAGGAGACATTGACCAAGTTAGAAAACAGCGTATCAGTCGCTTGAGATGGGTAGAATATGTAGAGCAAATGGATTTTAGTGCTCCGGCCCACAGAGTCTTCGCATCTAACCTAGAGGCACAACGCTGTGGAGGAAGACTTTACCTTTGGAGACGCGCACAAGTAGAAGTGAACCTCAACCGACTTGAAATACGCTCCTTTAGGCATTTAGCTAAGAACCAAGCTAATTGGAGAGGCTTGTTACTTAGTTTTAGCGTCACTTAAGTAAGTAAGTTACAGAACGAATTATTCAACTTGAAAGAAATGAAAGTTAAGATCTCCGTCCCATGCGAGACTAGACTAGACGGTCGACTTGCGGTGCTATATATATATACAATATTACAATCAGTTTAATTTGCCACGAATAAATTAATTCTTGTTCTTTTCTTTTTATTGAGTTAGTGTTTCAAATTTTTTTGCTTGTCGGTTGTGCATCCAAACATGGTACTTTCTAGTGTGACATTGGTTACGTTGATGGGGCTGGCATCTACAGTCCTTGCAAAAAATTCGCCAAAATGGGATCCAACCTATACCGTACGCGGTACATTAAACATTCCTTATGCCGAAATAGCTGAACCTCTTATGAACAAGTCGCTCTTGTATTGATTATTATGGGGGCATGGTTAAAACCTATAAACTAGCCAACGATGGACGTTACGGAATGTCTCTTAAGCTAACACCAGTGATAACATCGAAAGATTTAAACAAGGATACCTGCCTCCAAGTGAACGGCACCGATAATAACGTTGTCGAGTTTTGTATGTAAAGAGTGGTTTGTGACAAGTTCCGTTTGGGAGAAGTCATTGTCATGAAAAAAAAAAACATCTATACTCTGTGGGTTCGTTACAAGAAATCTCAGAAATACTATGCCCCCGTCAACCGATTCCAGTTCGTTACAACATTTTGGGTCCGAACGAGCTACTCGTACATAGAGCCAGGAATAGTTTTTCTACAAAGCCGTCAGATTGTGCGGAATAACGGTGAAGAATGTTCGCTAGAGAACTCTATTGTTACTGCTTCCATGAGCTAAAGGACTAAGCTGAAGAATCTTCCGAAACTTATATTCTTACCTGGATGGTCCTTAATCAGTTGTCTATCTGTTCTTTTGCTTAAATGAAATAGGCAGAATGGTCCAAGTGAACATTGACTGATAAATCAGAAAGTCACGCATGTACCTACCAATCTATCTACAATAATAGCATGTTGCTCTCTGAGACCAGTCACACTTGCGTTTTGCAATAAGCATAGCTTTGATACTCTGCCGTTTGCTCTTGTATAAGTTGGGTTGCTTATACAACAGCAAGTTGTGAGGAGCACTTGTGAATTCCTATCGTATCCTACACATAACTCGTAAAACGGTAGAAAAATAAATTGATAAACTGTAGGTTGGAAAGTCAGTTTGAAAAGGAGGAAGGAGGCATATTTTCGAAAGTGATATCCCTCCAGAGGTCAAGCTCTGTGACTTTTTAACGAAATAAATGTGTCTTACATATACTTGATAGTGCCGCATAGGAATGGGATAGGAATATCAGTTAAGATCTTCAAAATAAGATCAAATTTTTAAAGAACAGTGGTTTTACATTAGTTTTAATTAATTCCATTTTTTTTTATACAATAGTATGCAAAAGGACTTACAATTTTTATCTAACTTAAGCGAAATCCTTGGTTGGAGAAGGAGAATGGGAGTTTGACTTTGCGTGACTTTGTTGGTGACTAATTTTCATTGGTAAGCCATATACATATTTATAAGCATAGTTATACGTACTTGGATTGCTTTGAATATGGTATGAGCATAACGTGCGCCCTGCTTCTCACCTCAATTCAGTTGAATCAAATTGAAGTGGTTATCAAATTCTACTTCGGAAGTTATTTGTTTAAGAAATAATTAAATTTTGTCAGTCAGACAAGCATGCTACGTATCCAGAAACTCCAGTTAATACCAGTTAGTTCCAGTAGTATCTTCCATAAACAGTAAGATTGGGCTTAAATCGATTGTTAAATTAAATTTACGACCAGCAGCTTTTAGATTAATTGTACTCGATTTCTAGGTTTTATTTGACAACGATTGTTAAGAAATTTCCAATTTATTTCATCTCTATAGAGACACCCCGAAGCTTTTATGCATTTCTAGGGGATTCAAGTGCGTAGTGTTCTAGAGAAGTTAAATCTACACATTCCAGGAAATGGCAATTGAATTGCCATGGTATGGGGTAGCGCATTTTCTACTATACGCAGAAATGTGATTCAAGAGAAACTTCCATGCAGTTAGAAGATTATACGGAAAGATATGGTTTTGCTTTGAGAAATTAAAAGCATTTAATTTAGTCTCTGAACGTTGATAGGATGACTGACAATAATGATTTTATCTTTTTTTGAAACTATCTCTACTGGGAGATGCGATGAGATAGATTATGCATGTCAATGTCAGGATAATTTTCATTTATAAGGAAATTTTCGGATTATATGAGACTTGATTTCGCTTTAGATATATTAAAACGAGAGCATGTGTTATGGGGATAGAATGCGAGTCAGATAAGGACGTCTTTCTCTTTGAGGGATCTTATATCCTGAAACTGGTGATGTACATACAAATTATTGATTAAAATAAAAAAAAGGTTTCTCGTGGGCTAAAACAGGGATATGACTGGGAATAGTGAACAGCCGGACAGCATTGGAAATCGAATCAACCATGTTTAATTATCAGGCAAGCCATTGGCATACAGTACATCTCGGGAATAAAATAGACTGATGCAACTTCTAAGTGCCCAACTAGGTGAATATTTTCTTTTGGCGATAGTTGAGTTCGTGCAACCTCTCTTGTGAATTTTGTGTATTTTTGATTCAGTCACCGACATTTATTAAAGATGGGCAAGGACGTTTACAAATGGAAAACTCGTAACTTAACGAGGAATTGCCGAGTAATAACATTCATATTCGTAAAATATCAGAAACGAGAAAAGGCGGGCGGCCCAGATCACATATTCATCTAACTTAGAATGTATGGATACGAATCTTGTATTCAAATGGCTTATCTAATAAACAGATGAGGGGTGATTGGATGCACAACACAGGGGCAGCTTTTGTGCTCCACTATATAAATACATTTGCACCACGAAAAACTGGAACAAATACAAACCGTTTTTTTTCTGTCGAGAATCTCTGGAGCACTCAGACAAAATACTACTCTAAGACAGATGAGTAAACGCACAAGTGAAAAAGTGTGTACAGTACCAAAGTCTACCACATCAGCGCCGAACACTTGCAGCCTGATCTCGGACACGTAGAGATCTCATTGTGACCTGGGACCGAATAAATAATCATTGCAACTGGTATTGCGACTGCGCTCAGAAAGGCCTTGCATTTTTGAGCAACTTAGAAGCGGTAAGAGCTAAAGCAAGCCAGACACTTCGCCCATATCCCTTATAATTCTTCATATACTCGTAGGTTTTGCCATCTCTGCTTTGAAGACAGACTCAAGTTTTCTTAATGAGAAGTAAAATTGAAATGTAGCTGTCCTTTAAAAGCAGAGAGCAGCGAAGCATCCTACACCATTTTTAAGGCCATCCGTGAAGATCCGTCTATAGTTTTTTCCTGGCTCAGATTCTGGCAGTAAACACTCCTAGCCATACATAAATTCGATTTAGTACTTAAAGAGTAGCACGATGTTTTGTGCCACTGCATTAGACACCATTTCCATAAACCTAAGACCAAAAGACATTTGGCGCCCATGACCATCAAAACTTCAGTGCGTGTTGTAACAAAAATCACTTCTTTTATAAAGACAGATGTCTATAGATAAATATTAAGAAGATTTAGATTTATCAGTGCATCTAGAATAGAGCCAGGCGTGCTAAGGAAAGACTCCGCGCAGTAGAGACATACAGTTCGTTGGAGTCTGGCAAAAGCTGCAGCGATACATTTTTGTGTAAGCTGATTCCACCAAGCATCCGAATGGGATATACATAATTGGTTTTGTCAGAGCTGTGAAGATCCAAAAGCCTTTACACTGCTTGAACACCGGCAGTAACTTTGAGGTTCTCAGCGCCACATGTTTAGTCTAAAAGTAATTCAGGGTGACTTTCAAATATGGTACATAGCTTCGTTGGAAAAACGGACGATGATGCCTTTTAGTACTAGATGAGTTACACCAACCAGCTCCCTATTTTTCGTAAAGAACACAACCTTAATATGAGAGAATTGACTGAATGCGTATTTCTAATGCATCAATCGTTGATAACATTTAGAGCAGAAAGCATAACTAAATGATCTGCCTATGCCGAGTGTGGACATCCACCGTAGTAGCGGATATATGACGGCGTCTGCAGGCAAACTCGGTTTTTCCCTGTAATCATACTGCCAGGCTAGTAATAATATATATATGTAATCGGTGCCAGGCGACTAGTAGCCATCAAAGGAAGCAGCAGCATATTTGATGGCCTAATTCATCACCGCAACCAATGACATGTGCCAGCTATATGGGTTGTATCACTCAGCTCACTTCCAATTTCAGAGATAAGAGCCGCTTGAGAACCAGCTCTGATCATGTTACCGGTGAAGTCTTCAATTCATCGGGCATATGCTGACTAAATTGTACAGATGAGCTGATGTATGTTCTTTACCAGGTCATTTCATTAACCTTCGAAAAACTCCGAAGCTAATATATCGGCTCTTGCGGATTTCCTAGATTTCAGATTGCCATGCTTCGTTTTGGTCATCCCGTCTATTCAAGTGGTATAAGGATGGATCGAAAATGGACACCGGAGTGGGTGTTGGTATATTTGGTCCAAACACAAGAATTTCGCAACCAATGGGAAAACTGTTCCTGCGTATTTCAAGCGGAAATACATGCCATTCGGGTGTGCTTCAATCTCATCCTCGATAAGGGAATGTCCACATACTCACAATAGTAAATCAGCCATTAAAGTATTAAGCTCTAATCTCATTGACTCCAAATCAGTCTTGCACTGCTTCATTGGTCCTGAGCTTTTTTTTAATATCTCAAATTTGTTGGGAAAACACCCCAGGGCCTCGCCATGGTGAAAAAGCCATTACACCTTTCCAGAACAAACCTAAAGAATCCCTACAAGTCAAAATGGATGATATCAGAAGAATGGTTGGAAACCACACACAGCCACCTTCGACGTCACCTCCACAAAATAGGTCTTATTCAGAAAACTGAATACCGTCTTTGCATGGCGGACGATGAAACTGTGGAACATATTTTATGTGAACAGATGGCCTTAAGTGCCTTAAGGAGACGACACTTCCTTAGAGAAATTTTAATCCATGAAATATCATCAAAAGGGTTGGGCCTCTCTTGGCTTCGTAAAACTAATTTTGCTACTCGTACTCTACTGGTACGTGTAAATACCAACTGTTATCCATTAAACGATGATTAATGACGGGTGCTTCGTGAAAACTAGCACACCTAGGGTTAGGCTTCTGAAGGATGCCTCAGAATCGATGCTGGTTATACGCACTTGAAGCTGGTGATGACGGTTATGACAAACTTGAGGCAAATCCTCTGGTGATCTCAAAGAAAATGTTCTTTTCTTTGGAGTCAAAGACATATTGGGTGACAAGGATATCAGACTGCCTGGCTTCCTGAAGATTTCTTGCAACCGATCGTAGAGTAACATGCATCTAGGATTTCATTTGTTGAAAACCCAGAAGCGTAAAGAAACAAATTTTTTTCACTGACCCGACTAAAAAAATTAGTGCTTGTCTACAAAAGCAAGAAGCAGGAACCGTGAAATCAAAGTTAAACTTCACCTTGTAACAGCATTCCTTTGTACATAGTTGAATCTTTGTTCATTGATATCCTTCAAAGGAAGGAAAAATTCCGGAAAATTTGCAACGCTGCCTGAAGACAATGCAAACCAGTAAGTGGAAGTTGATTTCAATCTTTTTTTTCTTATTTGTATCTTTCATTGTGCCCATTTAATATATCTACACTCATATTTACAACACACCGATGAATTAATACAATGTGGAGAACAGGTTGACACCATTCTCTTTATCATAGCTCGCTGTAGGGATGAAAAAAACTGCATATTTCATTCCGTATCTGCAAGAGGGATAAAAGATGTAGAGTATTTTGTATTTGTTAAAGAAAAAGCGGAAGTTCATCAATCGGCACCCTATCCCTATCCCTTTAAAACGAAAGTAATTCTGGAGGAAATATTCTTCCTCGTCGTTAAATTGTAGAAACTTCCATCACATTAGGAGCTGTTTGTCGAAATTGCCGGTGAAGCGGGGCAAAGCGGATGCCATGAACCAGTAATCTGTATCCAAGAACCAGAAGCCGAAGACCCGTAACCAAGTTCTAATGGTATAACTTAATATTGTTGATGAGTCAAAGGACTGTTCGTACTCGCACTCGTAGTCCTGATGACGTACGACAATATTCTTGTTCCCATACCTACATACTCCACGATAGGGGTTATAATGTAGAACGAAGCTTAGCATAGCTTTCCTTCATAAGGGCGTGTACTCTCCATGACAGGTGAGACGTCTACTCCGTGATGTTTCATATTTCGAACGACGATAAGTGGGTGGGAGTAGGCAGTTGGGGATTTGAGTATGGATAGGGGTGGCATTAATGCAAGATAATAATATGTACTTACCTCGTTAAAAATGAAATATGCAATACAAGCCGAGACCGGTGATAGTGGCTTGTAATGATTCCCAAACGTATACATGTAGGAGAGTCCTGGTGCCGGGAATATCGCCGTAAACATATCGCAAAGCGCCATAGCTGCAAAGAAATAAACCAGAAGAGAAAGTTGAAGTAGAAAGTGGAAAATTGCAAGTAATTATGTTGTAACTAGGTTTTCTGGGTAAACATGCTTTACAGGTGGTGTAATAGGAAAACATTTACCCTGCCAACAACGTTGGACACACTTTAGTGACCTATTTATGCAATTTTGTATCAATTAACTCGTTGGGGTGTTAGACATGGAAGGGTTATTTTGAGTGGAAACTTATGTTACTCAGATCTATTACATACTTTGGATAAAGAGTGGATTTGACCATTATTTGTTGGTAGAAGAAGAATAAATTAATTGGAGCACTCAGTGGGGAGAGGCACTTGAAACGTTTTCAAAAAGAGTTGGTTTCTTCATTACAAATTACTTTGCATTCAAGAAAAAACTTGTCAGTTTTCTAAAAAAAAGATGAAAAGATAAATAGGATCAAAATTGTGATTGAGTGTTGTACGAATAGAGTAGGTACTGAGTGGGTTCATTCTGTCGATGACTGATGTCCTGAAACTATGAACTCAAATTTTGCCGCCTTGTGGTGGTAACCCGATATTGGTCTTTTACAACCAACTTGCCTGGTTAAATTTTAGAGAACTGGTCAGGGTGTTGAAATAAATATCGAAGCGGGTTACTGAATCCGATATATTCGACTTCTTTGGCGAAGGAAGGGCTTGTCCTATTAGTCTAAGAGCTCGCAGCAATTTTTAGGTGTGAGAGGTAATCAAAAAATAACCAGATGAGTTGAAAGCTGGTGCTGAAAACTAATTTTTTTCCAAAATTGAGATAATTGATATAACCAGTGAATGTTAATCTCATTGTATAGTGT
Organism: Volucella bombylans; assembly: GCA_949129095.1. Taxonomy (NCBI): domain Eukaryota; kingdom Metazoa; phylum Arthropoda; class Insecta; order Diptera; family Syrphidae; genus Volucella; species Volucella bombylans. The sequence goes on from OX422143.1 coordinate 148,235,382, forward strand.
ATTTTTATTTGGTCGCAGAAATGTTGGTCCAAGACGTTTCGAGTGTGGCAACGCTGTTGCCAGATGGTTTTAAAATTACAAATATAATGAAAAATCCTGTGCCAAGAAATGTTTCTAAAACCGCCACGTCAAAATATCCGAGAAATGTCCTTAAATCGTTAAATGATTTTTGTTTTAGCACCAAAACAGGGAAGTAGGACATCTTTGGTAGTACAAAAAAGTCACCTGCTTTACGTGGGAACCTGTCACGTAACCTTAAACCCATAGTGTGTCGTGACACATGAGATAAAAGGCCTTTAATTAGCCCGCTGATCTAAAACTGGGATTAATCTCCAATTTTTGATCTTCAGATTTTCCTGGGAAAACCAAGTTTGAAGTCATGTGTATGCATAAAGGGTGAGGACTATCTAAAACCTTTGCCAATCCAAGGGTCATGGCGCCCGTATTTGCTACATTTGCAAATAATTCGTCGAAAGTTGGAAAACCCATCCTGCGATTAAGGTTAAACCAAGTGTTTTGATGTCTCGTAGTAAATAGACGTGCCGAAAATCTCTTCTGGCTTAAGTATTAAGTTGTTCGTTTGTTTGTAAATATTAAATTTCTTTGAGTGCGGTAACAAAAGTCTTTTGAAGTATACATGTTCGTCGCATATCGCACCATCAAAACTATTATTTTTATTTAAATAAACGCGATCTAATCTAAAAGAAAAAAAAGAAAAAAGTACATACATCCGAGTCTTTGTGTTCGCCCATTCCAAGATTTTCCACTCGTTTCCCGTATATCCATCTCTCTCATACAACCAAGAGTGCAATGGCTGGAAAAACACGATTCACATCTCTCACCAAAGAGCCACTATCAACACCGACACAGAAAAGCTTTGCATGTGTAGACAGTATAGAGCTTTTTATCTATAAGGTCCAGTGCAATTGGAGTCGATGAAATTCATCCAGTTTTTATCAAAGCCATTCTACCGTTGATCCTACCGTATATGACTCATGCGATAAACACTATCCTTATGACAGGAACGTTTCCACATCAGTGGAAAATGGCTAAAACCTTTACCAAAAAACTCTATTGGGGACGAATTTCGACCAATTTCCATTCTACCATTCCTCTCCAAAGTATGCGAGCGAATAATGCAAAGGCAACTTGACGAGTATCTTTCTCACAATAAAATGATAACCCATATGCAATCAGGCTTCCGAGCAAAACACAGTTGTACTACTGCTATGGTAAAAGTTGTTGAAGATATTCGATCCAGTTTAGATAAAGATGAAGTAACTTTTTTGATACTTCTAGACTTCTCTAAGGCATTCGACACTATTGATCACGCACTGCTCTGTAAAAAACTACAACACTACTTTGGGTTTTCTATTTCTGCTGTTAAATTGATTTCATCCTGTTTAAGCAACAGAAAACAAGCCGTTTTCGTTAATAATGTCTTATCTGATTTTCTTTGTTTAACTCGAGGGGTGCCTCAAGGATCAATTCTGGGTCCTCTCTTATTCTCTCTATATATAAATGAGATACCAGATCTAGTCACACATTCCTTAACACACATTTATGCCGATGACGTCCAAATTTATCGAAGCTGCACGCTAGGTCTCATTGAAAATTGTTGCCTTGAAACTAATCAGGATCTTAATAGTATTTTCGACTGGTCTTTGCAAAATGGCCTGACACTCAACCCTAATAAGTCCAAATGCCTGGTTATATCTAGGACAAAATTGGATCTGTCATATTTCCCGCAAATCACTTTAAATAACTCCCCCGTCGTTTTTGTGGATACATCAAAGGATTTGGGTGTTATATTTAACAGATTTTTAACATGGAACGACCATATTAACACCATTGTAGGGAAGGCTTATGGCGTTTTGCGAACCTTGTGGACAGCTCAACCAATTACACCTTTGTATACACGAATCATATTGGTAAAATCACTTTTAATTCCAATCCTTGTGGATGGGTGTGAATTATATGGAAATTGTGATTCAATATGCACACGAAAATTACAAGTTGCCTTCAACAGTGCCATTCGATACATATATGGGCTAAGAAGATATGATCATGTGCCACATTGCTCAGTAAAAGTTTTAGGTATGCCTTTTGAAAACTATCTTAAATTTCGCACTCTGGTCTTTCTCTTCAATATTCTTAGAACACGACAGCCTTCCTACCTCTACAATAATTTACAATTCCCAGCGTCAAATAGATCCACCTATCTTATTATACCGATATATAATTACTTAATATCTGAAAGACAATTCTTTATCAATGCCATCCGTCTTTGGAATTCATTACCTAACCCTATAAGAGCACTAAGCGATATACACAGGTTTAAAAAAGAATTACAGCATCTTCTGTCATGTCAAAACAATTGATTTTTGTCTATAGTATTTATTTTGTTTTTTTTTTTGTACTTTTTGTTGGTATTATTCATTTAAAGTTTACTCATTCTGTAATAACTAAATTGTAACTAAGTGTATATTGTAAGTAGCTATTACAAAGTTATAAGATTCATTCTTACTGTTCTAGGTTTCTGAACCTAAACTAAATAAACTAAACTAAACTAAACTAAACAAGTTCCAATACCAATGATGATCTTACTGATCTTAGGGTCACAGCACCCAGTAGTTATTGCTACTCTACATTGGGTCAAACTAACAGGAAGACCCTTCCCGCGATTTTGGGTTTAAACCACAGCCACCATGACGCTCCCACTAGGGCCCTAACTCTTCAAGTCAGGTTCGGGCCGAGATCCGGGGGACTTATGACTCCCATGGTACCATGATTTAAGTCCTAGTAAGGACTACCGGTGGTCCGGCCGCCAACAAGACCTATGACCGGCAACTTGTGACTGATCAAATCCTAGCAACCTTCGGTAGCGTCATCTGCAGATGTTTACGATAAGACCAGTACTTTGCTCTGTTCCCGTTTATTATTAGACAACGTCATTTATGAGCGAAGCTTTGATAGTACAGTCGAAAAGGATAGCTTACACAGCACCATGCGTAGCCATGGTCTTATGCTAATTTACTTTGCCTCAGGGTAGAATACGCTATAGCCGGCTTACTTTATATTTCACTGTTTTTAAAATAACAGGTCAATCATTTGGTCATGTTACGATTGACGCACAACACTTCAGTATGTCGGTGTCTAAAAATTCCGAGAGGCAAATGTACATGAACGTAGAATCAAATGATTATCCAATTGTAGCCAAAGGACAAAAACTGTGAGATTTCACTAAGAATGAACAGCTGCAACCGCAACAAATCGGCAGCTACGTAAGCCTACATCTCTCGACAAGTCCTATGCAACCAGCACCAAGTACTGAAGATTATTGGCATTGATGCCAAGAAACTATCAGAAATGTAGCAGGTGATGAGCTGGTTTGATGAAGCCCGGAGGCGGGGACTACCTAAATTCCTCTGTCAGGTAGAGGGAACTATTCAATTTGGGCTATGAAAGCCTAGATTTGCGTCCAGCTGATCAAAATGAAGCAGCAGTATCTAAACTAAGGTATTACAATTCGCTGAGATGGTCATATTATTTGCTGAACTATTGAAGGCGGTGAGATATGACTTAGAAGAAAACAAAAACCAGCTTATTTGTAAGATTTGATACAGCGGAAAGTATGCGTAATGAATGGAACCCAAGCATCGCTCATTCAAGCACCACGAAAACGCAGCAGCTATAGAGAAGCAGTCTTGTAGCCCTAGCTTCTGAAATAGCCTGTTTGCAATGCATTTAACGCCTATAGTTGTGCTAAATAGTCAGGTTGGCCCTCTATGACCATAAGTTTCTGAGTAAAATAGAGATGAGACAGAGACTTTTCAGAAGACTGTTGGAAACATGAGTTTGATACTAACACCCATAGCCACATTCAAATATGAAAGGATTTTGAAATAATAATAATTTCTCACCTGGAAATATATGGTGCCCATTTCCAGGGCCATTCTTTTCTTTGAGTGATTTGATTCAAAGCATGTCACAAATTATTGCTAGAAGAGGATTTAGAACAAAATTTAGTTATGAACACCACATTCGGGTTGTTCTGATTTGAGAGTCCGGCGATGACTGCACTGAAAGTCTAGTCAATTGAAAGACGAAATTATAAAGATTAGATGACTTATACGTTTTAAAGACAATTAGTACTTAGCATCGATGTTCGGAAGGATCAGAGGACCCTATCGCCCATGTGTCTAAAACATTAAATGTGATGTGTATGCAAAAGAAATCATTTTCCTCTCATATTCAGTGAACAAAACTTTCATTAACACATACTCATACAGTATAATGTTGAATAATTAAGATGGTGACAACATGCAAACCACTTTTATCCAAATTCTGTCACAGTATGAAGTTGCCACAATTTTTAGACTCAAAAAATGAGCTATAATATTATCCCCATGACTTGTACCTTTACTACCTTTACTTTATAGTTACAACAAAGCCCCATTAGGGGCTTGCCAGCTTGCCAGCTGGACCAAATATAGCTCTTAGAACGTCATAATGGATAACTTCTGGAGAAATCAAACATGGAACGAGAAATGCTCTCCACTAGGCTAACAAAAATGTGCTAAAATTGTTTTTCCCTGGGGGATATAAAGAAAATTATGAATCGCCAAAAGTGTACTAGCTTGCTAGCTTTACCAAAGCGGTGCAGAGACTTTTTAAGACTTTAATTACTCTGTGATTAATATCATGTAGCTCCAATTTGAGTATGCTTATTCCTATTTCCCCTATGTCATAGAAACATTCAAAACTGCAGTTGAAGTTACGACACGAGCATTGGAATGTGTTTGTCATCGAAGGATTGTCTGAGGTACTTCTGTCTGATAATGATCCCTAGTTTCCTTTTCTTTTCTGAGTTGTGCTATCCGGAAGATGTCCAAAATCTTAAACCGGGTCTATTCCATTTTGCTTTAAACGGAAAAGTCGAAAGGATGGTACGGCCGTTTAAGTCCATCATGTAGAAATCGTTTGGAAATGGCAGTGATGTATGTAAAGCTTCACTAGATTTCTAAGTTCCGCACAAAATATTCCCAAACTCAACCGAAAAATCATCAACTGAACTGCTGCATGCAAGATAACCTTCGACAATTTTTTTTATAACAAGCACGCGTCATACTCGCGAATTGTTTGCTCACAGCGGTCGCGAAGAAAAGAAAGAGTAATATCGATTTATGTTGGTTTTGAATGATGAAATAAAGTGTTCAGCAGGGAATTTCATAAGCGAGTTATACGATTTACGTCCGAAAGTGGCGAGACGACAATAACGGTTAACGGTTCGAAAGGGTGGAATGGCACTGGCAAGTTTATTGGTGGTGAAGATAGTGGCGGAAGGCAACAGACATTACGTTAGAGTAGGAGGTTTTCAATTGACCATGAGTTTTATCACATGGTTTTGAGTAATATCGAGAAAGTGCAGAGAGATCTTAGATCCACCTGACCAGATATAAGTCTCATTTACTTTAAGGAAGTAATAAACATACTGTTGTATTACATAAATTTACAATGAGCGCGGGAGAAAGTCGAGCCCTGGGGCACTTAAGCATTCATTTTGATGTCCGACTTGAAACCACCCATGACAACCATCCAAGAGTTTCATCGAATGCACTGTATGTTTTATGCAATTTTCTTGCTTTTATCCTATTTATCGGATTTTGGTTTTACTTTTCGGTGAGGCATGTCATTAAATACAGTTACATATTTGACACAATGATTTAATGAGTTCAGAGGGGAAAGGACATTTATGTTGTACTGATTAGCTTGAGAAGTCTAGAACAAGACCAGAGCGTTGGCAGCATAACTATCAGGTATTTGTGTGAGTTCATCCACAGACTGGATTAGATGTTTTCTGCAACGAATAGCTTAACCCCTCGTCTTCCCTGTGATGTCTGTGCCGAATGTCGGAGACACCTAGAATGGTCGTCCAATATATTGAAACCTCTCGCAATAAAGATACCAGTATAGGGATACAGGGATAAAATTCTTTGTATGGAGTCAAAACTCGTATCAAACTCGTCTGCCAATATAATTCACCTTCTTTCTTATTCTGACTATGTGATATATGCCCACATCCATAACTTCAAGTTACCACCATTAAAAATTTGTCCATCATAGTTCGATAGTAATCATTCTTGGGTTTCCTAAGCTCCAAGTGCTACAGTTCTGCTTATTAACAGAGCCAGGCGGATATATGCCACATCGCTCAAAATGATTTTTTAGTTAGATTCTTCATCGGCTTAAGCTCTAGCATTAATTTAACCTGTATGACCCAGAGCTTCTTGCTAAACACGATGCAGTATTGTTTGTGATCTGTCCAAATCCTGAGAAGAAATTATGATCATCAAAATTGAGTTCTCGGACACACTTTGAGCTACAGAAACAACAGATGTGTCAGTAGCAATTTAATAATTGCTGTGCGAGAACGTGCTTCATGTCGAGCGAGAAAATTCCTATCTTTTCGAACTAGCGTAGCTTTTATTTGTCAGCTGTCAATAATTGACAGCATGGTTGACAGTCAGGTGAAATAGCTGACCCTTTATTACCTGTGCACTCGTCGGCGTTCGGCTCGGCACTCTGACGTACTGTGATGAAACTGTCACAATGAGGGCTAGTTCGGTATTGGGGAAGATTGATACCCGCTAAAGATATTGTCAGATTTGGTAGAAATAAGTGCATGAAAGATGAATTTGAAAAGGAAAGCCGAATAAGATGTACACAAATAGACTAGAAGTATTAAGCAGTGCTTTTTCCTTTTTGAATTCCTCAAAACGGTTTTGGGAGAGTGTTCCTGTGATATTAAGAAATGTTTAAAATAATAAATTTTTTGAAAAAATTCTAAAAGCGAATGCCCCCCTTAAATCGGCTTAAAACTCTTGATTTAGCTGATTTTTTTTCGGGATAATATAGTAAAGTGTATTTTTTGGGTGTGTGTTTTTTTTTTTGTTGTATGGAGACACTCAGACAGTTAATAGTTTGGTTTTGTTTTGGATTTGTATTTGGATTTACCCAAACAATGTTTATAAATTATGGAAATCAACCAATTGAGTCGGCTATTCGCAACACAATTGAAAAGTCTCGAGCTACATTTATTCTTCTAAATTTTAAGCCACTGACAAGATTGATCAGAGTACGCGCAGCTGAAAATATTGGCGCTTCCGTTAAGGGCAGTGTTGAAGAGATCCTAATTCATATTCGTTATCGTGCGCAGGAAAGGAAGTAGAAAACTTTGCACAAGAATCCTGGTTTACACACTTACAAGATTCCATTGTGGGAGAGAATTGAAGCCAACCGATCATCGCTTTGTTTTCAAAACTGCGTGAACATGGTCGGTAGGAAATTTGTTTTCAACAGGCTGGTGACACATGACCGGCGAAGCCATAGACATATTGAAGGAAATGTTCGATGATAACATTATCCATGGATACCGATGTATTTGAAGTCGTTGGTCTAATGCGGACACACCAACAACCATTCCAGACTTAAAAGCCAATATCGATGTCGAAAATTGGAGCTCCAGGATGCAGTTCCTCAGACGCTCCCATTGTGGTCATTTTTCATCTTTAGTGACATAAAATTATCTATCGAACAATTTAAATTATGCAAACAAAAAGCAACAATTAGAGAATTTAAAAATAAGTTGAAAAACTAGAACTAAACTAAACTAAAACGAATATATTAAAAAAAAACTCTGCATTTTAGTAAAAAAATTTCAAATAAAGACACTGTCGCCAGCAAGGAAAATCCAATTAAGGTTTCAGCTTGATCCTGCATTTGAATCCACTTGTGCAAAAGAAAAAGAGGACAAACTGCATCACATCTTGCCAGTTTTAGTATATTATATTACGAGTACCTTTGCAGGAGCTGCTGTGGTGTGGCAGTTGATCAGAGTCAGCAAATATAAAATATAAAATTTGAAAGCGTTATCAGGGGAAACAAATATTGCTTCAAATCATGGAAGACATGCATCTGCTGGACTTTCCTTTCAAAATGATAAAAAAGTTCTCCTATGCTCATGAATTGTTTTCATTAAAAGCATTTCGTTTTCAACACAGGAGATAAAGTGCGCCATTTGAAAGACAAATGGTAGAAGGGATAGTATTCAGGATTCATCGTTAGACGAAACTCCTCTCGTGATTGCAAACTGTTTCTATAAAATTTATGATGCACTAAAAGTCGAAAAGAAGTCGAAAAATCCATGAATACTGGAACAAAGAACAGAGAATATCTTATAAATCTCTCTTCGCAACATCTAATCTTGCCAAGCCACCTACACTATCTAAAATTCGAGGAAGAATCAAATATTATTTTCAGAACGCCGCCGCCCATAAAACACAAGTACAAAGTCCTCATCAAATTATTCATAATTTTGTTTATCTTTTTATGTTGTCTTTAGGAAATATAATTAGTGCATAATCCTTGGATCATATACATGTACACGTTTACTTAAACTACTACCAGGATCGCCATCAAAAGGAAACCTATTCCAATTAAAAATTAATAAATGAGATATCAAATTCAACTTACCCATCAGGACGAAATTTGTTGGTGTTGCCATACTACGTTTGCTCAGTACCAGGACTATTAATGAATTCGCAGTTACAGTGATTATAACCAGAAATGGCATACAATAGCCATAGAGTGGTATGCTATATGCCAGCAGAGTATCACAGGACACATTCCAATAAGACACATTGTTGTATTCATGCATGCAGTACCCCGGCGGTAGCTGCATAAATGATGCATTTCCATTCTGTTCAATATCCAATTCTGAAATTGAATCATATCCCAACGAAACATTCCCCAAATCTTCAAAGAGTTCCGATTCACCAGCCATATCCATGGTGGGTATCATTGAATTTCAATTGTCCAAGCCAGATGGGGAGTGTTAGATTCTTTCGAATACAGTTTACAGATACAATACTCTATCTAAATGGTCTTTCTCAGATGATTTCATCGGAAGCCCTTGCAATTTCAGGATACAACTTATTTTTCAAGCTTTTCGTATTGGTGCTTTCCTCTACGCCTCTGGGTGTGAACTGAAATGTCGGTGATAAATCTTAGAATCAAGTGCGCCTTTCGTTTACAGCAGGAGGAGCTGGTTGTCTTCATAGCTTCTCTTCCGGGTGGATATTGGATGATCATTATTTAATGTTAGTAGGTGGCTCACAGTACAATATCAGGATGTGGTTTTCTGGGGGGAAATAAAAGAACAAGGAAACGAACATAGAAATAATCATTTTATAAAAGTTATCGGTGGAAGTTGGAGTGAATTATGGTATATGAGTAGCTGGATGGATTTTCGTAGAGTTTCATAATTTAGAACTCGCTTAATCAATATCGAAATTGGATTTATAATGAATTGTTGCTGTTGGTAATCTTTTAGGTAATTTGATACAATTCATCAGAAATTTTCTTAAAACAATTGCAAGCCTGAATGAATTTTCTGTGAAGATATGAATCTTCAGATGTTTTTTCTAGAGCTATACAAATTCAATATGAAATAGAACACCTGAAGCTAATGTTAATGTCTATGATATTAGCTTTATTTAATGAACAATTTTATGCCATTAGTGACTAAATATGTTATCGTTATCATATGCGTGCCACAGCTAGTTCGAATGAAGCTAAATCGTGAAGTCCAATTTTCGACAACTTTATCGAGCAGCTGGGGCCGTATATCAGCAATAATATGGCGAATGTTGACTTCCAAATCGTGCAACGTCTTTGGTTTATCGGCATAGACTAGTGACTTCACATACCTCCAAAAAAAGTAATCTAAAGGTGTGAGATAACAGCATCGTGGAGGCCAGCTTACAGGTCCATTACGCGAAATTATGCGCTCAGCAAATGTTTCCCGCAATTGATGGTATCGCGCCATCTTGTTGAAATCAAAGCTCTGTCACGTCAATGTCATTCAACTGAGGAGCAAAAAAGTCAGAAATCATGTTTCTATAGCGCTCTCCATTGACCATGATTCCACCAGCCCATAAAGTACACCAAACAGTGAGTTTTAATGGTTGTAAGGGCGTCTCGACAAAGGCTTCTGGGTTTTCTCTACTCCAAATTCGGAAATTTTGCTTGTTTAGATATCCATTTAACCAAAAATGGGCCTCATTGGAGAACAAAATTTTGCGTTGAAAATGAGGAACAAGCTGAAGCATGTTTTCGGCCCATTCACGTGGATTCAACTCTTGCACAAGCTGGATTTTATAAGCTTTTAAGCCAAGATCTTTCCGTAAAATCTTCCGCAAAGTGGATGGGCGTAGTTCTAATTGCTGTGAACGATGACGAATCGACTCATACGGCTTCTCCTTAACACTGCACTCCACAACGGCAATAACTTCTTCTGCTCGCACTATTTGTCCTCTTTGGGGATGAGTATTAACCACTAGAGTGTACGTGGTGCGAAAACAATTCATCGTGTTCCGAATAACTTGCTCAGATAGACGATTATGTCGACCGTAAAATGGACATACGGTCCATTGTTTTCAAAATAAGTTCGCACAATTTGGACGCTTTGTTCTGGCGTTAATTTATTCATTGTAAAATAGCAAAATGTGCTAACTACAAATCAACTTTCAATTATCAAATTGACAATCTTTAGACACAGTGTTGCTAGTTTAAAAACCAAACCTCTAAAACAACAACCCTTACAAGTGTATTTAGCTACGGTCCATAGAATTAAATCGCAGAATAAAGATCCAATAGTTGAAAATGTTAGCAAGAATGAAGTTTAGCCATGTAGAAAATGGAGTAAATTTTGAATTAGTTTCTCTAGCGTTTTTAAGAGTGAAGCCCGTCAAACTAGACTCAAAATGTTTCCACAGAAGCCCATATTGTGTTTCACTTAAAGATAGGTTAGAACACTCTCCATTGTAAAGTAAAAGCCGTATAAGGACTATTACATAATATTTTGTGATAATCCAATGTTAGTCAAGCATTTTATGCCTATATAAACAAAAGTATCGACACTTAAGCCTCTGCTCATCAACTCCTAGACCTAGCAGGTCTAAAGGGAGCTCCACTCTTGTATCAGGACCCTGAATGTGCCACAGGCGGATCTTAAAACAACAGCGACACTACTGCCAACTGACTGTTTAACCAAACCTTTTATCCAGAGGTTTTATTAGGGATCTGGTCCTGCAAGGTGAGGGTGCCGCGTGGGCTTAATAAATAGTTAAACAAATAGTTAAGATCATCGGATACAGACGGATTTAATATTTACGACCCCAGCAAATCACAACGAATTTCGATTTCCCACATATAAAATTAGGACCCTAAACATAACAAGTTCTACCGAATAACTCGCGAATGCTCTAGGCTGATTTAAAACAGATTGTACCTCCCTCCAAGCAGTGCCATCCTATTGCTGATAAGGCAAAAAGCGGATGAAACCCACGACATCTACCACGGAAACTGCTACAAAGAGGAGAGACTATTGTTATTTTGGCAAAAAGCCTTAAGATTTCGGAATGTAAGCGAACGCCTCATAGCAATCGCTATCAAGACCAAATTCGAAAATATAAGCCTGATTTGTGTTCATGCACCTACAGAGGACAAGGATGAAAGCATCAAAAGATGAATTCAATGACCTTATGGACCAATGTTCATTGTCCCAGCTATGGCACCAAAATTGTAATATGAGTTTTTAAAGCTGGTGAAGGAGGAAGTCTTTGAGCGGGTCATCGCAAAATGCAATGGATTCAGGTTTTAAAAATTTGTAACGGAGTGTAAATTTAGTAGCCAGCACGTGGTTTCCACATCTCCACATTTACAAAGGGATATGGCTATATCCAGATTGGTTACATTGCGATTGACACCAGTCAGCCCTCCAGAATTTTGAACGTTCGAATTTTCCGAGAGGCCAACAGCGACTCGGATCACTACATTGTTTCAGCCAGGATACGAATGCGGATATTAAAGTCAAGTAAAACTGCCAGAGTTTAACGTAGAAAAGCTATGCTAGCAAGAGACGGCATTTCCCTCAAGCTCCCTTAAAATCCGAGCTGCATAGACATACCATAGAACGCCAATGGGAATGTTCTCAATAAGCTATCACAGAAGCTGCTTCTGATGCGATTGTTTGAAAAGTGCTGTCACAAAGAAACCTCAGGTTTGACGATGAATGCAGGCAGGTACATGCAGCCCATGAGAAACATATCTAAAGATTACTTCTGCGGACTGTATAATGGCGATTATGGTCAAAATACTGCTGTCGAGCAGAATGAACTATTAACAATGGAGATGTAAGTTGATAAGGTATGCATGCACGTCAATTGTCATCGTCAATCATCAACGACGATTCTTACGCTATACTTAGGACATTGCTCGTAGGATTTGTCCAGGCGCTCATAGAAGCAGTCTGTGGTAGCGTCGTCCTTTTCCTCTGTCGGTCGGGTTTCACTGGAAGTTCTATTAATCTGTCTCTCATTTTCTTAACCCAAAACTAAACCATATTGTCGAAAGTGTCTCTCGAGTATTACCGACGACTTATAGACAGGATTTAGTGGACCACATCGGCACAAAGGACAACTGTTCTCTAATCGTTCAATTCAATGAATCGCATTGTAGGACATCCGTAAGGAAAAATCTGTCACGACTTTCTGTAGAATATTAGATTGCGGTGGTGCCTTAAAAAGTGTTAAGAATCCAAAAGTGTTCATAGGCCTAGAAATATTTTTTTAATATATATTAGTAAATGTCTGCATGCGGCAATTCATTCTGAATGAGATTTGCTGCAAGAAAGCTAACGGGTAAATGTTTCGTATTCTGAAGCTACCTCTAATCGACATATTGTACATATTTAAAAAAACAGCTCTAGCCTGATGTGTCAATAAACCCTAACCTTTCCTCAAAAATGTGAGACGTCCGTAATGGAAATTAAACACTCTTAAGACTACGTGGTTTCAAAGGAAAAACTTCTTTCTTCGGTAACACGAATAGGATTTTAGAAAATTTATTTTCCTAGAAAGCCCATGTCAACCATATATAAAGGCAGATGTAAAATTTCCAGCTCTTTGTACAATTCACTCGCACGAAAGTACCATAGAGAAGCTTCCTGTAAACTGTGATATATGAAAATACGTGCTCTCAGGTATTTATTTTTGAATTGCTTTTGTTTTATTTGTTCATGTTCTATTTGCGAAGGAACATTTGTTTCCAGAGAAATAGAATTTATTCTGACAGAAACCATTCGAGTGCTGAGTGAAAAAACAGGGACCGATATTTTAAGGCACATAATATCACATGGCCAGGATTTTGAAGTGTCTTTTGTGAGGCGAACAACAAATGAGAAGCAAGGCAAATAATTTCGAAACATTTAATATCCTGACACTAGTCGTACATAGTTTGATGGTAAAGACATTTCCATATTTGGGTTAAAGATTTCACACTTTGCTGCAGAAGTCACTTCCAATTTATGTAAATTTAAATCGAACACACAACTTGTCAGGACGTTTTCTTCCATTTTTCAGGATGTACACGTACATTTCCAACCAAATAACGTTTAAGTTGCAGTAAAATTCAAATTCTACTAGAGAGAGTGGGTGCGACATTCAAATATGTCAACCAGGAATTGACTGGACATTTATCCCCAATCCTGTGAAAATGAAAATAAGCAGAATCATGTTTGAACCAGAGCGCTAGATGACATCCTTTAAAAGGACACATGGTGTGATATCGTTCGAGTACTTGTATGTACAGAAATAAAAAAATGACTATTGGAAAAAATAATTGCAGTCCTTCAGTCATTGTTACGTGTACATAAACATCCTACATTGCGTTTTCGTTGTCAGAAGCATGCCTGACATAGCTGGATGTAAAACGAAAGAATGAAAAATTACAAACCATCGACAGAAAGCACTTATGGTGGCTGTCAACGAGCATAAAAGAGGATTGCGAAGGGCGATTAGATTTGGTCTATGTTGTGTGATGTTCAGAGTTTTTCGAAATTGCATTGCTGACACTGGTATTCCTTTTTTAAAATTTTCCACTTAGGGTAAATTTTCAAACAGAGCACTTTGCGTAGTATCCTTCAGTAGGTGATTGTGATTGTATGCAATATGTTGCTAGAAATGCACGTTAACTTCTTTAACAAATATTGGGTTATTCAACAAGGATCTATAAACCGTGTAGACTGCTCTAGATTATGAGTTAACTAGAGCAAAACCTATGTTATTCTCTTTCCTAAGATATATAAAATAGATGCCAGTCTAATTGAAGAAAAAATATTGAAATCAAAAATTGTTTTCAAAGTAGAATGCGCTTGAAAATCTACTAGGCAGAATTAAAGGCGCACTCGGAATGATGGATTAGGCGCTGGATATTTTCACCAAAATTGAGAGTGTTTTCGACAACGGAACTTCTGGCAGCATGTGTAGCTTGGCGGCTAGCGACTGTCTGTTCTAAAGTGCAGGTAGTCCTCGACATGATCGACGATTGGTGCACAAGAAATGGGCTTTCCATCAATCCTCTTATAACTGAGCTTGTTTTCTTTATAAGAAGGAGAAAGGTGTGTAGTTTGACTTACATAGTGCTTAAATGTATTATGTACTGTCTGTTTTTGCGACGAAGCTAAGCATTTGGGTGTCATCTGTCTGTCTTTTGACCCTGGACATACCGTCTGATGATCCCAAAACACCTGCAGCGGTGAAATAAGGAATGGACTGTCTCCGTGGCCAGGAATTATTTTGCTCAGAATCTAAGTTAGAACGCAGAACGCAGAACGACGTCTTTTAATTTCACACCTCTTAAAGTGACTTCAAAGAGGACAGCGATGGATCAATATCCCGTTCCCGTAACCAGCAGAGCCTTGCCTCTCAATTAAGGACTACGAATACATTCTGAAATGTTAAGATCCTCATCTTCTTCACTTGGAACGTAAATTCCTTTTAATTAGATTATAATCGATCCATTGCATGGGGCATGTGCTCACCTTCTTACAATAGTCAGCCTTTCAATCGTTAGTTTTTTATTTTTTGTATAAAGTATAGTAGTAACCGGGACATATAACATCGACGAATTGGACAGAATATCACCATCGACAGCAAACATATAATTTGAGGTTGTAAAGGACTTTGTCTACCTTGGGTCTTCTATTAGTTCTGACAACAATACCTAAGTAGAAATAAAACGAAGAACTGCTCTTTCCAACCAACTTTGAGCTAAGGAAGCAATTGAGTAGTAAGGTCGTATCTCGAACAACTAAGGAGGCTCTATATAAGACCTAAGATATGAACTCTATCGAAAGCGGATGAAGATACCTTCGGCTGTTTCGAGAGAAAATTTTTCGTAAAATATTCGGTCCCATTTGTTTTGAGGGGCTTTGGAGGAGAGGATTCAATTACGAACTATACGAGCTGAACAGCGACATCGCCCTTGTCAGAAAACTGCGCATCAGTCACCTGAGATAGTTAGAACATGTAGAGCGAACGGACACCAATGCTCCGGTCCCCAAAATCTTCGAATCTAACCCGGAGGGACAACGAAGTAAAGTAGACCTCACGTAGAAGTAGACCTTAACCGAACCGGAGTTAACTAACTGGAGAAGCGTGTTAGTTGAGCCCAGGTTCATCCCGAACTGGAGTGCCATCTAAGTAACCAGAATGCGAAAAGAGCGGAAGTCAAAAATAAGACAGCTTTGTATCAAAAATCTCTTCAATACGCTCTTGAGTTGGTAAAGAGAAAAAGATACACTAGTATATCCAAAGCAAAGTCAAGCGTGTAAGATAATTTTTTGATAGTTTCCAACAATGTTGAGGTATAACATCCGTTGAAATTGAATGGAATGTATCTAACTTTTCCGAAAAAGCTGCCAACGGTCAGTTTATCTTGCTAATTTGGGGAACCTCCTCGTAATAAAAATAAGGTAAAATAAAAGGACTATGCAATCTCTAGATGTCCAGATGTCTAGAACCTAAATTCACTCAAACCGCCATACTCCTGCTGGATTGGGTGAATAGATTTCCAAGTGCGAATGCGAATAACCCGGCTACAGAATAACTAAGAAGTATTATCGAAGACATTTGGCGTCAAATGTTTACGATCTCAAGGGACCGCTAGAGCCTTTTTTATTCGAATCTCCCAAAATCTCATAGGAGAAGTCCTATGTTTCTCCAGCATCAAGTGCAAAAGACTAGTGGTGATATCAATAACAAAACACTAAAGACTCCACATTAAAACCATCCTACCATCACATCGGAACCCGTGGTTTGATGAAGAATGTCGGCAAGTGAATGCAGCAAAACAAATCAGTATTACAAGAAAAGGCAAGATAGTAGGGTCTACTTAGAAACATCATGAGGTGGGAGGAACCTTGGATTCTCAGAATGCAAAGGAAGAAGCACTCGATCGAGGTCATGGACAGGCGATTCTGCAGAAATGATGTTCGGAAGACCAAAATGAGAAGAGAACTTACCAATGACATTAACGTTAATATAATACAAAAGCAAGCGGAGATAATGACGAAAACATAGTAGCCGATTCACAGTCGATTGTGAAAATTTAAAAGAACTACTTCTGCAGCAATCCGCTGTCACACAGAATAAACCATTCAACCTAGACGAAGACAGACATTTCCGTCCACCTGACCAACAAGAAGCCTGAATAGCGATATCTACAATAAAAACCAATAAGGTAGTACGAGTAGTATCAGACTAACTACCTGTCAGTAAGGAGCATACACAAACTCATCTATAAAATATAGTCGGAGGAAGGTATGTCAGGTGATTGAAATTTCAGGATCTTTTGCGCAACTATTAAAAACGGTCTCCTGAATATCGCGTATAAGATTTTATCTGATGTATTGCGTGAACACTCTGAAAACATTTATCAACAATCTAATTGGCCCCTATCAGTGTGGTTTCAGACCTGCAAAGTCCACCACTGATGTTGCTGCAGATCGTGCAAAAATCCAGGAATTTCAAATCGAAAACCATCGCCGGTTTACATATTGATTCTAAGACAGCATATGACAGCATTTGTTAAGACAAACAAAAACTGTGCGAAACTCACGGGCAAGTTTCAGAGGCACAAAGATCTGTACAATTGGCATCCGCTGAGGACATTGATGTCATAGAAAGAAATCAGCCAGCTTGCGGCAACTTGGGTTTATTGCTAATTGCTGGAAAACAAAGCTTTTATATGCTGACAGCAGGAAAGACCCCCAAATCAACTACTATAACCTCGCTACACAACACAACACAAAAACCACAACTTTGAGGGGGCGAACGACTTTGTCTACTTGTGCTTTTGCTGTAAATTCAAACAATGACACCATCTCTGTAGAGCTCACATGAAGAGTCTCTATTACCAATCGCCATGTCTTTTTATTAAGAAGAGAACTGCGAAAACATTGTATAAGACTTACATAGTCCCGGTTGTACTGTTTTTCGCGAAAGTGTGGACTAAATCTAAAACGGACCAAAATTTAATTAGTTGATTCGGGAGGAAAATCCTTCAAGTGATTCGGTAACATTTGCGGCATAAATGATATTTGGAAAAAAATATATTACAATGAACTGTGTGGGCTATACAGTGACTTTGCCCGGACAGAAGGGCAAACATTCATCGGCTTGGATCTCTTGATTTAAAGGTAGAACGCGGTCTAGAAGACTGCACCTTAGGTGAAAACAGACTTCAGCCAACTTGGTATCCGCAACTGTAGGCAATTAGCAAATATAAAAAAGTTTTAAAACTATTAAATAGCTTGACCACTGTGTGGAATTACGGGATAATTTATAAATTCGATTTAATGCGCTCGGCCTCCCTGCGCATGAGCTGAAGTTAAAAGTTTGGGCATCTAATGCTCATGCGCAATTTGTATCTTCCAACACTATGCAGTGGAGCTCCGCGCCAAAAAAACTTTATTTAAATTTCAAAAATATAAAATCATTTCAGTAAATATAAATGAAAAACAAATTATTCCTAATATATACAAAGCAAAGTATAATGTTAGTACAATATTTATCGGGTTTTTCAACAAGGACATAACAATTCTGTATTTAAATAAAACTCGAAACAATTGAGATATCGGGCTGAAATTTATTCCAGTCGTAGTACTCATGTGACAATCTGGTGGACATGGAAAGGGCCAATCCAATTTTCAATTCTTCAACCAGGAGGAACGATAAATGCAATCAAATATTGTGAGGAAATAGACATCTTGCATGCCAAATTGGGTGAAAAGCAGCCTGAGTTGGCAAATAGGCATAGTCCGATTCTGTTGCATGACAATACTAGACCCCATACCACACATGTAACGGTGCAATAGCTGCTACAGTTGTGAATCGAAATTCTTCCTCATCCACCGTACTCTTCTGATATTTCTCCAACGGATTATCACCTTTCCGCAGTCTGGAGTCATTTTGTCGGTAAAAGGTGTTCTGAAACCAAACAGAGGTCAAATAAGCCTTTTAGCGCCAAAAAATCAAGCCTTCTATAAAAAAGGAATAATGGGCCTTGAATCATGGTGGAAGAAGGTTATAGAATAAAAAAGAAAAAAGAAATATTGACTTTTAATTTACAAAAAAATCTGACATTCCATGTGATACAACGTAATACTTTGTGTAGCCTCCTTCTGCCTAGAGAACTGCTTTTATTCTTCTTCGCATAGATTCTATTAATGTTTGGCATTGATTTGGACTAATTTTTTGCCAGTCATTTTAAGTGCGTTGCCATAAATCTTGCAAATTTCGATAATCTCGAGGTAAATCTGCAATGATGCGTTTAACCTCAACTCAAAGATGTTGAATAGGATTGAGGTTAGGAGATTGTGATGACCAATCAAGCATTTCAAAGTGCTTATCTTGCAGCCAGCTTTAGTTATTATGGCAGTGTGTTTTGGACCATTATCTTGCTGGAAGATTATATGCGCCACATTTTTATCCCATTTTTCGAAACTTCTTAAGTGTTCTCGTTACAGGATGGTGACGGCTCAATAACCGTGTCCATGCAACCCACCACTCTAACACACTCAACGACTCCATTCGTGGACATCTACCCCAAATCATTAGATTAGTGGTGTTCTCAGATCGGCTTATTGCGTTTCTTCCACACATATTGACGACCATCGGATCCAAAACGATTAGTTTCATCGGACTACATTACTCTTGCCCTTTTTTTGCGAATCGCATCCTCAATTTATTTCTTATGGCGGTTAATCCAAAGAGGCTTCTTTATTTCAGTGCATTCACTGCGCAGATTTTTACCTACAGCCTCCGCTGTGACATGAATTCTATCGGTTTTAGTGAAAATTAGGTTGCTCTAACTTTGAAGATTGAGAACTAACAACAAAAATATGTATTTTGCGCTCATCAAGTGATCAAAAAGTTGAGTCACTGTATGTTGGCAGGTTAAGGACAACATGGAATAAATTTGTTTTAACAATAATATCATAAAATTATTGGACCAATGATTCCTCGTTGATGAGGAGTTTCTCAGAATCTTGATTGTTCTAAACAATTCTAAGGAAGGAATTGTACTCCTCACAATTAATATAATTATTAAAACTCGTATCTACTCGTAAAAGTGTATTTGAGGCAACACTTGTAAAACAATCATTAAAATCATTAGCCGTTATATTATCTTTATGAGATAAAGAAGGATGTTTAACCAAGAATTTCTTCTTCACAATTGCCCATTATTTTTTAAAGTAGTCTTTAGCTAGTTGGAATTTGTTGATGTAATAGTTTTCTTCAAGAAGTGGTACCTCACTAGAAACTTCTAGTGATGTTCTTTACATATAATACGAAGTTTATCCCTGTTTTAAGTACGAGTATATATACATTTTAGACATCTATGGCTTCAGTCTCTTTAATTTACTACGAATATTTCTAATAGAAATACATATTCAGACGTGACCATTTAAAATGCTGCAGAAAACATTAAATGCGACGGATGGGTTATTTTCAGCGTAAACGTCGTAATGAACATCAAAGAAGTCACAATATTAAATGGATGTGGCAGTGGATAGGAAGTTTTCGTCTCGTGAATTCCGCTGATTCCTTCTAACTCCTCTTTTCAGATCAAACGACTTCAATTACCTGTTGTACTTGGTTTCACCATGACCGTCAACGAGCTGCGAGATCAGCAACGGCTAAAAACGGTCGGCGTAGATTTCTGCATGTCTTTATTCGCCCACGACCAATTCTACGTCACCGGTTTGAAGGTCAGGCGCTCTCAAGAACCAAACAAGTAATTTGTCATAGTATACCGAGAGGCCTTGATTTAAAATTAACTCCATACCGTTTGGTTTGGTTTGCTCCTTCCGGCAAGCTGAGGAGTGATTTCACTTCATTACCACCGTCTCTGTTCATTGAACAATGTAACTTGGCTGCTAGTGATGCAAAACCTGAAACCAACGAATTAAAAATACTAATGTAAATTCCATACAAATTAGTTAAACATTTACTTTGGTTTTACCTTTGTAAAAGATGAAAATATTTTTTTTATTTAAGAAATTAACTCCCAGGATGATATGAGAAACCTTTGCACAATAACTAAACCACTCACACGATTTAGTTGCCTGCAAAAATGTTTGCCTTTCGGGCCCTGGTCAATACTAAACGCCGGACCGTCCGATTGAGAAGCCAATGCTATTACCACCTCCGCCAGGACCACCTTATCTTATTCAATAAAAGTCTATGTAATACTCTAAGGTTTATGTAATATTCTATGCAATATCCAACCGTCAGAGGCCTTTTAGAAATTATTCACTATACTAATGCGAATGAAATTGGGGTTATAATCTAGTAACACAAATAAATTCCTCCCACGGTCCCGAGAAGGATTCATTGTAGATACAGTCACAAGTCCATATAAATACTAATAATCTTTGCTCTATTTAATAAGGCAATTTCTTCAATTTGTGTCAATACGCATTCATTCCTTAGTCCTGTGTGCTAACCTTCTTCTATGAGAAACCACAGCAAACAAAACCATCTCCTTCTACCGGTTTGCGATATCTGACAACCTACAACCGATGACGACGTGACGTAATGACGTTCAGTTAATAACTTTGCATGTTCGTTGATTGAATAATCATCATGTCCAACTTGGTCCTGATGGAGGTTCTCTCCTTACGCACCACAAGAATACCGGATCTTTGCTGGCTGTTATGCACTTAGCCACAAAACTTCCGCAACAGACCTCATTAGGAACATTGTGCATACGATATATCGAAACACTTGGAGCTGTGGGTAGTCCTGTTTGGAAATGTGGCCTGACCATTCCTCATGACATGCCTCTCAGAATACAAATGCCACTGATTATGTATGTTTTGTTTTCTTGTTTTGCTTTGAGCCAACTGAAATTTGTGCTTAGTTGTCAGGGCAATGAGGAAGAATTGATTTTGTCTATTTTTATCGCTTTGAATTATGATTGAATGGTTCATTAGAGAGGAAATTAATTATTCGCTTTGATTGAGCGACATCGCGACTAGTGGTTGAATTCAACACCAAAAAAATAAATAAATCACTAATTGACGTTAAGCTGATCAAGTGTAATTAGACAGAGACGAAAATGAAAAAATTTTGAAAATAAGTTTGAAGTGGAAACAGAGAGAGATGCTAGTTTATTGAATGGACTGCCTAATGAAGGAAGAACTCGTACGGTTTTTCATTCTTAAGTTCTCCTTTGAAGGTCTAATTTTACATATTTCAAAGCCACTTGGTATCATTAGCCGAATGGCAGATGGAAATACAAACTAATGAGGCCTAAGAAAAATGGGCACTTTTGTGTCCATGTGTTTTAATGGAAATGGTCCACAACAAAAGAATACACAAAAGTGCGGAATCAGTGAAACTAATACTAAGTTATTTGACTGACTTATTTCTTCCTTGGAAACGTGTGATGATTTGGAAAACAATTATTTCAGTTATGCCCTACACTGATCCCAACACGGTGAATCTGCGGCCGTTTTATTCCCTATCCAAATACTGTCATGCCCTTTGTCCTTTGTGAATATTGATGTATGGTAAATGTATGTGGGCTAGTGTTCCGCCAAGTTAGCTAACTGGAGTCCGCTCCGAAAAGTGAAAAGTTGTGTTTAAAAACCGTTTCATCAAGAGCCTCCCCTTTGCTTACTTCTGTAAGGTTCTTCTGGGAACATTCGGTTCAAATCACTTTTTTAGAAAGTTTAAATGTGATTCGTCCGGTTGACCACCCTGTGCTGGCACATTATCGTTTAATATTTATAATATTTGTTATATATTGTCATTATGTACATCTCATACAGTTTGTAAATCTGGTGATGATGCTTCGATGGGCTAACGTTACTTTTCGTTTTGTCAAAAATAATCCCGTATGTATTCAATGCTATTATTCGATAAGCCAAATTTTATAAAACCAATAAGTTAGTTGCAATAAAGATCTTTAATCGGAAACACCGCTCTTATTCTTTTGGTTTTTGTCGTGTTGTTTTTGTTGTATTGCTCCTACAAAATTATCAGAAGTGGGATAAGTTAACCAAACGTGATTTAATTAATTGACAATTTATTTGTTTACGGTTTTATGCGCTTTATGTTAAATGTTTAATTTTATATTTGGTCGAACTTTTGTGTTTCCTAAAAATGATAAAAATGGCAATTGCGAAAGATTTTTTAATGATTGCAACCGTGTCGCAATTAAAAGATAAGTTGGCTGAAATGGGTTTGGCAACGAGCGGTGTAAAAAATGCTTTGAAAGTGCGGTTGGAACAGGCCATCGAAAAGTTAAGTGACGTTCAAATGGATGAGTTCTTCCCAGACAATATGATCGAAAGTTTAGATTCATACGGGAATACGAGTAGATCGGAGAGGGAAGAAGAAAGCAGCGTCATCGTTTCAGAGCAGTTGGCGAGCTTGCATGAACTCGTTTCCAAAAAAGAGGAAATTCGAAGACTCATCAGAGGTTAGTCGAGTTAAGCAATCCATTAGACGTAGTGCAGCAAACGGTTTCTTTTAGGGACATTGAAGAGTCCCTAACTAAATTTTCTGGAGACGACAGCTATTCCATTACTGCCTGGTTAAAAAACTTTGAAGACACAAAACACCTGTACAAACTCGATGATTCCAAGTGCTTTGTATACGCGCAACGACTCTTAACGGGAACAGCAAAACTGTACCTAAGATCTACGTCTTGTCGATCATGGAACGAGTTGAAAGCAGCTCTACTTGCAGAATTTCACCAGCACGTTACCGCCACAGATGTCCACGATGCTTTACGCAAGCGGAAGAAGCTTAAGGAGGAAAACTTTCAGCAGTATGTCTTGACTATGCAGGAGATCGCTGCCTCAGCCAACATAGAAGAGCAAGACATTATCGGCTATATTGTGAAAGGAATACCTGATTCGACATTCAACAAGCAGATGCTGTTTACAGCTAATACCATCTTGGAGCTGAAAAGTGTCTTAAGGAGATATGAGAAGATGAAACTTGATGCCCATCCACCAACTCCGAGTACTAGTTTCATAAAATCGGTACCGCAAGGAAAAACTGCAGTACAGTTTCACAACAAGAAGGTTATTAAGTGCTTTAACTGCAACGATGCTGGGCATGTGGCCACTAACTGTCCAAAGCCACGCCGAGAACGAGGTTCGTGTTTTCGCTGTGGGCAGAAAGGACACATCATTAAAGACTGTCCACAACGAACATCAATAATGGTTCTACAAAATTCAGAACCAGCTGAGGAAAATCAGAAGTCGTTCCTGCATAACTTTCATGGAGTTGTTACCTATAAATTCCTTCATGATGATTCCGGAGCTGCCTGCACGACATTGGATGCGATGACCATGATCGATACTGGAAGCCCCATAAGTTTTGTGCAGCGAAAATTCATTCCACCATATCTGATGACATCAATCGAACCGTCCATGGATGATTATGTAGGTATAAATAACAGTAAATTGGTTATTTTTGGCAAAGTGCTTTGTAAAACTAAAATTAACAATGAATATATTGATTTATGTCTTTTCATCGTTAGAGATGATTCTATGAAAAACATAGTTGTGGTGGGTAGAGATTTCTTGCAAAAAAGTAAAATTAAATTGACATTAGAAAATAAACAAATTTTTGAAGAAAAAGATAACGATAGCAACATTGACGATAGTATTATAGAAGTTCTTAATATTGATACATATGATGACCGCGATGAAAAGGATAATTTTAATATAAATCCAAGTTTGTGCTTTGAAGATAGTGATAAAATTAAAAATCTAGTTATTGGCAAAATTTCAAACAACAAGTTTTTATATGAGTCTTGCGAGTACGAAATCCGAATTACGTTGAATGATTCAAAATTTGTTTGTAATTGTGCACCTAGACGACTGCCATACATGCACAAGTTGGAATTACAAACAATTTTAGATGACCTTATTAAAAACCAAGTTATTCGTGAAAGCAGTTCTCCTTTCGCGTCCCCAATTGTTTTAGCTAAAAAGAAAACAGGAGAATTGCGACTCTGTGTTGATTTTCGGTCAATTAACAAGGTTACGGTCAAAGACAATTTTCCGCTACCATTGATAGAGGATCATTTGGATCGGTTAAGGGGGAAAAAATATTTTTCTCTCCTCGATCTAAAGAGTAGTTTTCATCATGTAAAAATGTCTGAAGACTCAATTAAATATACGTCTTTCATTACACCTCTGGGCCAGTTTGAATACTTACGCATGCCATTCGGGCTGAAAAACGCCCCTAACGTCTTTCAGCGGTTTATAAATTCTATATTTAAAGTACTGATTCAATCTGGAAAACTTCTTGTTTACATTGATGATTTGTTAATTGCTACCGAAACAAAGGAAGAACATTTTGACATATTAAAACAGGTTATGGATGTAGTAAGAAACAACAACTTACAATTGCGTTATGACAAATGTCTCTTTATGTTTGAAACTATAACCTATTTAGGATACGAAGTCTCTAGTAATGGAATAAGTCCACGGCCTAAAAGCTGTTTCTGAATTTCCTGTACCTACAAATGTCAAGGGAGTGCATTCATTTTTGGGATTATGTTCTTATTTCAGAAAATTTATAAAGGACTTTTCAATTTTAGCAAAGCCGTTATACGATCTTCTCAAAAAAGACGCTGTTTTTAGTTTTGTTGATACAGAATTATCAGTTTTTGAAGTTTTGAAACATAAATTAGTTAACACTCCATTACTCAGTATCTACAATCCCCACGCTGAGACTGAGTTGCATTGCGATGCAAGCAACTTGGGATTTGGTGCAGTGCTGGTACAACGACAAGAAGATAAGCGCTTTCACCCTGTCTTATTTTTCTCAAAACGTGCTACAGCTTCAGAATCTAAATACCACTCATATGAGTTAAAAACCTTAGCCATTATCTATGCGCTGAGGAGATTCAGGATATATCTAACGGGCATAACATTTAAGATTATTACTGATTGTAAATCACTAACGCTTACCCTTAACAAAAAGTTAATAAACCCCAGGATCTCTCGTTGGGCCTTAGAGCTGCAGGATTACGACTTTGCTATTGAACATAGAGATGGTAAAAGGATGGGTCATGTTGACGCTCTCAGCAGGTGTCATAATGTCCTTATTATTGAGTCTGATTCTTTTGAACATATTTTAGCGGCATCCCAACAGAAGGATCCTATTATATGAAAGTTGGTTAAAATGTTAGAGAAACGGGAAAGTTCTCTATACGAAATGATCAATGGCCTTGTTTATCATAAGCTTGATCATAAAATATTATTTTACGTTCCATCGCAAATGGAAAGGAACGTTATGCAGACGCATCATGAAGCCCTTTGCCACACCGGTGTAGAAAAGTGTTATAATTTCTTAAGAAAAACTTATTGGTTTCCTCTCATGAAGGCAAAACTGAAAAGCTATATAAACAGTTGTCTAAAATGCATGCATTTCTCTTCAGTATCGGGGAAAAGGGAAGGTGTTTTGCACAGCATCCCTAAAGGTGACAAACCTTTTGAGACTATCCATATTGACCACTTCGGTCCATTACCCTCGTCGGGGCGAAGCTTTAAACATATTTTGTTGGTAGTCGATGGGTTTTCAAAATTCACCAGACTCTACCCAGTGAAGGGTACCAGCACCTTAGAAGTTGTCAAGTGTCTAAAGTCATATTTTTCCGTGTATAGTAAGCCCACCCGCATGATTTCTGATAGAGGTAGCTGCTTTACATCAAAAGATTTCGCGAGCTTTTGTAACAACTATAATATACAACACATTAAGGTGGCAACTTGTTCACCGCAGTCAAATGGTCAGGTGGAGCGTATCAACAGAAGCCTCATTCCAATGCTATCTAAGGAAAGTGAACTCAATCCTGGCGACTGGTCGAACCACCTGGAAAAAGTTGAATTCGCACTTAATAACGTCGAAAGTAAAAGCACAGGTTTTAGCCCAAGTACGAGTATGTTGCTTTTTGGTGTTGCACAAAAGGGTAATGTGTCTGACAGAGTCCGTGAATATCTTGAACAAAACATAATTTCAGAAGATGATAGAAATTTAGATACAATTAGGCAAAAGGCTAGTAAAAAAACTGTTAGATGTCAAGAATCTAATAAAGTTAGTTATGACAAGCGGCATAAACAACCATTTTCTTACAAAGTCGGTGATTACGTTTTGATAAGAAACGTTGTAAATACACCCGGTTTAAATAAAAAGCTCATAGTTAAGTACAAAGGTCCTTTTGAGGTTGTTAAGATTTTCCCAAATGACAGGTACTTAATTAAAGACATAGAAAATTTGAAAATTTCAAGAAACAAGTACGAAGGAGTTGCATCTCCTGAGAATATGAAACCATATATCATTCCGCAATAAGAAGTTTGGACATCATATTAATCATATGTATCATTATCAAGTTCCTTTTTGAAAGTATTAGTCCATTTTTTACCCTACACATTTATGTTTTAATGTATGAATACTTATATGTATCTATGTTATTATTATTATATATCTTTTGCGGTAATATCTGTATCTATTTGTTTTTGTTTAAATTTTAATTTGTAGTTTTATAATTATTACGAATCATTAATAAATGAATTTGAATATTTTGAAGATATGTACAGAGCATAATTTGTAACGACTTTTGATGAACTACTAAACCATTAAGTTCTGTTTTGGTACACACATAAAAATACCAAGTTTCGAAAAATTGTATCGACTTTATTTATTCTTGATTTTGAAATATATTAAATAAAAGAAAAAATAGTGTAAGTGTCAATGCATACGGTGGAAAAATCGGGGTCGATTTATAGTCAGGATGAACGAGTTGTAAGGTTCTTCTGGGAACATTCGGTTTAAAGCACTTTTTTAGAAAGTTTAAATGTGATTCGTCCGGTTGACCACCCTGTGCTGGCACATTATCGTTTAATATTTATAATATTTGTTATATATTGTCATTATGTACATCTCATACAGTTTGTAAATCTGGTGATGATGCTTCGATGGGCTAACGTTACTTTTCGTTTTGTCAAAAATAATCCCGTATGTATTCAATGCTATTATTCGATAAGCCAAATTTTATAAAACCAATAAGTTAGTTGCAATAAAGATCTTTAATCGGAAACACCGCTCTTATTCTTTTGGTTTTTGTCGTGTTGTTTTTGTTGTATTGCTCCTACACTTCTTCAGTTACTTACTTATAACATAGAATGGACCTGAGCCTAAGCCACTAAATGTCTTTGCCTAGTGCCATCTCTGGCCAACTGCCTCCAGCTGCGCACTCCGATATAATCTTTCTTTTCTGCTTTGGTGTTCCGGAAGAGAATTGAAGTCTCTTCTTGGCAGACAATAAATTTTTGTTCACTCTACATGTCTTAACCATCTCTGGTGGCTGGTAAAGGTCGCTGTTACTTCTGCTGCTTCAAAACTCGTTAAAGTAAGTAAAACCAATCTGCGCTCCCTGCAGCAGAAACTGTCGATCGGACGTCTGCAGCTAACTCTGATGCAGAAATGAGAAGCGACTCAGACTAAGATACTTTGTGTGCAGACACAATTAGCATGCCATCAGATGAGTTATGTGTACCATTCGTGAACACGAAAGTAGCCATAAATCCTCTGAACTTGTCACCAAAATCTACCGGCTACATAAAACCAAAACCTTCGCAGAGGAGAAAATTCAAACAAGCCCAAGGCACAAGGTAACTCTAAGAACGTGTTCTAGAGATCGCCGCTGCTACGAAAAAACTAAATTGTTGGTGCCTGGGGGGTGGGGGCTAAATGTATTCTCTTCGAAATACAGAGGACTTAAGTAAAGTCTTACGCTGCCCTCTTTTGACTTTGTAATATCTTTCAAATTTATGCGTGTATAGTACCAAATGGGGTATCCTTGAATTCATAACTACGAGTATAAGTAATTTAATTGTTTCCATATAAGTGTTGCCCTAAAATTAATGCGCCAAAACCTATTGAAGATCAGAAAGTTATTTTTTTTTTTAAATTTACAATTTTGATTTTGCCATAATTTTTTTTCGGAAAAATGTCTAATGAACGCCCACTTTTTGCTACTTCAAAACGTATACCTAGTATTTATAAATAAAAAAAAAATACTTATCATCTACAGTCAATAGTTTTCAGGATATATACCAACTGGTTCAAACTACATAAATAATTCTTTTACAAAAGCCGTATAAAATTTACCGTATTTTGCCGTATACTATTTACAGTTGTTTTAGATTTTTTTCCCCCGTAAAATACGAATGAAAATTTTTTCAATAAGGGTTCATTTTATGACTCTTAAAAGTGAAAAAACGGACCGGACCACCTCTGGTAGCTCAAAAACAAAATTACTCGTATTTTTTGTGAAAAGAAAATTAAGCAGATCTCTTATGAAATAATACGAAATGAATTCAAAATTATTTGCATAGCAAATTAGTACCTTTTAACCGATATTTGACGTTAATTCATAATATCCTTGTGGGTGGCTATGGACAATTCGGGAAAAACATCATTTTTTCACGCAACTAAAATCACGTAACAGGGGCAACAAGAAGTCCACTTACACTCAGAATTTAGTCTCCCCATTAAATGGAGCGAAATAACCATTGAGCCCAAAAATCTTTCTTTCCCTCTGTCCCACATTCCTAAAAACTTAACGTGTGCTCAGGCACTTTAACTATATTCATATCCACTTGAATATTAAGTTCTTTTTTTAAAGAAAAAAAATCCTCTACGATGGACTTTTTAAGAATACGCAGACATTGTTTATGTCTATGGTTTCTGGAATATCTGAGACGATACCATTATAGGACTGCTCCAAATGTCATGACATTTTTTAGAACATTTACCATGTTGGGGGAAACAGGAACAAAGCAGAAATCTTCGAGAGACTCACATCTTGATTTAGTAGAAGGAGCCCGCAGCTACGGAGATGTTTCACATTACGTCAGAAACCATCCAATTTTCAGACAGTTTTATCTAGGCAGGACCGGAGAATTGTACATTCAGAAAGTACGAGTATGAATTTATACTATCATATACCAGTATATGAACTACAAGCCGGGGACCCAGGGCAGCGTTTGGAATTCAGCAATTACATTCTAGAAACAGACTCTGCGAAAGACAATGTTATTTGCCGGATTCTATGGACGGATGAGTCCTAAATCACCAGGGAGGAATCACTAATTTGTACAATTTCTCACACATATTGAGCCTGGGCAGAAAGCAACCACACTCCATGAAACATTAAGCTTTTCAGCATGAGTTCAGCGTCAATTTGCGAAATAAATTAGCAAAAACACTTAGTAGGTGATATACCACTGCAACGAAGAACAACCTTTGTGTACCATCAGGATGGTGCCCCCGTACGCTATAGCCATGCATTTAGAGAGTGGTTAGATTGCGTGTATAAAAATTCGTGGATAGGGCGGAATGGACACATTCTATGGCCTCCAAGGTCTCCGGAGTTGACCCCAATGGACTTTTATTTATGGAGATGTAGGAAGGATATCATTTACTGTTTAGGAATAACAACATTGGATGACTTGAATCATACGATTGACGATACAGCTGGGAAAGTTCGAGAATAATTGGAAATAATGGACATTGCTAGAGCCTTTCAAAAATGTTTATTGCAATATTTGTTCAACCATTTTTAACTTAGGTAATGTTTTATCTGTGCCAATAAGTTGGCTCGTATCTTGAAAACTACTGACTTGAGACTAAATGACCTGACTTTTTTTTGTTTATAAATACTAGATACACGTTTCAAAGTTGCATTTCTATTTCCCCGTTTTTGTGTTATGCAGAAATATTGCTTGTCGACTGCTTATACAATATATTGTTAGGTTACCTACTTATTCTAGTTCCCGATATCACAAGTTCAGCGATCGGAGTTGGACTTTTTTCTTGCTTAAGTTGTATAAATTTATTCCCTCGATTGATACCGGATTTAGGTAGTTTTTCTATAGTATTTGCACGAAAAATGTCAGAAAAATTTGGCGCTGATTTGGTAGTTGTTCGGGAAGATGCTAATATGGATTTCATGTCCACCGTTGCAGTATCTAATCAAGTTTGGCACTCGTTTAGTACTCGTATATAACATATTTCGTATGTTCAGACTGTGCGATTTGCATGAGTTGAGTGTACCTTCCTCCACTGAGCTTCTCGTTCCATGACCATTTCCTCCAAGACAGTCTTCGTATTCAAAGTTTGATTGCCCGACTTGTCCGTTTAAATTTCCACTGATGAAAAGCATTTCATCCATTTTGTGTAAAATGTATGGAAGTCGCGATAAAATACTTTTTTTCCTGATAGCTTACTGCCTACTTGAGGTCCGTAGCGCTCCTAATATTTCAAGCATCATCTTCAATTCTCAGGTTAGCTGCCAGTAGTCTTCCAGCTAATTTCGAATACGCTTATCTTATTTGGGAGTTCGGCAGGCGACTCCTCTATTATTTTGTTTCCCTAATTCGATTATCCGGCACTCGATTAACCGGCTCATCAGTTATCCGACATACTTTCCGGGAATCAACATTTGTTTTTTGCCAAACACAATTTTGCTACATACAAAACTGAAGATGCATAGAGAAGTACATACGTGTTGGTATGTTTTGAATAAAAAAGGATTATTTGTATGTAACTTCTTCTCAAATGTATGTTCAAAACCTGTCTGAACTGACTTTTGAAAATAAAATAAATTGAAAAATGCAGGAATTTGTTCTAACTCGATTAACCTGCTTCTTACTTATTTGGCGCAACCGCGGTCCACTGCCGGCCGGATAATCGAGGTTGTACTGTAGTATGATATATTTTTTATGCTTTCGTTTGTAAGTTCAAGTAGCGGGCTCTGTTTCTGACATTTTGTTTTCTTGTTTCCTGAATGCATATGATATTGCTTTTCCGTTGCCATAATACGTTTTATAGTTTGAAACTTTTGTATATTACTGTGCCGGCGTTGCAGCTTCCGATACATATGGTCCGCCCTCAGAAAGCGCCAAGGTTTGACATGCTGTTGAGAAGAAATGTACATATTCACATACGCTCACTACCATGATGTGAATTAATTTATTAATTAAGAGACCTATTATTCCACGTTCAGATTAGAAGATCGTTCTGCTTATTTTGTATGCCTGGGTTGTCAACGTGGATCTTTTCAAGTCGAAGGGTTTCGTATGCTTCACAACAGTGTGCCTTGGCGGACTAGACACTCTCAAAGACCCCTGGATATTCCGAAGTCAGTAATCTACTTCTGTAAATGAGCATTGCCGTTGGTCTATAAATAGTTGATCCACCACTTTTTAAAGCTGAGAACTTGGTCTCATTACTCATCCATCACTTTCAGTCTCATTTACTATTCATTTGAACATGAGAGTGTGGATAAGCCAAATTACAAAATGTCTAGAACTTCTGTCTGCCTTCAAGAGATATAGAGAATGGGAAGATTCAAAGCGAATTGTACCCACCAACCTCTCAGATATTTCATAACTCCCGTCCTACCTTTAGGCTTTTCTTCCGAAAACAAAATAATGTTGTCATTCGGAATGTGAGTTTTTGGCGTCAAGGATGTTCTCACAAACCCAGAATACCATGTTGTTCATTGATTTATTGAAGCGATGTATCTTAACTTCTTGAAACGTGTTATTAGGGTTGAAAGAGTTATCTACTGCATTCTTGCCACTCTCTGTATGCATTGTAGACCACTGACACGTTTCGAAAGTAAGGTATGTTTTATCACGCAACCTATTTTAAGTACTCACTTTTCACAGAAACCTTTTCCAAGAATGATGCACATATGTATGTACCAGCTTTCATTGCCTCCTACTTTCGAGCCTGTTTTACTATTTATTGTTTTGCTGTTATAGGAAAATAAAAAACAAAAGCACCCACAATAAACAAGTAATTGTTCGTTTCCTTTCGTAAACTTGGTTCTTATTTCAATTGCTTCAGAAAGATGACAGGACTACGTTTTTTCTTTTACCATAAAGCTAATGGTTCTTCTTGAAAGAAAAAAAGACAGATATCCCGGCGGAAATGCTCTGTTTTTCGCTTATCTGTTTGCTGTTTGTTGTAACCAATTAGGATACTTAAAAAAAAACATAGTCACAAGAAAAGGGCGAATCGAAAAGACTTTAACTAAAAACAGATTTGCTTTCAAATTGGTTTTTCCTTCAATTTTCTTAATTCATCCTTTGGACTGTCTGTTGGTTTGGTAATTCATTTTTATTCCCCATAAAAATGTGGACTTAGCCTTGGGAACAAATTAATTTTCCTTCCTGAATGGTTTTGGTGCTACTGTTCCTCTGTGCCATTGAGCCATATCAAAGTTTTTTTTTTTTTTTTTTAATTTAAAAGGACATTGCCACTCCCATTGGATTAAATTACTCTAGTGTTTTGGTTACAACTCTTTTGTGTGCCATTAATAAATTGCTTGAAATTGTGAGTAAGTGAGCAAGGCTTTTTGGTGAGAGGTAATCATGTGTTGGAGCTTTTTAAGGATTTGCGTCACAAGAAATTTCATCGAGAAAAATAATCTGTGTAATTCCTTAAATGTGTTTTCGTATTTTTGTTTTTATTTTAGTGTCGAGAAAGAATGTGTTTTACTAAATCTGGATAACGAGTGGATTACACGTGGAGATGAAATCACTTGGAGCTTAAATAATTTATCTACATAAGGAAATGAGAAAAACTGTTTAAAGGATGGAAGTGGATGTGAGGATCGCAGAGAAAGTTTTAAAATCCCTGAATTATTTTAAAATATTACTGCTATTTCTCTGGTTTTAAGCAGAGAAGACTATTTAAGATTATATAAGACAGGAAAAAAGAAGATAAGAATAAAGTGTCTGCAGGAAGTGATTGTCGTACTCACAGGAAAATACACAGAGCATCTGATTAAGAAGCCTTGAGCAAGAAGAGTGTCTTAGCACAGAGTAAACTTCTTAATGTCGGATTAGTGTTTTGCGTATCCTTTGAAGTTGCCAGATATCTTAATGATCAATGTGAGTTGTTCCGTTTTTGTTTCTAGTTTTGATTTGCAGGCGAGGAACCAATGTAAACTGTGTACATGTGCGGCTGAATAATTTGAACTTTGCTCAAATTATTCAGCCGGCTTGGCTTTTTTCGAAATGTTTTGGGGTTGTTCTACTTGTAGTGATGGGAATGCTCAGAACGGTTAATGACTATGAAGTTGTCTCTCTAGAAAAGATTTTATTATTCTACAAGAAGAACAGCATACGTCTATGGATGCATGTCGTCGTGATGCACGAATACCCGTGGATATAATTTCTTCTCCATATAAAAAAGAAAGTGATTCCTCTCCGATGCCATCTACTGGTGTGTAGACCTGCAAGCACCTAACACCAGAAACACTAAACCAAAAACAAAAAAATTATTTTATATGAAAAACTACCAATCCTTCGCACTGTTCTATATGTGAAAGCATGTATAGATTACTGCGTAGAAACAATTTTCCGGTAGCATCATATACTCCATCCTTTTCTAACCTTCTCCATTAAATAATAGTAATATCAACTAGTCCCCTAAAATAAATAACAAATATTTTTAAGGCACACGATGTAGTAAACCTCAGATTTTCTGAACGATATCCCTCTAGGTAATAGCAGCCACCAGATTATATTAAGAGACTTCAACGCAGCCAATTCTGTATGGGAATTAAATTTAACGAAACCGATTGGTTTGAGACTTTATCAATGACCGTAACCTAGTAGTAGGTACTAAATGATGACTCACCAACACACTTTAACACTTGAAATACTTATATATCTCTCGGATATAATCGGAGATACGGAGATCATGTACCCATTATAATTCCAACACAAGAGCGAAGAAAAACAAGAATATTTACGACGAAATTTAAAGAAAACATTGTCAACGCGATCCAGTTCGAATTAACAAAAGAAATTATTTTACATTTTTTCCGGCGAAGTTGGGATTCGAACAGCGAACCTTCCGATTTGGAAGACAGTCCTCTACCTCTTGAGCCACGGCCACCCACGTTACGAGACGAATCACGCAGCAAACGTATCTGCATCCAAACATACCGATGTGTTGCTATGCGATCTATAACACGCTTTCTACCGAGTTAAGTCTTTTCGAGTTATTAACCAGCTTCATGCTTATAGAATCTTAAACATAGTTCCTTCTTTCTTGTCAGGTCCACCCGGCTTAAGGATTCAATAGACGGCCTTAACCTTGCATATTTAAACCTAACCTACCCCACACATTCTATGCCCAACAAACAACCAACTTTGGTAGACATAGTTTTTTTTTTCACCAATATCAGCTGGTTAAAGTTTTATAGGCACCTATCTCCTCCGACTTTTTCATACCATTATATCATATACGTTTGTCTTGACTTACAACTGACAAACAAAAAATAGCCAAAGTCATACCAATACAGTGTCTATCGCAACATTAATATGACTCTTGTGACCGACGTGAACAACTAGGTCAAACTACTAAAAACAGATATATTTCATCTTTGCAACAGATAAGTACCCCTAAGAACTAGAACTAGAGTGGTGGAAAATGCTTAGTATCCATGGATTAATAACACCATATTAAAGGAAATGCCAATAAGAGATAATCTACGAGTACATATATGTAAACTCGAAATAAAATACAAAATATTGTTGTTGTTCTTCACTGTAACCATTCACTGTTGTACTTGATTGGCATGCCGACAAGTATCCTTTTTTTATGATTTTATGGTTCATACATCCTTTTATCTTTTTGTCGGACCTATGTAAACATACATAGGATTCGGTTGCTGTTTGTTTTTCTTTTCGGTGTATTATTTTTTGATATCACCACTGACCCTTTACGGCGACCCATTGTCTTTATCCTTTTGCATTTTTGCTGTACACACTGCACTCTTTGTTTCCCGTTATCATTTGCAAAACGGAAGTGCGTGCACTTAAATTCCTTTTTAATTATGTGTAATGGAGTGAGAAGATCCAGTCTTGTAGCGCGAATGGAGGAACGGGGGTTTACCTCTCCATTCGATGTTCGTGGATCCACTCTTGTGTCGCGGATAGATGTACGGGGATGTACCTCTCCATTCGTGGCCTATGAAGCCCCCTCTTGTAGTGTGAATGGGGGAACGGGGATTTACCTCTCTATTCGTTGCTCAAGACGTAGCTGGTGCCCTTCCATGCACTCTCTTATTTAGATGAACTTACATGCTAGCTGTTTGGTCATCCATCTTTTCCAAATACTCGGAGTGTGTGGTTTTAACTGCTCAGAGTATCGCGATCGCCATTCGCACGACTCTTGGACCTATCTGGCCTCGTAGCATTTCGATGTGAAAATTGATAGCGGAGCACATGTGTATAACCATTAACCAATCCAATTATTTATTATCAATATACGTACTACTCATATATGTACGTGTTCTCTTAAGTATGAGTATAAGTTATTCTCATTTGATATTTGGTAGATGAGCTAGGAGTACTCATGGGTGTATTTTTATTTTATTCCAGAAACAAAACAAATGGCGGAACACTAACGACCAGAACAGCCCCATCCTCCCCTACTTTCATCTTGTACATTATTAAACGAATAAATAAATAATTAAAAAAAAAGAAGAAAAAATCGATCTAATTATTTTAGGTTTTATATATATAAGCGCTGGAAACGCGTTGGTTGCAGTGATATACTCAATGCTTTCAAGATAACCAGAAATAGGGTTAATAATGTGGCAAAAATCACAAAACACACTTATTTTGTCAAAATTATTCGGCATTTTTTAAGCCGTTATATAACACACGTATTTAACATAATCATAACTACGAGTACATCAGTATTGCCCGCTTATTGGGAACAATCTAGGCTACACCACCTTAAAAGACTTCGAATTCATAATCGCCCAATAAACTAAAGACTATATCGAACAAGAAAAGCTTTAATCTCCCTTCCAATCAGTCTTTCGCGCAAACTACATCATTATTAAAAGTGGCAGACGACATCCGCCAAACAAGCAATTGAGCCAATCAAGCAATTGAACTCCCAACGCTGATGACTCGGTTAATCCAATTATTCTGTGCAATAAACTCTCTAACTTATCTCATCTATCTGACACAACCGTAAACTTGTTTGCCATATCTCAGTGATCGTGACAGTGTCAAAAAATGGTCAAATGTCTTCCTTCCGTTTAGTCCCCAGAAGTGTTCCATAAGACTCACTACTCGGACCCTTATTATTCTCAATGTCCATCATTGACTTACCTTCATGTTTGATACATTTGTAAAGCTTAATGAAGACCTATCTGCCATATCACCATGACCATCCTTGAACGAATTGTTCATTAATCCTTCTAAATTTAAAGTCCTGCCTGCCCCCCGAAATTGTCTGCACTCATGTGACATTCCACCAATCACCATAAGTAGCCCTCACATTGAAATTGTAACAAAAGTAAGAAACCTTGGAGTCATATTCAATTATCCTCTGATCATATTTTGCATCCTTAGAAGTTTATCAACAATTAGAGACCAAATTATCAAATGCACTTCTTCTACCAATAATAGCTTATGGCTGCGAAAACTGTTCGCCTTTCCCGATTCCAGCTCATACAGGAAGTTAAATGTACTCGTAGCTTTCAATTCCATAGTAGGATATATCTCCAAATTGAGAAGATTTGATCATGTCTCTATATACCCGAAAAAGATCGTCGGATGCATTCTAAAGACTTTTATTGAATATCGGACCTTACCCCAACAAGAAATCCTGAGTACTTATACGACAGCTTATATTTTCTCAATCAAATTGCACATCAACAATAAAATAAAACTGATTTACTAGCATCACATCTCGCATCTTTGTTCACGTCGTAACACTTTGGAATAGTCTCCCAGCGAAATTTTGAACTAAGAGTCTTTTTGAAAGCTGTTCTAAATCACATAAAGTTAATCCAACTGAAATTTCTTACTCTTTTGTTGATTTTTTTTTATTGATTTTCGATTTCATCCGAAGTCACTTAAATACCAAATCTAATATTACAATACTTTAGCTTGGGTATCAGCGCATGTTGGGATATGGGGTAATGAAATAGCAGATACAGCCGCAAATGGAGCACTAAGATACGCATTGACAGTTGAAGCAATGAACTCTTTTTGTCTTAAAAGGAGACAAATGTAGCACAAGGAGATAGGCAAAACATGGATATCCTCTCAAACTTTAAATAAAAAAGAGTTTAAAAAACAAAAAAAACAATTTACAAGAGAAGACTACATAAGGTGACACTAGGTACATTTTCAACAGAGAAGCCGTTTGGTATGTTTTTGTTACCTGCCCAATCCCAAAGCAAATGAAAGAAGACCAGGATGATGTCAAAGGACGCCTTGCTGTCCAGATGCCTTTATAGCAAATAGTTTATAAATTATTTTTTGTAGGCTATTTTGAATTAAATAAATAAATAAATATAGAGTATTCGTTGTACGTTCCACCTTAATAAACGATCTTCTTTATGTATGTGACACTCTAACTCTCAGCTGTTAACCTCTCTATGCATCTCCCTATGTTTGCATCTTTTTGTGCACACACATATGTATATGTGCATTTAGTACTAAGATACTCACTCTAATTATTTATTATGCAAATTTCAATAAACACTAAGCATTTGAACTCCAACAAGGTCGTACGTGTTTTATTTCTTTGCTCCGCTAAGACATTACAATAAATAAATAATTAGTTGTCAGTACAATTTTTTCTTTTATCTCTATCAATAAAATCAGTAGCCTAATAATGTATAATCTTCAACGCTACTATCCAAAACAAGTCCCATTCACCATGTGGCTTCATGACGGGTAGGTAAGTCCTTTAACATATTCCGAAGCTAAGAGGGCCCACCAGTGACGACGCTTCCTATTGTTCATTTCGTTCATGTACGCCTAACTTTCAGAGAACAATATTTTTGTTTCTATAATTTTCTTAACTGACATCAACCACCCACGAAATGTGTTTCCACTTGTCCCTAACTGTCCTATAAATACAGGCCTTACATGCGGATATGGAAAATTGTTCGGTATAGAGCACGTGTAGGTACTGTGGTAGGTAGGAGCATGTGTGTCGTTGTGTGTTGGGTGTAGTAAAGTAAAAACAAGACCATGAGTAAGTAAAGGGTTTTCCAATAGGGACTTGACAACTTTGAATTTAATTTGTGAACGCACTCTTTCACTAATCATCAAACTGTCACTGTCAATTTATTAAGTAAATACAACATATACGAACGAGCAACGTCTGCAAATTATAAAAATTTTCTACCGAAATTCGGAGTCGGTGACTGCAACTTTGAGAGCGTTAACTCCAATTTTCGGTCGTAATTCTCGCCCTAGTAGACAGGCAATAACAAGTTTAGTGCAAAAATTTGAGTCTACATATTCGTTGTGTGATGTTGCCGTGTCAGTGAGACAACGGTTTGGTCGAAGTGTCGAAGTGTCGAAAAATCGCTGTCGTTCAGGCGTCCGTAGCAAACGATCCAAATCAGTCAATTCCACGGCGTTCTCGAGAATTGGGCATTGCTCAGACCACATTATGGCGTATTTTGCGTAAGGATCTTGGTTTACACCCATACAAGATCAAGCTGACTCAAGAATTGTAGCCGATGGACCGTTTGAAGCGACGTACGTTCTTCGATTGGGTTCTGGAGAAGATGCGCCAAGATGATGAATTTCATCGCAAAATCATCTTCAGTGACGAAGCTCATTTTTGGCTCAATGGATTCGTCAACAAGCAAAATATGCGTTATTGGTCTGGTAAAAATTCACATGTGCTTCATGAATCACCACCTCATCCACAAAAAAATAATTGTTTGGTGCGGTTTGCAACGTTATTGGTCAACATTTTTTCGTCGACGATAACGATCGTCACGTTACTGTTAATGGTCAGTGTTATCGCGACATGATCACCGATTACTTTTAGCCCGAATTGGAAGATATGGACTTGGACGACATGTGGTCTCAACAGGATGCCACAAGCCACAAGCCACAAGCCACACAGCACACGCTGCAATCGATTTATTGAAGAGTAAGTAGTGAGCGTGTTATCTCAAGAAATGGGCCAGTCGATTGGCCGCCTTGTTCGTGCGATTTAACGCCGCTTGAGTATTTTCTGTGGGGCTACGTTAAGTCATTGCTTTATGCCAACACGTCGACGACGTTGGAAGTGCTCAGAGTCAACATTGAACGCGAAATAACGGCCTTGCCTTGCTGCAACAAAACTGCGCAACAAAAAAAAGTGTTAATGAAGAAGCTATTCGTCATTTTCACCCAGAAACATATAAAAGGTATGAGTACATTACTGGTTGCAAAATATAAATAAGTTGTTGTTTAGACAGGAAAATGACAAAAACATTTGGATTTTGCTTGGATTTTCAGATTTAAATCATTTAAGTGACAGTTACGCAATACATTTGAAATCGATGAAATCTCATATTGATTCATTTTAGTCATTCAAAATATTTGGAAAAGTAAGGATGGATATGCTTTTGGACAAAAGAAAATAAATGAGGGTAAATAAACATAATGAAACAGTGAAAAAAAAAAGTGTGAGGTTATGAAAATGCTGTCAATAAGCAGCCGCATACATACATATTAGGACAGTTAGAATTTCCATTTAGAGGACATGACGAGTCAGACGATTCACTTAACCAGGAAAACTAGGAAACAATAGAGAGTGTTTAAATTATTTGGCCAAATATGACACTCTAACCATTAGAATGGTCGACAATATTTTGTGGAACTTCAAGTGATATACAAAATGACATTACCTCAGCAGTGAGTACTTTACTTTCAAGTGCGATAGCTAAAAAGAAATACAAGAGGGTACATTTATTTCTACATTGATGGATGAAACCTCAGGCAATAGTATAAAGTCCCAACTTTCGACTATGGTACGGTTCGTTTTCCAGGGATAAAATATTGAGGAACAATTTCTTGGGTTTTCTGATGTTATCTTCAACTAGTCTGCTGGTAGCCTAGCCGAACATGTAATCAAATTAGTAAACGAACTTAATTGCGGTGAAAAACTAGTTTGCCAAACGTATGATGGAGCATAAGTTATGTCAGGAAATTTGTTTGGTACAAAATCTATGGTGAAACAAGTCTTTCCGAATGCCAGATTTATTTTTGTAATAGTACAATACAGAAGCGATTCCCTATAGCAGCACCGACAAGGAGATATAACTTGCAGCATATTTCAGTGGCAAAATAATACAGAGAAACTTTAGTTGAGTACTTTCAAAAAATTAGAGACAACACTGATGAAAACGACAATGATGCATCTTTGGATTGCAATACAGTAAACTCCTTACAAAGTTTAGTGCAAGTTTTATTTGATTTTCAATCAAAACTGCTAATTAAATAATTTAGTTTCATATTTGTTTTAACTGATTTTTTATATAATCTTTTAAAAACAAAAATTTTTGATATAACATATTGTTTAAAATTTATTAAAAAACAAAAGAAAATATTTGTAATTTGAGAGATAATTTTAAGGAATATCGAGTTCTACATGGAATTGATGAACGAATAGAATATAGATGACTGTTTTTTGAAACCATTGACAGAATAATTAATAATTAAACAATTAGTGACCAGGTTTTCAGATTTAAAAGAACTCAAATTTCTTGGTTTGCTTGATACAAATAAGTTTGAGGAATATGCAAACAAATTTCCTAACCCTCTTTTAAATGAACTTAACACTTCATATGGTCAATCCTTTGATATATTTGCTTTAAAAAAATTTTTTTTTATATATAAACAACAAAAATTTAACTATCTTGCTCTTAAGCAATTTTTTGGAAAATTTTTAACAGAAGACTTGATTTCAGTTTTTCCAGAAATTTTCAATTTGTGTAAACTGGTACTAACTTTTCTTTTAACAACATCATCAGTTGAAAGATCTTTTTCGACACTTAAAAGAATTAAAACATACAGCAATAGGACGGATCTTTCCAGGCTTACCATTGAATAAAAACGTTTGAGAGATAAACAGTTTGAAGATTCTTTCTATGAACATGTCATTAAAATACTCGTATGTTTGAACAAATCTAGAAGGTTGGACTTGGAATATACGAGTAAGTAATATTTCAGTGTATTGTATATATCAGAAAAAAAAATAGTTTCTGTAAGAATATTTTCTTAGTGCCACAGTTAAGGTTTTAAGTGTTTTTTGTAGAGCTTGAATTAGGTAATAAAAATGTATTAAAAACAAAAAAAAAAAACATTTAAAAAAATTATTAAATTTCATGAACTGAACGCCTAAAGTTTTTACTCATGCGTCGCCACTGGGAAGCATATGTACGCCAAGCATTGGTGGACTAGGGGTTGTCATAATTCAGGGGTTCAACGTAGAAGGCATACGTTGTCGACAGTATTGCTGTCGACTGGGTTAGATCCCGTTTTACGGGAATGGAAAGAAAATGTGGACCGGACGTGAGACTAGCGGAAAGGAACTCATTTCTGAAACCATATATTGTCCAAGTGTAGCGTTATTTTAGGATAAGAGATTGTGGGCTGTTTATTGGGTTTATTAGCGTAATAGTGTACTACTTTAGGTCATAGATCCCCATTTTATAGAATGAAATTAGTTCCCTCCACCTAGATCTTTTCTGCAAAACTGCAAAGAGGATATCATTTTGCCAACTCTTTATTTACTTATGGTGATGCTACAGTACGGGGTTGACTTGGAGCTCAACCAACGGCTTTCTCTATTAAGCGCAATTTTGCGCTAATAGTCTCCAGTTGTGTACACCAAGTTGGCTGAAGTCCATTTCCACTTAAGCTCACCACCTAAGGGACGTCTACTTTTATAGATTCGGAATGGATTCGAACACATTCCGACCTGTGTTCAATTGCTCAACATGTTCTTGCTATCGGAGCCGATAAATACTAGACCTTCTGAGCAGACAACCGACATGTACAGTTCGATGTTGAATCTCCTTCTCAAAATTCCGCTTAAGAAGATGGGACCAAAAATCATCCCAATATCTTTTTCCTTAAAGAACAACATGCATTCCCATACACTTAAAATAAGGTCCATGGTTTCGAGCCTACAGTAGCACTGCCAC
Source organism: Volucella bombylans (assembly GCA_949129095.1). Classification (NCBI taxonomy): domain Eukaryota; kingdom Metazoa; phylum Arthropoda; class Insecta; order Diptera; family Syrphidae; genus Volucella; species Volucella bombylans. The sequence goes on from OX422143.1 coordinate 148,277,871, forward strand.
GATAAGATTCTTCTACAGTGCTGTCTTCGTTGCTCGTGATGGGGAACTCATTGTCTAAAGAAACAGCGATTGATAAAAGCTCTTCTTCGATTAACCTCTACGGTAGTTCTATTGTTTAAATTTACAGCGGAACACAGAAAAATAAAGTCTTTAACGATATCAGTGTTTTAGTTTTTCGTTGTCGCGCAAGGACCAAGTCGTTGATGTGGACCTTTCTTGCCAACAGCACATCTCTAGTTTGTTTTGCCTCTCTTACCAGTAAACCAATCTTTGCAGCAAATACTCCAGGGACATCTCGAAAAGGCAGAATTGTAAAACAATTTGTGCTATTTACGGGGAAGAAACTTTATGTATTATATTAGAATCCGATTCTCGGAAATAGTTGGCTCGTTTTCGTTCTGGCAATTTTGATATCAAAAGTAGACCATGAGAATATTCTTGGAAAAGACGAAAGAAACAGGCATATCAGCACGATTGATATTGGTATGGAGCTAGGCAGCGACTACAAACCTGTCTTAAAGCATTCACAGAATGCTGGATACAAAAGAAAGGTCAATTTATGGGGTCATCATGAATTAAGGAAACGTCATTGAAACGCAATGTACTCTAGGCATTTCTGAAACAAGTCATACGCAGTGATGAATATTGGGTTGCGTACGACAAACATCGTGGGCAAAGAACAATCGTTTGCGAAACCGGGATTAAGAGCGCAGAAGGTGATGCTGTGTATATGTTGGAACTGAAATGGTCTACCATGAGGTAGCTCCAAATGGTCCAAGAGTTAATTTTTACTGTGAACAACTCGAGAGATTATGCCAGGAAATTGAAAAAAAAATGGCCCACATTGACCAATAGGAAAGGTTTTGTCCCCCATCACGACAATGCTCGACCACACATTTCTTTAATGACTTTGCTTCCAGGAAATGCGTGAGTATTTAGTTCAGACCATATAGTCCACTTAAAGCATTCCCTGACTATCATTGTTCCGGTCTTTAGGTTTTATCTAGCGTTTGTGGACGTTCGAATTCAAATTTATTCAAAATACTTTTTTACTGTTCTGACGTCCGTGATATTCGTAATCGTAAGGTAGGGGTCTTAGTTGATGTGAATTCCTAGAACCAAAGTGCCAAAAATTCAATCAGGCATTGTTAACTAAGGCAAATATCAGTTCACTCAACCAATCACTTACAACACCTTTAACCCTCTAAGTAAGAGCAAATAACCTCCGGATTATAAGTCTTTAAACTTAAATCCAAGAACAAGACATTTCAATTAATCCCTATCTAACAAAAAAATAAAAAATAAAAACACCGATTAACAGGATATTATAAGGCTTTCCGATTTACTAGAAGAATGCTTCACCATAGATAGATTTGTATTTAAGCTCACCGAAGATTTTTCAACTTTCAAATACTTATTGTACTCGTATCACTAAGCTGAATCACGTGGTAGATATCCACTGCGTTCATCATTAATCTTCGTTAATGTAGCATCGATTGACATTTTTGAAGGTTTCCTTCCTTGTTTGATACGCTTTCTTCTTATGTACATAGCCCATAGTCATAATCAATTCAAGAGCTCTTTCCTTTTGGCTGAAAGTTTTTTTTTTTTCTTTGAATGAATTATCAGTAATTCAATTACTTAGTGAACAAGTTAGAAAGGATATAAAAAGAGTATCTTCTCTCGGTAATTGGTAATCACTTTTAAAAGCAAGGATGTTTTCCCACTTTCCTGATGTTGACTGCTTCTTTGTCTCATTATCAGACAATCGTGGTGCTTAAAAATATTCCTCGTCTATGCTGACATCCGAGCATCCAAGGCTGCAACACATTACAATATCTAAAGGCGACAACGACAACTACAGAGTCTCATTCAGAGTAATAAAGGCAAGGACATAAAAGGAATAACGCCGCTCTATGCACGAGCACTCGCATTGTTGCTTCATTTTGCTAATAGAAAATCCTTTCATGGAATCCATATCGTGGAAACAAGAGTCATAAGCGTTATTATAGAATGGATTCCACATTCAAAATGGAGAGAACGCAATGAATGGGGAATACATATATGATACATGCCGCTACTTAATGTTATGGAGTGAGGCTCCCTTTTTTCCAGCTCGATGTGCTTTTCTTAAAAAACGTGAAAATAAATTATCCGACAATGGGGTTTTTTAATTAATTAAATTTTCCCACTAAGAGGAACAAACGAAATTACTTAAAATGGGTGTAGTTGAACTCTGTATCTGGCTGGCGAAGGGGTATGTGGAAGCCGGTGCTGTTTCAAATGTTTGTGCCATAGATGTATGTGGCTTATGTGGTAGGATGGTGATGGCATGTAATTATAAGAAAAGGTTATCCATTACCACTTTGAAAGCCGTTTTGCCTAAGAGCCAGCAAATGACTTTAAGGTCAATTGAAATTTAATTTTTAGTAATAAAAGCTAACCCTTCATGTTTGTGGAAAATGAAAACTCAAGTCCTTTTTTCATTTGCTTTGCCAGGCACTAAATATCACTTATTCCTCGTAAAAGGACTCGTATCAATAAATGGGTTTAGATATGTGAAGAAAAACATTTAGCTGTTTTAACAGACAGAACCTTTAACGTGGAGGTTCATTTGTCAGAAGAAGAACGTTTCTGCAATTTCCTCTATTTGAAATTCGAAATACAAGCCCTAAGCGATTTACCAGATCATTACTGTTAATTGGTTTATCTTCAATGGTATCGACTAGAAGCTACTGGATGCGGACTATATTTTCTATATGTTTTCTTGGAGGTTTAGGAGCTCGAACTACTAACAACATTCGACACTCCTCTTTAGACCTACATCAGAACTTAATTGGCTCAAAACACAAAATGCCACTACAAAGCATGTCCTGAAGCTACTACGAGTACAACTCTGTCTATCTCTGCTTGTTGGGTACAATTAGAAAATAAGACAGTCTCATCACTTTGATGATTCTACTGGAAAACCAAAATACATCGGTTCTACATATTCATATATGTATGCATATATGTTGCCTCAGGTGGAACAGACCAGTGTGTGCCAGTGATTACAAGTATTACCATGATGGTGCCACTTTCTCTGAAACTTAATGTGACTTTATTGAGGAAAACTCTCAGAAGTAATAAGACCACAACTACTAGTATGTCACTAATTAGTGAAGAAAACAGAGAAACTAGTTTTGGGTGTGGTAAGACAGAAGACAAGTTATTGAATTAAATGGATCCTCCAGCAGGGCTGATGTAGATTTTAAATTTCTACAATGTACAAGTACATTTTGTGGTTTCGATACGGGTGGCTCAGATACGAAATTTGGTTTACAAGTCGAACCAAGGACAACGACATCTGTACCATAAGATGTTATCTCTAAAAAAATAAGCGGTGTTTTAGCCACAGACTAAAAATTCTTATGTTAGGGAGTTCCTAGGACAATTTTTGAAAGTATTCCTCATAGTTATTTATGCTCTCACAAAGCAACAAATTGAAGAATGCATTGACGAGTTTCTGAAGGGAATGCACGAGGAGGATGGTGTCAACATCATACTTAGAAATTGAAGTGTACTTCCGGCGCGAATACTCGCGCACTGACATAAAAAAAGTTAATACATTTATATATCGTAAATTTGAATATCTACGAGTATCATAAGTAAAGATAGAAACTCATCTGCAAAAGTACAAAGTGGTAGATTTGAGTGGTATAATTCAAAGTATCATTAAAAATTCTTTCACTTTGTGGTTAAATATCAGTGCAGTCATAAGTGTAGATTCGGCCTATCATTCTATCACCGGAAAAGTCAAGAAAGATATGCCTTATAAAGGGCGGTTTATTTAGAGGTTTGTTTTTTAAACTGCCAACACTGTTTTTGCAGATTATCAATTTGACAGTTGGAAGTTGATTTATGGTAAGTACTTTTTGCCATATTACGATGAATAGATTAACGCAAAAACAACACGTACAAATTGTTGGTTCGGTTCGCCATTATCGTGCTCTACGTCCATTTTACGGTCGACATAATTGTCCATCTGAGCAAGTTATTCGGAACACGATGAATCGTATTCGCATCACGTACATTCTAGTGGATAATACGCGTCCCCAAAGATGACAAACAGTGCGAACAGAAGAAGTTATTGCCGTTATGGAGCGCAGTGTTGAGGAGAATCCGAATGAATCGATTCACCATCATGCACAGCAATTGGAGCTATGCCCATCCACTTTGTGGAAGATTTTACGGAAAGATCTCGGCTTAAAAGCTTATAAGATCCAGTTTGTGCAAGAGTTGAATCCGCGTGACCATTTTATCGGTGAATGGGCGGAAAACATTATTCTGCTTGATCCTCACTTTCAACACAAAATTTTTTTCTCCGATGAGGCCCATTTTTGGTTAAATGGTTCTGTAGACAAGCAAAATTGCCGAATTTGGAGTGGAGAAAACCCTTACAATGCCCTTACAACCACTAAAACTCACTGTTTGGTGTGCTTTAGGGGCTGGTGGAATCATCGGCCCATATTTCTTTAAGGCCGATGCCGGCCAGAATGTTACCGTCAATGGAGAGCGCTATAGAAACATGATTTCTGACTTTTTCGTTCCTCAGTTGAATGATATTGACGTGACAGGATTTTGAAGCTCACAAAAATTAACTACTACTATTCATACTCGGCTTATGAATCATTTCGAAAACTCTAAAAGTCCAAACAAATAACCATAGTGTATCAAAATCGGCAGTCGAAATGGAACCATGGGTGAATTAGAACTGGTAGACATCTTAAACTAATTACAATTCAATGTAAGCTGAATAGTAAAACCTGCAAATACACTCTCAATCTACTTTTCAAAAATCGTTAAACTCATTTGTGCCGAAAAGTTAATACAGACATATAGAGTTTTCCAATAAGGACTTGACAACTTTTTTTTTTAAATAAAACGCAAACCATTTGAGATATTTCAAAACACTTTATTATCAGCTTGAAGTACAAACAAAACATTTATGAATGGGACTCGACTTCGTTCATATGACCACAGCGGTCACGTTTGCAGCGGTCGATTCGTTGGACCCAATTTTCAATGACTCGTCCACACATTTCGGCCGAAACAGCCGCTATTTTGCGTTCAATGCTGGCTGTGAGCTCTTCCAACCTCCTCGGCGTGTTTGCATAAACCAATGACTTAACGTAGCCCCACAGAAAATAGTCAATCGGCGTTAAATCGCACGAACCAGGCGGCCAATCGATTGGCCTATGTCTTAAGATAACACGCTCACCATACTTACTCTTCAATAAATCGATTGTAGCGTGTGCTGTGTGGCTTGTGGCTTGTGGCATCCTGTTGAAACCATATGTCGTCCGAGTCCATATCTTCCAATTCGGGCTAAAAATAACGCTGACCATTCACAGTAACATGATGATCGTACCAGCTTACAACTTGCTCACAAGACCATGTCGAAGACCATAAAGAGAAAAGCTGTGATTCTTGTGCGTAAGACTACTTTTCAAGTGTGCTCCAAATACCGGTGGGCAGAATTGAAGACGGACTCGACAAGACATCGCCATTGAGAATATTTTCGGCAACTCAGCTTTTGCAATGGCAAGATAACATCATACAGATGAATCACTAACTTTGTCGATAAGAGAAATGCTCGTGCGCATGAATGCTGCCCAGAAAGCAGGGTAGTCGAGTTTTTACGGATGGCTCTAAATCTGGAGGACGATAGTATTCGATTTTAGTCCACGGTAGGAAAACCTGTGTCTGCTTTCAAAGCGGAGATATGTATACGAAATTCTGATGCAAATAAAATATATTGTGAAGAATAGGTGAAGGCGGTTGCCATTATTTTCTCCTATTATATAAATACTTTGTAAATTTATTTTTATAATTTTGACATTTCTAGATATTGTAGTTATAAGATGGCACAATCCTACTTTCACAGTTTGATGTTGCTTATTGATTGAGGTGCGTGGTTTTGTAATTTCAAGAGAAAATACTGTTTCCTTTGATCTCATACCAGTTTGAGTAGGATAACTTCTTGAGTCTTTAGGCATCACATGTGTGCTGGTATCTGAAATGATCTGTTACGTTGTATTCCAATGGATGAACATGAAATGGACACATTATGAAGTAATGAAATCTTGACTTAAATAGAATGTGGTCGATTCACGTAGTACTATCTTCAGTCATCCTTGTGCACTCATATAGATGAGCATCATGATTGGTGTACCAGAGGAATTACTTTTTATTTTTATACATCTACAAGCATTATTACATAGCTAACAGACGTTACAAATTTAGAGTATCTACATAATAATAGGAAACACTTTTTTCTTTTATTAAAATATAAATATATACAATAGTTTAGATTTAAAGTTATCTCTAGATAAAGATACATCTGCGTCGCTATAAACACTGGATATGGGTTCATTTTGACCGTAATTAGTTCAATGACTTTGCTGAAAAAAGAAGATGCCTTATTCTTAAGGGTCTAGATGGAGCATAAATGGGTACCATTGAGAGAGGAGAAGGGCATCTTATATTGTAGCACAGTAAGCCTCTCACAAACATTACATCATGAATCTGTTGTCGGGATTTCAGGGATTTGAATCCAAGTAGTAGACATCTTGCTTTGTAATTTGGCGAAGGGACCCAATGCATTTTGTAAAAAAAATATATTTTGTATAACGCCTATGAACCTTTTCAAGAGGATCTGAATAGGTTGAATATCCAAATGGCATCAGCATATTCAAGAAGAGATCGATCCAAACCAGTGAAAAGCGATAATAAGGCAAATGGATAGTTAAAGTACTTTCCCTTTCGTTTTATAAATCCGACAACTGAATTAGATTTTGCAACGATATATTCAATATGGGCTTTAAAAGAAAATGAAGAGACCAGGAAAACACCTAAGTCCTTAATCTTTTGTACTCTGCTCAAACGAGTTAAATTGGGTGTCAAGTCATTGGCGTTACACCATTCAGTAATACGGTTTCGATCCGATTGGATCAAATGACAATCTTTTACACGGTTAACAGCAGAAAAAAGTTTTAAGTCATCTGCATACAGTAAACACTGACTATTTTCGATGACAGAAACAATGTCGTTAATAAAAATAACGAAAAGTAATGGTCCTAAATGGTTCCCTTGCGGTAGGCTGGAGGTACAATTTGTCTTTCTCGAAAGCTATGCTCCAATTTTTACTCGTTTAGTGCGACCAATGAGAAAAGATGAAATCCAGCGAAAAATCTCAGAGTGAAACCCAAAGGATTCTAGTTTCTCGAGAACAATTGAATGTTGAACCGAATGAAAGTCGACCTGACTTTTGTTCTCCATCTCATTGACTATGTAATAAGAAAAAAAAGCCAAGTAACAGTGGACCGACCGGATAGTAACCCATGCTGAGCTTCAGATAAATATTCCTTCGTCAAAATCTCAAAACCTAAGAGTTTTGATCGCTGAGAGTTTACAAATACCTCGATAGTTCTAAACACTATTTTTTGAACCAGACTTATGAACAGGCACTAAAAATGTCACCTTCCATACAATTTAGAAATTTCCTTCGGAAAGTGAACGGTTGAAGAGGTTCATCAAAGGAGTACGAAGAGAACTACTCGTCCTACAATATTTCAGTATTATGGCAGGTATACCATAAGCACCCCCATTTGGATTTGGCTCAAGAGTCTGAAGAGCCAGGAGAACTTCTTCAAAACTTAGTTGAAGTGAACCAATGTTGATACAGCTAATGATATTCCTTCGCACTTTGGTATGGAAATTACAGTTTCAGTTTGAGATTCAAAGAAGGTAACGAAAAGGTCTAGAGTTGATTTAACAGTAGACGATTTGGAATTCCAACCTATTTTCGTTTAGAATTTATATATTGCCACAACTTTTTACTCTTCTGTTTAATGTTGCATTCAATAGACATGCTGCAACCCTTGTGAAGAAATTTACTAAGCCATATAAAATCTTTGCGCAATTTGATAAAGTTCTCATAATGGTTTTGTTTATTCGATTTTTTGAACATCTTAAATGCTTTGTTTTTTAGATTCTTTAAATGAATTTGTTATTTATTATACCAAGGAGGCCTGGATAAAACCCTGTTTTTTCAGATATCTTATCCTTCAATCAGGTTGATAAAAATGTTTTCTGCAACAGACGTACCTGCAGTTTCGACCATGATATCCTAACATTGTCTCAAATTTATGGGTAAGAAGCACGACAGATATTCGGAAGTTTTATTTGGGGATTAAAAGATCCTATACAATTAATATAAGGAGTGAAACGTTACTGCAGCTGATGCTGCATAAAAATAAACAATAAACACTTCAGCAGAATGACGGAATAGTAACGTTTCTGGACACCCTTCATACAGACATTTGAACCTGAATAAGCATTCAACATGAAGGAAGTATCTAACAATCCTGCTGGTACTCGAACGTATGCCTACTAACCAAACCAAATAGCATGTTGAAATGACCTCAAAGCCATTGAAAAAGAATGCATTTTGTCCATTTAACCTAAATAGTAACCTCTGGCCTGACACGAGCATAAAATCCACTATTACCAGCTTTTTTATGAGCAAAAACATAAGGAATGCCGCATTCAACGCTCATCATCGGTCCTGTAGTGGCCGTGGCCCAAGTGGTAGTGTATTGGATTCCAAATCGTACTCGTAAGATTCGGTGTTCGAATCCCAGCCTCGCCCGAAAGACATTCTTTTTTTCAGTCAACTTAATTCACATAAGACGAATGGTTGCCTATAACACAACAACAAGTCCAATTATCTTTCTTTCTCTCTCTGTCACATTTTCCTAAAAACTTAATACGTGCTCAGGCATTTCAAGTGTAATAATACCCACTTGCCACTTGTGTGTTAAGTTCTAAAAAAAAAAAACTGCCACTGGTAAAGATCTACGGGGAGATCTGGAAAACAGAGATTAATGTTATAATTATTAGGATGTCAAAACTCCGATAAGGTGGTTCATTGACGAAGCTGAGAGAGGCTCCTAGTAAAGTGTCACGTATTCGGTGGGGGAAACTGGAGTTCCTTCAAAGATTGAGGTGGTTTAACTCAAACTATGGCTCAACCAAAAGCAGATATGAAATAAGCGATGACGACCAAACATATGAAGAAACATTATTAGCATTCCCAATGGTAAATGAATAAAAATAATTTCAATGACTTTGTAGAAGGTGGTTAATGAACACTTTATTTTCTAGTCCCCTCTGCATAGAGACACTATAGTACTTATTACTTAATGGGTAAACAAAGGGCCACTTGCTGGGGCCTATTCACACTTGTGATTCCGCTGATAGCTACACTTGAAAATTTATAAATTGGAAACAGTGTTTGTGTTGCCTTCCTTCTTTTAATTAAATCAAAGTTGTTCTCTATGTGCTGAAGAACACTTGAAACAAAGCCAACTTTTCTATATAGAGCTTTGGGAATGTTTGTGGTTTATCACCTTTAACAGTAGTTTCAGCGAAATTATTTGCTATGCCAATTCATCAGATGGAAATAGAAAATTGAGCACTTCATTTACATATTTGTGTAGTAAATTTTTGAAGGATTCTCAGTTTCACAGGTCCTCTCTGCATAAAGCACACACACTGCCTACACACAAAATTCGAAATTCAAATGCAATCTCCGGTTTGATAAATCGATATTGGAACTTCAAAGGACTTCTGTACCATCAACCGACATCTGCCATTGCCAATGGATATTCAAATTGAGTTCATTTGCGATTTAATTACCCTTGATGATGGAGGGCAGGAATCGGTGGTTCCTTTTTAAACGTGTGCAATACATATACAAAGTTCACAGACACTCGATAACTTTTCGGCGGAAAATGTCTACTCTCTTTGCGATTCCACACCAGTCATGACTCCACGCCACACATCCGTGCTTCATATATTGAAATCTATATTCGTAGTCTTACTGTTCAATATTTATGTACATAAATATCTCTCTGTACCAAATGCGAGTATCTATGCAAGCTACTCGTATGTAGTGTTGCTACAAGTTACTCCCGATTGTATTCGATTTTTGGCTTTTGCGGGTTGAACGCAACAATTGGTTACTGCTGCTGATTGCGAAGATTTCGGTGTCGGCGAGTTGGTTGGTTTGGGGTTGAAACTAACTTGTAGGATAACATGACTTAAGCATACACAATTAGTGTAGTGTGCTGGTACACAGAACAATGGTGAAGGTTAATTTTGAGCTCCAGGGAATTGTATTTTGTGGATTCGAAACCGAGGAGAATTAGGTTACGCTCTGGGGCCGGTGACGGACATTAGTTTTTATTAGCCAATTGGATTTGGAAATCCCGCAGAGGATTGAACATGATCCAATGCGGATGTCATTTCGGTCACCATCTATGAGAAACAATGTATTGGGAATTTGGTAATGCCGCATTTAGACTGCATAACTGAATAACTAGCTGTTGAGGGTTGTCATTCATGTTAAAACAAAAAAGTATCCTTTTAAGATAGAGTAGAAATTCAACAGCAATAACACTGAAAGAATACGTGACGAGGGATCATACTCACATCATTGAAATGTTCTTACTTTGAAACTTCAATAATCGTCCTATTGCTTGCGAAAAATTAAGTGCCGGAAATAACATCTGATGCAGTTGAGATACACTATAAAATTCACGATTAAAATTTAACCGTTTGTATTCCAGTCGATTTATGAGCGTTTTATGATTACGCTGTAAAAGCACTACTGCCAATGGATGTCGTATCAGTAATGCAATTTTGTTAAGAAGGATTCGCAACAAAGACAGTATAAGGATGGTTCTATCAAAAATTGGTTTTAGGGTACACATGCATTGGACTAAAATCTATTTATTTACTTACATAGATTTGCAGTCTCTTCCCGATCTGTCGATGTTTTGCATCCTCTTTACTTAGTTTTCTCACTCATGAACAGCTGAACCGATTTATACTGCTTCTGTTTCAATATTTTAAACGCACCTATGGCAACTAGCTCTGCCAATGATATTATGTACGCTGATATAAGTAGTTGCACTACTTTTAGAAAATTGTGCCTCTCTTGGCGGGCGAGTTTCCCACAGTTTTCAGGTATTATGTCAAAAAAGTAACGGGACAGCGGATTAATTTGTTGAAATCCTTTTTTGATCATTTACGAAACAGCAGGTATTCTCCATCGTTATTTTGTACAATCTGACAAGTTTGGCAATGACGCCCTAAAACGTATGGAAAAGGGCTCCAATGGGATATTGATCCTATCAATAGACTACAACTCTGCAGCTACACTGGAAGAGCTGAAGAGCAGGGTCAACTATTGCTTTGGCTAGATTACCCTGAGGCTGAAAGCTGGGAACACAAGTGTTGAGGAACTGGTCCAACAAATGGAGGCCGTGGAAATTGAAGAAGAGCTGTCCCAGGGACTCCGACACCACAGACAAATTGAGGTGAATAGTTTTGAACACTATCTGTTTAAAAATAAAAAAAAACTAATTGCCTTTTGTAAACCGATGTTCTTTATTGAGTTTATCTTTAAACTTTATTTGTTGGAATCTATCTTAAGACTAACTTATTGTTTGTATGGTTACCTTTATGTAACCTATGCAATAAAACATAAGTTGCAGTGGTTGCATAGGTGATCGGCCGGTAGTTCTTAGAACTGACATGAGCGGATATTATGTAGACATTGTGTCATCAGTTTTATTGTGATTCAGTGATTACGCGGGTATCGTGTGTCGCTCGTTTTGGTGGGAACTCGGACGGTCGCCTTTGCATTACAATTTTGCTTTTGGTTTTAGATTATGTTCTTGTTTTTTGTGGAAGTGTTAACTGCAACTGTAACAGTGAATCTCCATTATGCTAAATCAGCAATGGTGGAGCTCACCTGGAGGTTAGCTGGTGGAATCACCAAAATAGGGCTACTACAAGAACACTGGATAAACGGGGTCCGTTTATAAAGCCTCAATAATAAAGTAAAAAAAAAACAGTTAGTATCAGATGAAACTGCAGCTAGACCAATAACTGCGAGAATTGTAGACACTGACATTGAAATCTTGCCATTTACAGGATTCCTAGACACGGAAACAGTTTTAGTTTTGATGGAAGCAGATATGGATGGTCCAACGTCCTTGGTTGCAGAACTAACGTACCGATTCAAAAAGCACAGGACGGAGGGTTGCAAGATCGTTGGAGGGAATTTGACTCCATAGTAACCAAGGTTATAACATTTGAAAAAATAGAATGGGCAGTAAACTCGTTCAAATCCTACAAATTACCAGGGCCGGATGGTGAGCAGTTTCAGCTCGGATACAGTGCTGAAAATTATTATTTTCAAGATCCAGGTCCAGCTTTCAAAGCACTCTGTGCCTCCATCTTCCGAGAACTTATGGTCCGGCAATATTGATTTGCCGTTTGATGAAGCGTACCCTGAAACATTGTTGTGAGGCTATTCACAACTGAGTGGCAAATAGGACATGAGGCTGCCATGTGCCTTTGGGGTCAGTAGTAGACTCATTCCATTTTCGTGTGTGGTATTCTGCGGATTCTACGGTTTGCCGTAATAGAGCAGGGAGCTGTTTCCATTGTCGGAGGAATATTATTCTGCTCCACCGCTATTGTTCAATTAAATCCAAGAATATCCAATTTGTATCGCATAAACTCTGGCTCAAGCTGGAGGAATCTTGAATTTTTGAGCCCTTTTTTCCGTTGTCGAAAATGGTCTTCATGGTCCAGAACCCAATATACCCAACAAAATATTCGTCCTTACCCAAGACATTTGTTTTCACTTCGAAGCTCTACGGTTGTGACTCACTGGATCAGCCAATACTCGCCCTGTTATACTGACAGACGAGACTTGCTATTTGCCCTCTTTCAGTCTTTGCACTTTCCCAGGGCACTGGGGGGCGCTGAAAGTCGAACTTACTAATAATTCTGACCTCCCGGTCTGCAGATGGATTATCGTATCCTTAGGTCAACCAGCATTCATTGGCCAATGCTGTTTTCACGAGGCCCGTTACTGGTCATTCCGTCCCGTGGTGATATCTGCTTAGTACTTGTATTGTCTGTTCAAGGTCAGAACATTCCATGTGCGGAACATGGGTGTTAATTTTTAGTTGTGCTGAGTCGTAATGAGAGTATTCATCTTATCCGAGCTCTTGGTTGTTTCATAAGAGTAGAGTTTTCACGTAGTCGCGGCAATTCTCGATATTGATGTCAGACACTTGCGCAAAAGGGGCCAGATATCCCGCAGTCATCAACCACTTCTATAATATGAGAGCTGTCTTCGGCTTAATAAGGGTTCAACTACCGCCATCTCTATTTTCGTACCGTGACTATTTCTTGAAAATCATTATTGACCTCAGGTCCAACTAAGTTGCAGTACTCGTAGCTAATATGAGGAATCTGCTATGTGGAATTTTAATGACACCGTTGGTAAAATCGTGTGAATTCATCTGCATTATTTTATTTTGATCTTGCTCAACACTCGCTCTGGTAAGTTTAGCAAGTCCATACCGAGAGTGGACGCGATCAGTACCTCGTGGCTGGTGGCCATCACGAGGAGGTAGCATAAGCACCACTGACGGGTAGTAGTAGCAAATTTGGAGCTCAGCTTCTTCGAAAATCGTGAACATCCGACTACCAGGGCTGTCAAAAATAAAAGCGTCAAATTCAAGGAGAACAGAGTTTCTTGAGACTGACCCTCCGATTAGCTTAGCGACAAATTCCAATCCGACTCCATCACAAAAAACGGAGAATTACTGTAATCAAACCATACAGCAAGTACAGAGCGAGCACACCAATAATGGTCCCGATTTTGGAATGACGCAGACTCAACATTAGAGTGAAGCACAGTTTCTAACTACCCAGAATTTCAGGTTACTAGTCCAACTCACATAGACATATGTTGAAGGAGTTGGGTTCGTTTTAAATAATATGGAGGAAGGGTTCACCATCAATCCAGCACAATCGAACCTCTCTGCCACACTATAGTGGGGCTTTTCCACAGTTCCTAAAATTTGTCAAGGACCTCACTTTACGGCAATGCAGCCTCAAATAATTTCGATTCTGCCTAAAGCACTAGCAACAAGCAGAATTAACCTGTGTTAAAATGAGTTTGGAATGCCCTCTAATGTGCTTCTACCTACAGCTATTGCAACGCCCTTGGTCAACAAAGACGTCCCTATTGGCTGGTTATTAGATCAGAGGAGCAAAGCAAATTACATATCCGAGGATCTTCAATAGTACAAAAATTATGATTTTCTATAAAACATAGACTGTTCAAAGTTATTAGGGTAGGAGGAGAGATCGGAACAGTCCGTTCCATTGCTAGCAGCAAGCTTAAGCTTCATCATCCGGAACTGCCATTCGTAAATATAAAATTCTTTGTAGTTAAACATGTTACCGGATCACATTACCTGGAAGACATATGACAAGCCACTTGTAGCTCCACATTTAATAAACCTGCGAATACCACTTCGAGTCAAATTAGAATCAAATTTCAAAGATTTCTAGGATATGCCAGCCAGCAAAGAGAATATTGGTGAGGACAGTAATTCTCATTATATCGTACCCATTCTTCGGAAAGCTTATGCTCTGCACTAGGAAACTCGTTTAGGATGGCTGTAAGTTTCTGTATCGAATTAGGAAGACTCTCTGAAAGAGACGAAACCCGCATGAAGATGTCAACCGATTTTATGGTAGACTATCTCATGTCTCATCTTATGTCCCCAGATCCTGTTATGCGACAACGAAATAAGGCCAGAGGGGCGTACTATATTCTATATAATACTATCATTCGCGGAGATATTTTTACAACTAAACTAAGGAGTGTTTTTAATGCCAACGGGCTCTCCAGTAACGTAGCCTGTCTATACCAGTTCATCCATCCAGGACCGAAACTTCAGTCCCACCAATTGAATATTCTCCATCAGAATCGACAATACGAATTTATCTTCACCAGCGACATGCAACAGATATTCCGACAGTTGGACGAGCTATGTAGAACTTATCCACATTGCACTGTCATGGAGAGAAGTCTATGTAGTATTCATTCCCAAAGACGGAAAATGTTCTCATGTTGTCCCACAGAACTTCAGACCTATAAGTCTATCATCTTTCCTTCTGAAAACTCTAGAACGACTGATTTATATCCATATACCAACTAAAATTGATCCAAGACTTCTGTCAACGGTTCAACATGTCTACTGTAGAGGATAATCGGTGAAACGGCTCTGCACTCACTGACTAGCCACATCGAACGATCCCTACTATATAAAGAGTGGTTGCTTTCCTGGACACAGAGGGCGCCTTTAACAACGTCAACACATCCGCAATCACGACTGCGCCATCAACTCTGCAGGTAGACGACTCACATGGGGAGTTGATCAGTCTCATGCTAAAAAGCAGGGTAATCAACTTCAAACTGGGTGAGACCTCTGCTAAAAGATATGTCAGAAGAGGTACGCCGTAAGGCGGTGTCCTCTCTCCCCTTTTCTGGAACTTAGTAGTTAATGAACTGCTGATATACCTGGAAGCGGGTGGTAGTAGGGTAAATGTCAATAGTAAATCTCAATAGATTAAAACTGTAAAACTGACAAGATCAGTTTTCTAGGAAATACAAAATTCCAATTATAGGCCCTCCTTCAATAAACGGTACCAGTTTAGTATTTTCCGATACAGCAAAATATCTGGGTCTCATTTTTGACAGGAACCTAAACTGGAAACCTAACATTCAAGAAAGAGTCAATAAAGCTGCAATAGCTTTATTCTCTTGCAAAAAAGCCATTGGGAATAAATAGGGCCTTCTACCTCACATAACGCACTGGCTATACATCTCGGTCATAAGACCGATACTTACTTACGGGGTGGTCGTCTGGTGGACGGCCTTAGAAAATGCAGTCTACTGCATTAAACTAAGCAGAGTCACCATGTCTATGCATAAGCGGAGCCTTACGGTCTACTCCCTCTGCGGCATTAGACATTCTGTTTCATTTGACACCCCTCGATATTTTCAGCAGGCAAGTATCTGCGACTGCAGCTATTCGCTTTAAAGCGACTAAACAGTGGACACATAATTCATTTGGGCATTTAACACATTAGGAATCCTCACAGAAAACATCTATTACACCATACCTGAACTTTGGTTTGACAAAAACTTCCATGTAAGCTTCTCCTCTAGATTATTCTGGGAGCAAGATGCTTTCATGGAGGACAAGTCAATCCATCTCTACACAGATGGATCTAAAACCGATAGCGGAGTTGGTGTCGGTGTTTTCTAAGATAAGCTAAATCTAAGCCTCTCTTTCCGTCTTCCAAATCACTGTAGCATGTTCCGGGCGGAAATTTTGGTGATAAAAGAAGCTCTGTCCCAACTGAAGAAAAACGTGATATCTGCAAAGGATATCCGCATCTTTTTGGATAGTCAGGCTGCTATCAAGTCTCTGTACTCGAACTCATTATATTCTAAAACCGCCCTTGAATGATCTGTCATGGAGATTTCAGAACCACTCTACCTATTCTACCGAAAAAGGGTATCATAGGTATACCAATCACTTCGTGCAATCTAACATTAAAGCTGAATGCCAATAATAGAACAGACCTTAGGTGAACTGTTGGACAAACATGTCTAGCGACCAAACAGATCTGGCCAAAGCTGCGGCAGAATAGGTGTCATTACTGGACACTGCCTCATAGGCAAACACCCAAGAAGGCTTTGCGCTTTTACAAACGATTTCTATAGAAGCTGCATGGACGAGGAAGAGGAGGAGGTAATCCTCCACTTACTTTGTACATCTCCAGGTCTCTTCCAGAGAAGAAAGCTTCATCTAGGAGCTTTCTTCTACAATAACCTAAACGATCTAAGAAATATAGACGTAAACAATCTCTTACACTTTATTATAAGCTCAAACTGGTTCCATTAGTAAGAGGTTCATAGATTCACGTGGCAACACAATAGGTCAATAGTCCTAAGTGGGTTGGTATTTCCAACATCCACTCATACCTACCAAGGCGCAAGCTTCACTATTCTAATCTCGCTATAACTGTGTTTACAGACAGTGCGGTTGCACTCGCCTGGTTGAGAAATAATAAAGAGATTTCAAAACTTTGTGAAAACAAGGGACTTGTACCAGGTCACTAAAATCCGATCAGGAGGTAAAAACATTAGGTTCCTTAACAAGGAAAATAAGATACCCAGAAGTTGGGAACGGGAACATGCCAACTAAAGCTATCGAGGACCGTTTAATATTATGGAAGTGGATTAACCATTGCCTCTTCAGTGCAACGCTTTTTTTTTTGGCGGCAATCGTTTCCGAAGTAAAGAAACTCGAACAAATTGACATGTCTGCAGTTGGGCTGCAGTCGGCACGAGACCCACTAAATAAACAATCAAGTCAAACTGCCGTATCGGCTTAAATCGATGGCCCAGTTAAAGTATGCTTTAAACTTAGAATAAGTAATCAAAAAATTGTATAAATAGCCAGCACTTTATAAATAAAGTCCCTCTACCGAAGGTAACGTGGTTATTTATTAAAACTCCCTGGCGAAGTGTTATTTCATGTAACAGTCCGTTTAATTGTGTGGTAGGTGGTGTGAAATTAGATGTACAAGAACGGACATTGTTTTCAAAATCCTTTTTATCTGATCTCTGATTTAGGTTGAGTTGTTCATAGAACGCATCAAGTAACGGGTGACCAGATAGCAATGACAGTCTTTCCAATTGTTATGATTCAGCAGCTGTCAAATTTACCAATGGCATCAATCTGTCAAAATATCCAGTAAGGTTTGAAATTTCATCATGCATCGTGTTACGCTTGCCGAATAAGCGGAAATTATTAAAAAAAATATTATCGAAATTTCGGCTCAGTTGTAAATACGCAACGTGAATTTTGTCGTGAGGCCGGTCGTCATCATGGCTTCGTCGATTCGTCGCACCGTGGAAGAGTTTAAGCATAAGTACACTCTTTTGGACTTTAAGCCACCAGCCATACAGAGATTGTTTCGAATTGATGAAAACATAGCCGCCGAAGAGCCAGTATCGAAGGAGATCCTGAAATTTCGATTCGGCGCCGATCAGCCAAAGAGTCAACCCGCCCTACATCCGTATAAGATTGTCCTGATGCAAGAATTGAAGCCAGATGATCATAAACAATGCCGTGAGTTCGCTAATTGTGCGGTGGAAATGTTTACTGGAGATCTGGATTTTGACTGAAAAATCATCTTCCCATTTTTGGCTTAGCGGCTATATGATCAAGCCAAATTGCCATTATTGGAGCGAACATAATCCACAAGTGTTCTGCCAAGCATCATTGCATCCACAAAGATTGACTGTTTGATGCGGTTTATGGCATGGCGGCATCATCGAACCTTATTTCTATCGAAATGAGGAAGGAGACACCGTTACAACAGGACAGCGCTACATGCCATACAAGCGAAGCAACGCTCGAAGTTATGAAGAAGAAATTTGGTGACTTAGTCATGTCACGCCGAGCATTCATCAATCGGCGCAATCTTGCGATTTGCCACCACTCAAATATTTTCTCTGAGGCTACGTCAAGTCCTTAGTCCACGCTAAAAAGCCAACCACTTTGGACGAGCTCGAGGCCAACAGACCGAGCTTGAAGCACAGCCAGCAAAGACAAGGCGGCCATTTGAATGATGTGGTTTCCCACACATAATGGCATGAACGTAATTTCAGAATAAAACCTGAATTAAGGAGTATACTCGTATCTCAGACCGTTGTTGTTTTATTTAAATTTTTGTTCCCATCGTTCTTATCTGGTCACCCTTTAGATTGTTTATAATTTCTTCCTCCATTTTTGGTTTGCAGTTCTGCTATCTTTATATCTATACCTCACATCAACTTAAACATCAGTCTCACATTATTATTGCTTACGATAACAACACTAATTTTAGCTAAACCTCTTAACGTCAAGATAGAGTGACGAATCATTTATGTATATACTTCGTGTTGCACATTATTTCCTTTGTAACATCAATGACTGTGATGCTTGTGCACTTATGAAATAGGTACACCTTAGGTAATGATTATCTGTGGACACGTAAGTGCTCCTAATGGGCTGTCGTCGTAAATGACAGTCGACATCTATTGCTTTCTCTTTGAAAACTACAGAGTCCACGGATGATAATGATGTGCCTACTCCATGTAGTTTACTTATTGTATTAACTATCCATTTTGATGGAGCACAATCTGTTAAATGGGATATTGTATTGAATTACAAGGAAACGAAGTGATTTTATGAGATATATCTATCATAGTACCCACTGGGTACCCAGCTTAAGATCCAATAAAACTTTGAAATCAATTCAACGCCTTACTGACCACAATTGGTATGAAAATTAGTTTGGTACTTAGGATCCTCTTAAAGAACCTAGCACCACCTGACCACAATTTGAATATGCCTCTTACGAAAACTTTCAAGCTTTCAAAAAAAAAATTCTTTGGGAGCTTACCCGATTTAATTTAAGGATTAGAATTTCAAATTCTTACTTTCAAAAGGCATATACAAGCTTCAAACAAAAGCCTATGGATACCTGTCATGTGTTTTATCCCTACAACATATGAGTTGACGGACGCGACATTGATGATACAAACGAATACTTCTAATAGCAGGAGATTTCTTCTTATGGCTTCCATGTACAGATGCCAAAGATATTTACATATTTGCAATAAAAATATTTTTATTCCCGTAGAGCTTACCGTATTCGTACTCCTTATAAGTAAAATGAAATTCCATTTGAGCATTCCATGTATGTATGTATTTCCATGTCGATGTCAAAGAGAGCGTTTATTTGAAATTCTAATTTCCGAAACCTTTGTATGGCTAGCGATTTGTTTTCTCCTCTCACATCGCAGATGGTATGTGAGCTAACTGGAAAAAAAGTGTATCTGGAAGTTTGCTTTGTTTTCATCCGCAGAAGTCGGAGACTGTCAATCAAATTCTATCCCCAGAGTTCAGATATTATGAAAAGCAAACACAGAGTAACAAGAACAAAAATAAAAATAGAAATAAAAATGTAATGATGTGTTTGTGTGTTTTATAGATGAAGAGATCCATTCGTCAAGCTTACACGGAACAGGGAGCTAAAAGTGTATCCTGACGCATGGTGGTATACTTGTATTTATTCAGATTAAAGGCCTCAATATTGGGAAAGATGGATGATTCTTTAGAAACATTTCTATGGCTGATTTAATTTTATACCTACACGTTTCTCATCCAACATAATAATTCTGCATTAGCAGTTGGGCATGGTTCCATTCAGAAAATCGTCTATTAATCGGTTTGATACCCTTTTCGGTAGCCTAAGGCGTAGCATTTGTTAAATCTTGATTTGGAAATAGAAATGTTCTTTTCGAGGATATCCTACTGAGATGGGGCTGAGGCTGAATACTTTTGGAAATTAATGAAGTTTTCCAAGTTTTAGACATTGCTAGGGAATTAAAAAGGAATCGATTAAAAGGGTCAATATTTTGAGCTATGAAAAGGCCTGAGGATATTGATTGAAAGGCCTCTCGAAATAATTTTAAACAAAAGCGAATTGAGGAATTTCCATTTCAATTAAATTTGGGTTTGACGTTAAACGAATTTCAAAAATTGTTATCATCTTGACTTAACAAGCAGCGACATTGCAGTTGTGGGTCTCCTTTCTGTGAACCGATCTAAGAATTTCTACCGAAACTACTAATATGAAATTTCCTAACAGCAACGCGTGTTTTATATAAGAAGCCACCGCTTTTACTAAGGTGCGAAGAAAATTTGGTATGAAAGAGAGATATCGATGTATGTTGGTTTTGAATGTATGCAGATTATAATGACAAGAAAATATTTCAGGTAACGTGTGAAGGTGTAATTGAGGGTGAACTTTATAAAAAGTTGCGGTTGAAAGTTTGATCGGGTGGAGTCCTACTAGCAATTTCGTTGCAATGATGATAGAACAAAGCAGGGTATGAGACACTACGTCAGCGCTGGAGGGTGTCAATTGAGTGAGCATAATTGTCGTCACCTATGAATTCAATCGCACGGTTTTGAGTTCTATCTCTCGACTTTTCTCTTTCGTGCCTCTTGAAGACATTGTTTAATTCAGATAAACCAGCAACTATTACCGACTTGAAAGTTCAAATTGCGACTGTTGTGCACGATGTATAGGCTGAGTTATTCAAGTTGTCTACAATTGGACTAACAGAATGACGTAAAACTTAGTTAAGGTGATCATTATATTATATCCCTTTGTTTTAATCATATCTTTGTTGGAAGGTACGACTCACGATTGATTATTAGTCAGAATGAGTTTTGCAAGAGCTAGCAAGCACAAGACTCTAGTCTCTAATTACCACAGCCGAGATCTAAATGATTTATATTCTATAGAGATCACCGACCTTCATAAATTTGTCAATAGATCGTTTTATCGATATTGAGGGATAACCAGGGTAACCGATGCACTTAAAATAAGATCCACTACAACCTATCCTAATCGATCCTACCCAAATTACTATACATATGTATGTCACAAATTGTATGTCTTTAAGTAAGAAGTTAGAATACTTAATTCTATTGCTTTGCCACCGTTGGCGTAGCGCAATTAGGCATACGTTGAGTTTACACTCAGGCTATACTGTTTCAAACCGCGGAAACCTCATTGAGCTGTGTAGTTTTCAATCGATGAAAGATGAAAGTCCAAAAAAAAAAAAACGAAAAAGTTTTTACCTCTGTCCATTGTCTACAATATAATACGAGTACTTACAGGTATTTGTAGAGAAAAGCAAATATGGTATCTTCAAAAGGATATTTTTCAATATCACATCAATAGAGGGGAACAGTTCTCAGAAAACGTAATATTGTACTTTTGAGTGACACAGTGTGGAAAACACATACTTTTCTAGCAATCCCTGTTAAACGTGTTCAATTTGATCGACATATAAACAACTCTACTATACAAGATAATGTTTACTTTTTATCACAGTATCTTGCGTTTAAAAGAAGTCGCTTGACACGTGTAGATATTCTATGACGCCTTATTTTTATTAGAAAGATACTGATAAATTTGGGAACTAATTTAACGGGAATTCTATAAAAATACAGTACACACATACATATATCTCACAAGGTTTCCATATTCATATCTAAACCAAATCGGTATCCTTTTCGGATACGGTAACATAATAATAAAACTTATCCAGCTGAAGAGTTCGAATTTTTTCACTATTTACTCTGTTCCTAAGAAATTGTATAATGCATCTCTAGATATCTGTAAAGTCGAATTTGTAGGAGACGAAAAAGATTGACTCATCTGGCAGCCAATGTCCAACTACAATATTTTATCGATTTCGTTTTTTTTATTGCCAAATCTATCTAATATGTGTATCCATATGAAGAGTTGTTTTTTTGTAGTAAAATTATAATACCTACCATATATCAATGGCGAACTGTCTGTAAACAATGTATTCAAACTTTTGTGTAAATAAGCGTTTTCATGCTGCAACATCGTACTAAAATTGCCGAAATTTACTACATGAATACTGAGAATTTCACTGAAAAAGTTGGAACAATTAAAAGATTTCTCGGTCGATGTGAAGCACCTGCTCGTCCAGAAATTGTTAAATTGGTTCAGAAATTAAAGCTTTGTGGCAAGTTAGTGATGAAAAGAATATTTGAGGGGCTCGTCTCTAGCTAAACAAACATCTTTTTTGATGAAGTTATGAAAAAATGTTTCTAAAACAACCAAAATCCATGTTAGACTTGTGCCATAAAGCCTATAAAGTTCATTGGCTGCAAGAACTCAAGCCTTCCAACTATTAGCAGCCTTATTAGGGTCATTTTTATCTCCAAGGCTTTGTTAATAGACTTGTCTGCTGCTTCCCACATTTGGAGCTTGGAAAATTCAAGAATGATTGTCGTTAAAAGTCTTGTTACTATTTGGCCATACTTCTTTGAAAATAAAGTGGATGTAGCATTGATCTATCGAACTATGACCAATGAATGTTTATGGCCGGACTTGAAGGTATTGATATGGGTGATGTTAATTTGCAACAAGACGTCAGTTGCTTCAAGCCACACAAGTATCAATAACCATCACTCGTTTGCGATAAAAGTTTCGTCGTCGAATCATATTCAGAAATGGTACGAACAACTATACCCAAACACATAAAAAGTTATATTTCTAGTGGTACCTGCGGTTGTAGTCAGCCGTTTGCAGATTGATGATCAAAGGCAACCTAGATGATGCGTTCATTTACTGAGCAGTTTTATTTTCTATTCTAATGAAACCATATCTCTAAAAACGAATATACGCCAATCATTAGCATCTAGTAGCTTCGATGTTCATTAGATTGTAATCCTTTGGCAGCTACTTGTTCATCTCATCCCACTCTTCGCGACATTGATCATTCTTCCATGTTCTAGCTATCATTCCTAAGGGTCTTTATAGCGGTTGCCGTCTCCATACTATTAGCAAAGTCTGTTTGTTTTTGTGATTTGAAGATCTTATTAAACTTCGATTTTATAGGGCTGTAGAAAATATCAGTAAGGCACTAACAATGGCGTTCGGGAAAGCTTGTGTGGCTAACAGAACACATAAAAGGGCTCAACCAAAATGATGAAATAGGGAAATAGCCATTCAGAGTGACAGTACATGGAAAGAATTCTACGAATGTGAAAAGCGATTCAAATACCTAGTTAGAAAGTCAAAAAGGGCTTCATGGCAGAAGTACTGCCAGACGAGGCTTCGAGGTTGTGCAAAATGCTTTCAAAGGAAGCGAGCATTTCTAGCTACCTCAGAAAAAATTACGGAACCTGGGCTGAAAGTAGCCACGAGATTCTGGTAACGTTGGCCGAAACCCATTTCCCTGGATCCACATTATCAGATGATATCCGAAAAGGAAATAGGTGTTCTTATTAATAGGAAAAATTACGGTGGGAAATTCAGTCTTTTAAGCTGTACAAATCTCCCGGTCCGGATATTATGCTAGAGAAAGCACAGGAGGTAGCAATCCAAAAATTTATGGAAATTCTTAGACACAGTCTAAAAATAGGGTACATACCAACAGCTTTGATGGAAGTTAAGGTGTCAATAAGTCTCTCATCATTTATGCTTAAAACCCTAGAGCGATAATTGAAGATTTATATTAGGA
This sequence comes from Volucella bombylans, assembly GCA_949129095.1. NCBI lineage: Eukaryota > Metazoa > Arthropoda > Insecta > Diptera > Syrphidae > Volucella > Volucella bombylans. The sequence goes on from OX422143.1 coordinate 148,301,995, forward strand.
TCAGATGCAGTAATGGCTTTTTGATTTAAAATCAGTAGAAACTGCACTGCACGAGGTGGTGGGGGAAAATGGCGAAGAGTCTAGACTTCGGTGAATTTGCGATGGCGTCCTTCCTCATTATAGAAGGAGCCTTTAATAAAGTGGAGTGCACCGCTATTAAAAGCCCTCTAAGGGATCCCTAAAGGGGATTATGGAAGATGCTCTGAAGACAATTAGCATTTGGGCAAAAATCTGTGGTCTCAATGCCAGCCCGTCCAAAACTGAACTAGTTCTTTTTATATACGGTGGTGGTAAGACCTATATTTACGAGTACATAGCTTCCATAGCCAGTACAGGTGCGCTCCGTACCACACATACGGTAGAATCGGACACCTTTATGCACCTAATAGCGCTTGATTTACAGATGAAAAATCTTGCTGGCAACAATGCGATACGACACACTAATTTGGGTTACTTCAATGACAGGCAATCCAATTCTAAGGGATGAAATTGCTGCTTTGGTCGACTTCGACATTCCGTATATGCAATAATCAAGTCAAATGAAATTGCAATTTTCACAGACAGTTCGAAAACAGAGGAAGGAACAGGTTCTGGTATCTTCTCAGAACACCTACAAATAAGAGTGTCAGACGCAAGCAGTGCGTTTCAATCAGATATACTGGCTGTCCTCAGGGCGGCTGACCTAATGCAGATGACATCGGTATGCGAAAAGGATATCGCTATCTACATCGATAGCCAGGCCACACTCAAGGCAACGGAATCGACCAACATCAATTCTGATATAGTACGGGGCTGTCGCACAGTGCGCAATGCATTATGCAGTCAGAACCGGGTGAGACTGTGCTGGGTGCCAGGTCACTGCGGTATAAAAGGAAATGAACAAGCTAATGAGCTTGCAAGAGGAGGAGGGCTACTCGACAATAGTAAGGTTGCTAACATCAAACCACCCCTTTGAATAGTAAGTGGTACTATCCAGGAAAAAATCATAAACCTAAGGTGGTCAAGTCTTGAAGAGAACAGAGTATCAAAGGCTCTCTGGACATTTTTTGACGGCAAAAGATCTAAGAAGTTAATAAAATTAAAGAGGGATAAGCCTAGGACAGTAATAGGAATCCTGACAGGACACTGTCTCTAGCAGCAACACGCAAAGAGACTGAAATTGTCAGATACGGATATTTGAAAAACACAAATACTGTGTGAATTTTTAGGTAAATACTTTTTCGAAAACCTAGAGGAAATAGACGGCACTAACTTCAAAGGTCTTCTTGGCTTTTGCAAAGGAATTAGGTGTGTTTCAGCAGGGAGATTGTTTGGGTTTTTGACATTTGAATAAAAATGCAACTGGTTCCACAGGGATTGCGATGGGCCCCTTTTTGGTGACTACTGTTTATGCGATGACATATCCATTGTACCCCTGTTTTAACCTAACCTAACTTCGAAGCAGTCATGTAGGTGTCCGAAGGGTTCAGTACCATCGCGGAGTGCTTGTGATCCATCACTTGAGCAACGAACTGTCTAGGCTTTTCATGGGTTGTTGTTTATAGCTTTGTCCTCCGGTAAGACTGTATTAGAATCGGCTCTACTGTAACATTGGTTCTCTACATCTTCGGCCTGTGTTGTCAAAGCGTTGATGTAGTTGAGCTTATCACGTTATGCATACAAATATCACTACGCATCGGTTACAAAAAAATATTGCACAATGTATCTCTACCGGACATTCATACGAGTCTATTCAGCTTTGCTTATTGTATCCACTTCCCCATTGAATTGTTTCCGGAATTATCACTCATGAGGTCTGTTGGTAGTGTCTCTAGTAGTAGTTAATTTATTGGCACGGCTGCGTAAAACGGATGCTGTAAGACGGAGTACCAAAATATAATAAATATGATTCGATGCTGGCTCCTTATATGATGTAACCCAGTTGCGGAAAGTACCATCACCATTACTGCCATCAGTAACAGAGCAGCTTGAATCGATATCCCGGTAAAAAATCTAAGTTAAGACCGATATTTATTAATTTAATTAACAGAAACAAAAAACATGTAGCAGAACAGGGTCTCTATCGACGCTTGTAAAATGCATTCAATTAAAAATCACTTATGTTTAATCACGTGGATCAATATTCCAATGAAAGGAGACTTTATTTCTAACTAGAGGATGAGAATTTTCTTGTTTCACTGTGAGGTAGAAAAGTGTAACAGGTGAAATATGAAATTTGCATACCCAACATCCAACGCAATATATTTTTCACACATTTCAGCATTAATACTTCGTCATTTGTGAAAATAACTATATAAAGTCGGATGCGTCACGAAAAACTGTAATAACTAAAAATTCGTGATGCCAGTGTCGCATACGATGAAAACAACAAGTTAGTTCTAGACAGCTGACATCGCTGTTTTATTCAACTTCATGGTAGTCAATGGGGAATGTACGTAAGTTGAACTATGTAGCGTCTCTAATATTGCGGATAACAAGGAAGAACCATTGTGGAACCCCATATTCTTCGATCTGGAGAAAGCGGTTGATAGATTACTAAGGAATAGCTTTTGATAGAAGAGAAGGAGATTGATCAATGGATTTAAAGCAGAGCCAAGTGAGCTGTTGTTTTGAGTATGGCAAAAACAGCAATGTCATTTTAGCGGGAAAGTTTACTCCATTTATCCACCGACATATGGGATAGAATTGACTCTTCTATAGACATGCAGATCTAAAGTATCTACCTTCATGATGAAAGAGCCCATGTCTTGTTACATGCCCAAATAAGTTTGTTATCAATACAACACACGGATATTTAGATATTGAAAATGGATAATGATAGCATTTAACAATAACAATAATACCAAAAAGTTTTCTCAATTTCAGGAAAAGAACAACCACAGTTTAAAAAACAATTGACTGGTAACCCAGTTCTACATCACTGATTACGTCTAAGATTAGACACGAGAACTTCGGAAAGCGTCAAGAAGAGAGTGTAGCCAAAATGCAGCGTGATTTATTAATCCGTTTGTTGTCCAGAATCGGCCCCATTAACTAAGCTTCGTCTTTTAACCTTTGCTTTAGCTAACACCCAAAGTTATTTGAGGCAGTATTTGCAATCTGCGTTATTTGGACTGTTACCGCTGCCAGTGATTTCGTATGTCAACTCTTTTTTGTCACTTTTAGGGTTCCACCGTTTTTATGCAGCAAAACCTATTTCCATATTTTTTCAAGCCAAACGGAAAAAAAGAGGTAGCTACGGATATTAGAGATGGATCTGTTTCATATCAAACGACATTCGTCGACATATTTCTCTTTACTGTGACTGCTGCGAGAGAATGATTTTAGTCTGTGCGCCTCCAATTCTACAATTCTCGCTGTATACTTCAGGGTACCTGACACCTTGTTCTTTTCGACTCTTTGACGGTGAATGTACAGGATCTCCGTCAAACGGTTTATCGTGAATCAAACCATTAGAAGTGTGTTTTTGAAAATGAAGCTGGAGCTTGCGTTACAGTCACTAGCTAATGTTACCAGACATTGTACATATCCAGTTACAGCATGTTGGTGCAGAATACCCATACTTAATACTTAACTCGACGACAACATTCGATTGCTAAATATAAATCTTTTGGTGTATGGTGATAAACCGCGAACTTTTCATTACTGAAAACAGGGTCCATAATTTTTCGAAAATAACTGTGCCAAACACCGAGCACATGCGATAGTACTAGAGGCATTGTATCCGGATTTGGAAGCATGCCACAAGTAGTAGATGAAGTGTAACGTCGAAGCAAGGGTAAACGATCCACATTTTTACGATTGCGCAATAACAATGAAAAAACTCTCAAGAGATTCAATCGCCAAAATATTATATATTGAAGACGAGCAGGTAAACCTGCTACATGAGATTTGCAAGAGATAAAAGAAGTACTTTAACGCCTTACTTAAAGAAAAATTTCTACGCCGTACCATGAAGAGGAAGATTTTACAGATGTCAAATTTAACGAAGCACTTAAAAGAAAAGACCTGGAACGCGCAGTTCGTTGATTCAAAAGGGTCGCAGTTTTGTCTAATAAAGTGGTGAGAGGCGATAAACTGTCTAATCAGTGGTGGAAGAGCGTTTCGGTCCCCTCAGTAAAGGCAGAGACGCATTCTATAAAAATATATGAAATGATGAAATCAGTAAATTAATAAGTTGATCCAAAATGGAGTAGCATGTAGAATGATTCTAAGGTCTGTAAATTAAGTCAACCCCTCAGGTCGCGCAGTAGCATTATATGAAATTTTACGCATTACGTATTTCAACGGGTAATAAAAGGAGAAGAACTGGCTCGATAGGTTTCATGGCGTCAAAAAAATAATTGAGGAAGCCATATGCCCGATGTCGTATTCAGAATGTTCTTAATGTCTTGAATCATATTATACATTGTAGTGAATAAAGATTTCTGATTCTATTGTTTCATAAAAGGATTTCCAACTGTATACCTGAATAAGAATGAATAGACCGTAAGTGGACTTTGCGATCAGTAAGGTCTTATAAATATTCAAATTTATACAGATTCTAGAGAAGGGGCATTCAATTATTTCGACTTGATACCTCACTATCCCTGTTAATACCTAACTCTTAAATCTTTCATCATGAAGGTGAATTTAATATTCATTTAGAGTAAACCGCATCTTAATATACTTAACTTGAACACTTGTGACATAGTAGACCCTTGTCTACCATTTGAATCATTTTAAAAATTGCAAGTCATTTTATTTGTTTTAGGAAAATGAGATGTTTGAATTATTAAAAATCATCTTGAGCTCAGCATAATGAACCATCGAAGAGAAGAAGGTACGAGTACCTCCTGTTTGATTCAATGGATTTCTACATCTCTCATCAGACCTTCCGAGTTTCTTCTTACCTCCTGCCAATTACTTATGCGTTGCTGAGTTCACAATTACTCATTCATGAATCTGCAGATTCATATACCGACCAAAAATTTGAGCCAAAAGGCGTCGTGGTAGATGCCATTTTTCATAGAATGCTATCAAGAGAAAATTTATTCAAATGCCATAGTGCTTACGAGTATACCAACATTTGGTAAGTCTGTATTTTTATTCATCGAATTTTCTTCTCAACAAACTATAGTTCTACATACTTGTGGATATGGATGTGATAAAATTCAATGCTGGCACCATTATTGCAGGCCTAACAAGCAGACTTGCAAAAAAAATAAAATCGTTCCGCTTGTGTAATCAATTCTTAAGCAAAACATACACAGGCGAATTGAAATTTCGTCTTAGGAAGGGATTAGCATAAAAAGGGAGAACTCGGTCTATCCAAGGGATGGGATTTTTCCTTTTTAAACAAAATATCCTCGCAATTCGTACGAATATTCTGTTGTGGCAGCGGATAATGATTATGTGGTGCATGTACATAACAAAATGTTCTACTTACAAGTACGAGTATATATAGGAGCAGCATTGTTCGAATTTTAATTGAAATTCAACCGACGATAAGAAAGCAGCCTATATAGAGGATTAAAGCCAGCTTATAGCATCATTAACTGTCAGAATACCATCCTATGCAATGGGGTTTGGTTAATTCACGTGGGTTTTGCACAGATAACAATCTTTGCGGAGCCAATTTCTTACGAAAGCTCATTGAAGTGAAATCTTTGTAGGACTCCAATTGAAGAGCCTCTATCCAAATTAAATTCAAATGGAATCACAGAAGGGAAGTTATATCTCTAAAATTATCTCAAAATTAGGAAATGGACAAAAGGCATGACGTTCTCTTTCATCAGAGTTGGCTATCCTGGAAAATTGTCTCTCTTAATTGTTTGCAAAACAACAGGAAATAAGATAAATAAAAGCCAGTTCATGTTGTGATTGTATATTGTATGTTTGGTTTCTGGTTTCTGTATTATCACTGTATTCGTTGAATCAATTGTCACATAATTAAGTGCCCTTCCCAATCATCAAGCGTGCAAAAGGGCTCATACAAATTATGTTCTTACGAAATAGATCGTAAGCTTAGATCGTATGTATTTATCGGAGTATTCTATTTCCGGAGTCAGATTTCACTGGGGAGCGCTTTTTATAATTCATCAAAAAAGATGTTTGTTTACCTGAGGCGGGAAACCTTCTCGTATGGTATAGCTAACTCTGCAAGGATTGCGAAAACACCCTGTGTGGGCTCATAGATCTACTTATTGCCCTAAATCCTAACCAACACTACGCCAAACTACAGTGGATTGTTTTTCCAGCAAATTGCATTTATATTGAGGTCGATGCGTTTATCCAGGAAATGCAAACATTAATCAAATTGTTTTAAAGGTGAGGGAATTTTACAGATTTTGCGCGATAAGCTGAATGCTGAGTGCAAATGTGGGATGCAGCAATGCCATTGCAATGCTGTGTGTTCATTTAGCAACTAAGGATTGTGGTTTAGGGATGCTGGGTCATTTAATATGATTCGGAGCAAGCGACAATGGTGTAATTAAAGTGAGAAAACAAAATTGAACAAAATTGCAAAGCAAACCAAAGGATTTGTGGGTTTTTAGGAAATTCAAAGAGGGGTTAAACTTTAACGCTTCAATTTGATGAAGGAGTACAGAATATATAAAGAAGATGAAGGAAAATTTTATAATTTGTTTTTTCACTTTCCACTTTCGCAGGACGGGGAGTTTTGGCATCAGACGGTATGTCTACAACACCAGAACTAAAAAACAGTCGGCACACAAGGTCATTTAAACTCCAGTGCTGTGCTAAAGATCATTCTTTTTAAACATAAAGTGGCTTTGAGAGTGTAGCCCACGATATGAATATCCATGGACGTAGATTTTTCTCAGTATATTCACACGATTGACTGCTGGCACATTTTTAGTGCACCAATCCTCGATTACGCCTAGTCTTGATCCAACAGACAACAATTATACATCATTTAAAATTCTAAACAATGAAGAGAACTAAGCAGAATGCTGTCTTATGAACAACTCCACTCATTTTTTAGGAGCAGTATTTGCTATTGCCCACATAACTACGCCATGTTGTACATCTTTAATTCTGGTTAGCGTATTTTGAAGGGTAGTCTCTAGGATCTTTCATGCTGGTAGGCATATTGAATCTTGGGCAGAGAATACATCAAAAAAATTTTAGTAAGAATGGGAATAAAGTCGGATGACTCCGAAATTAATCAAGAATGTTGTGCTAGTATCTTCAGCAAAGCTTTAACTTTAATCCTCACTCATCGTTAACTTGTGGCATATTTACTGTCACTCAGCATCAAAAATGGCAAGTTGAAAAAAATTAGCCTAGTACGTGCACATGCCTCAATGGAGGAAAAAGATGATGTTACCAAAGGAGACATCTATAAACCTATACGAATTCATCACTACAGTTAGGGGTAATTGCATTTGCTTATCTTATTGCGGGGAGAAAGAGACAAAAGCATCTTCGGTATTATAGTGGTGTTAAATTTGCAAGCTGATAGATCAAAGGATTTCTAAAAGTTCATGGCAGTCTTCTGACCAAACCAGATTGATCAATCTGTGACAGACTTCTAGTCATTCACAGGGACCATTGATAGCAGGAGCGATACCCGCCGGTATAAAGGGCACCAAAACGATGGAAAAATACAGTGAAGGATTCGACTACGGACGGCTACAATTGAAAGAAACCGCCAAGGCTTTTGCCGATCGTTGTGAAAAAGTGTCTCTATTTAATTGAATTTCCTTTTATACTTTTTTATTTATTTTTGTGTAGCATTTATTTAATTTTTGGTTGCCGGTCATTTGCAGTTTTTTCGAATTTGGTTTTCCTTCGCTATTTTATTTAGCAATTTTTGACATATCCATGGCTTTAGGCGTTTTTCGTTTAATTTATTATGTTTAATAGTACAAGTAGAACCTTCAATATAACTTTTTAGATCGTTTAGTAAAATATCATGTGCCTTTGAGGGATCCGTTTCATTATAAACGGGTTCTCAGAATTGAAACATCAAGCAATCCACTAATTTGTCAAGAGTAATTTTAAAAATTGTCTTGAAAAGTATTTCATTGAATATTTTCTAAATTCTAAATTTGTAATTATGTAGTTCAATTAGTTAGGGGGTGGGCGTGGTGTAGTGGTACTAGCAATCACTTCTCACTCTGAGGGTCCAAGGTTCGAATCCTGCCCACGCAAATCAGATTTTCATTTGTGTAATTGGAACTCAGACAGAATTCTGCGTGGCATAACATTGACACGTAGATTTGGCTGTTGTAGAGTTTCAACCACAAAAAACTCGTGCGAATTATAACTTCGAATCACTCTGAGTGAAGAAAAAACTCTCCGGCCTATTCGGACTCCCACCCCTGGAGAGCTAATATGGAAACCAAATACACCTGAGTTTCAAACCACTACAAAAACAATTTTCCTTTCTACATAAATATGATCAATACATGCTTGTGAATTCCTCTTATTATGGAATCAATTCGTATCACAGAGATACGAACCTTTATATATGTAAGCAATGTATTCAATAGTCCTATAAAAATGTTCCTATTCAAGTTATTTTCATCCAGACGTTAAACACACAAAATTGTAAACTATTCGTTACAAATATGACAATACATTTTTAAAATATCGGCACTTATTAGACAAAAGCTAAGAACTTTGCATTCGAAACCAACTTTTGTGTATACTACGACACCTAATTCTGATCTATAAGAATTATTACATAACCAGGAATTACATAGTTAGATAGCTCATGGTCGTACAACCATATCTCAGTTAGGACAATAAAAAATGCATTAAAACGGTAAGAACTTACGAGTAAATGTGCGCTAAAAAGAATCAAATCAATTGTTCGCATACTACGTACGTTTTGATGAAATGATTACATGTGATTACAAATGAATTACTTCGTGATGAATAGTTATCAGACATAAATGTCTTGCGACCGCGATGCAGACACATCAAGAGGAATTTGGTGAATCAGTTAATGGTCTCATATTAAACGCCTCTAAAGACAAATGTGTCCGCATCACAAAGCTACAGATTAGCGAATTATTTTTAAAAACCTTGTTTGCCAAGTTACTGAGCAGATTATAGAAATGGTAGAGTCATCTAAATAGCTAGGGGTTATATTCGACAGCCACCTTACGAATATATGGGATATACATATACATGAATACAGTCAAAATCGGTTATAACGAACTCGATCGGACCGGTGAATTTGTTCGTTATATCCACTGTTTCGTTATAGCCGATTTTCCATTTTATAAGTGGACACATTTTTTTTATTTTAGTACTTTTATTTATTTATGATTGGGGTAAAAAGTAATCTGTGATTTTCTGCTGTCAACATTTTTATTTTATGACCTCTCCTTCTATTTTCATCTCCTGTCAACAATTCTTCACAACCTTGGTCAAAAGTATCAGTCAACAAAACAAACGATTTCAAAGTATTGATAGCCTGAAGTGTATCTTCAATTTACAAATGTTGCAAAATGTTTTCATACTGTCAGAGAAACTAGACTAAAAGCTCTTCTTACCTTCTTCATTGTCATCACTCTCCACATTTTTATTTTGAACAGAATCAATGATTTGTTCGTCGATTAATAACTCTGCAGTCAAAATGCTGTTGTCCACATAAACCAAATCTACAAAAGTGTATGAATCAAATTTGTTATCATATGACTGAATATGTTTAATCCAGTGCCTCAAAGACAAATTGTCTTCTTCTTCGAACTCACTTTCGATTGGATTATCAGGTTCTTGGGGGTTAAATCCACCATGTTTAAAACAATTTTTTATAGTTGCCATAGACACCTTTTCCCAAGCTCTGGAAATCACTAGTCATTCAACAAACTCATTACATGTGGTCGACCTTGTTTCTCAATGTTATGAATTATGTTTAGTACTTGAAGCTTTCAGTAATGCTCTTTTAGTGATCTAATTATCCATTGGTTGTAACACAGAAGTTGTATTAGGTGGCAAAAACACAAGCTTCATAGAAGTAAGACCATTGATCTTTGGATGCATGTCTATCCCAATTTCTTAAATGTTTTTTGAATATGTCTGATGTCATCCAGGCTTGTTTATTGGACTCATACAATGATGGAAATTTCTAGACATTTTTAAAGCACCTCGGGTATTTTGATTTTCCAATAATCAACAACTTTTTTAGCAGTTCCGGTCATATTAGCCCCTACTAAAATCGTAATTCGTTCCTTTGACATTTTACCTCCAACGCATTTTTCACCTTTGAATTTCAAGGTTTTATTAGGTGTCATTTTGTAGAACAAACCTGTTTCCTCGATGTTGAAGATTTGATCATCTGAATAGCCCTCTCGCAGCTTTGGCCAAAGCTGCTTTCTTATCGTCGGTTGAATTTCAATTAAAATTCGAACAATGCTGCTCCTACATATACTCGTACTGTTTCCTCGATGTTGAAGATTTGATCATCTGAATAGCCCTCTCGCAACTTTGGCCAAACACCACGCAACCAATCATCCACAATTTCTTTAGAAACACTACCACATTCACCGCTTACCGTTACACTAACGATGTCATGTCTTTGCCGAAATCGTTGAATCCAAGCTGTTGAGCAGATGAAGTAATTTTTTCCCAATTCTTTTGCAAAGTCTTCTGCCTTAGTTTGTAGAATTGGTCCGCTTAATGGAGTATTCAAGCTTCTTTCGGCTTTCTTTGCAGAGCAAAGCAGCATCTATGTCGGGATGTTGACTGCATCGAACTTTCTTTATTTTCAAGTTGGATTCTTTAAAATTCTTCTTAATTTTATCTCGGTCTTTGAAAATGGTAGAGATTGTTGAAGCCGATACAGGAAACTCTGCTGCCAAACTTTTATTGGAATCACCAGCTTCGAGCCTTGAAATTATATAAGTTTTTTCTTCGATTGTAAAACCTCTAGGTTTTGAACTCATTTTCAAAAAAAAAAAACTAACACTGTTAACCTTTCTTGATATAAAAAATTATTATTCCTGTTCCTTACAAAAACAGAATGCGAAATGCGAAATGCGAAAAAAACAGCAAAAGGGAAATCCCCAGAATTTTTAATTTTAAATGCACGAAACTGGCAATGCCTACTTAGTTTTTTTTTAATATTCGCTATAAGCGATAGATTTTTAAATTTTCCATTTAAAACTGTTCGTTATAAGCGATAATTCGTTATAGGTGATATCGTTAAAAGCGATATTCGGTTAGTAAAGGGTCCGCCATCTAACGCTTTTTTTTTCAACTAGTGCTTATTTCGTGAATAGTAACACTTAGCTCATGTCTGATTTGATAGATAATTAGTTCTATCCTTCCGCTGAACGAATATGGTTGTGTATATGCTTGAACAATGCTGGGAAATATTGCGACATTACTTTGAAAATCATGGTAATGTTGCAGAATGTGTGCGAAAATTGCGTACGGATTTTGGAAGAAGAGAAGCACCGTCAGCCCCGTATGTTCGTTATCTTGTAAAAACAGTGAAAGAAACTGGCATCCTCATCGATAAACCAAAGCGTGAAAAGCCAAAAACAGTGCATACACCCGAGAACATTGCTGCTGTGGCAGAAAGTGTGCGTGAAGTGCCATCAACATCAATTCACCGTCGTTCTCAACAATTTAACATTTCGGAGACATCATTGAGACGAATTTTGCATAAAGACCTTGGTATGACGCCATACAAAGTCCAATTGGTTCAGCAGTTGAAGCCAACTGACCATCCCCAATGCGTTTTCGCTTCGCTAAGTGGGCCTGCGATCGACTTAGAGAAGATGCCGATTTTGCGAAAAAAATCATCTTTTCAGATGAAGCTCATTTTGATCTTGGCGGGTATGTAAACAAGCAAAATTGTCGCATTTGGGGTACAGAAAACCCGCACGCATACATTGAAAAGCCGATATACCCAAAACGAGTCACTGTTTGGTGCGGATCCAGAGGCATAATTGGGCCATTTTTCTTCGAAAATGAGCAAGGAGTGGCCGTTACAGTCAATGGCGATCGTTATCGGGCCATGTTGAACGAATTTTTGTTCACAAAAATTGAAGAGGAGGATATTGGCAACATTTGGTTTCAACAGGACGGCTCTACTTGCCACACAGCCGAAGCTACAATCGATGTTTTGCGCCCTGTTTTTGAAGATCGCATTATCAGCCGCAGAGCTGATGTCGTTTGGCCACCTCGGAGCTGCGATTTGACACCGTTGGACTATTATTTGTGGGGTGCCGTAAAAGATAAGTGTTACGCCAACAAGCCAGAGACAATTGACGCTTTAAAGGACAATATTCGTGAAGCCATTGGTGAAATACAGCTGCACACAATCGATAATGTGCTTACAAATTGGACCGATGGTCTAGGCTACTGCATGGCCAGCCGAGGCAGTTATTTGAATGAAGTTATTTTCCATTATTAACCGGAAGGATAAAACTAATTACCTGTCAAATCAGACATGAGCTAGGTGTTACCATTCACGAAATAAGCACTAGTTGAAAAAAAAATGTTAGATGGCGGACCCTTTACAATTTTATGAACTTCGGCCGGGACTTCAAGATTAGTTCGCAATAACCGATATTTCGTTATAACCGATTTTGACTGTACTTCGAAGACTGTCATTTTAAGAAATTAATAGTTCACCAAATATATACTAGAAGACGGGCAAGAGGTCTGCTTCAAATACCAATGACCTACAGCAACTACGACAGAAGTGAGATAAAGTTTCTATAATACTAAATGAAAATTTTAAAACCATAAAGAAACTTCTGAAAGAAGTATTCCCTTCTCAAAACCCTTACAAAACGAAAAAAATAGGAGACCAATGTATAAAATATTCGTATACGTTAGGAAGTCCCTTAAAACATTGTTTTATTGTTTTTGAATTAGATAACGCATACCACCTAACTTTTTTACAACTACCATGGCCTACCCACACGCGAAATAACATTCGTCTACGACTATTACAACCCCTGCCGATGACCCTCTAATTTTTTTTAAAATAATCAAAATTTACCCCTTGATACCAAAACGTGTCAATAACAATAGTTGAATATATTCAAGACAACAAAAGATATTGTTTTTGTTCTTCATTTGCCATGAAAATCTTGCATGCGTTTCACTACTCTTTCTGCAATATCGTTGACTGCTTTAAAATGGCAAACTTTTCTTTTGGCTTTCGTGTTAACATCATTAGGTCTGTTTGGTTACTTTTTGTGGTGAAATGGGTAAATTCAAAGATGGCAGAAAATTCGCTCAGAGAGAGAGAGTAAACCACATTAGTGTATAAAACGTCAAAAGTCAATTAGTAAATTTGGTTGTTGTTAGTATAATAAATTCTTTCGCAGAATAGCTGATTGCTTTGACAGTTGTTACACAGCTTAGCCACAGAAATTTATGAGGCAGAAAATTGCAACTATTTCAATGGAGGGGAAATGTTTATCTCTTTCATCGGCTCTCTTTGTTGCAACTTTTTGGAGTAAACAAACAGGAATTTGTACAAATTTTTGCGATATTTCAAGTTAACAAACAGACCTATTATCTTTCCAAGTTGGGACGCTTCCTTAAAGGAAATTACTTTCGGTCTTGAATCTTGGAAACAGATTCTTGTTTTTCCGAAGCAATAAATAATCAGTTCATATAAATGAACTTGTATTTATCATGACAGTTGGGAGGTACATAAAAACTTACCATATAAAGTTCACGAAATTTCTTCTTTAGATGGCATGTAGCTCTTCTGTAAATTACAAGAACTTTTACTATCAATTCTCTCGTAACCCTTCAATGTCTTCAAAAAGCACACATCTTGATGAGGTGCTTTAACAGACACACTACATTCAAGCCAGCATCATACATAAACGGTTACAATAAACTAGAAAACATCTATCAGTGCATGTATTTCCTGTTCGGTCATTTTAAATGTCATCCACCGCGCTTCATGCATGGCACCAGGAGACCTTATTTTGAGAATTTTATCCTCATCGCCACCAACAAATATGATGGATAACTCGATCAGCTCGCTATAATCATTTCTCATAATAAACTTCTGTAATTCATGTTTAAAAAATGTTACTAATTGATCGATTTCTCCGTCATTGATATGTTGTTTCACAAAATCGGGGCAAGTTTGAATGTTAGCAAAGAATCAATGTTACACCAATTGTCTCTGATTTTTTTTAAAACTGGAATATCAGGGCTTATAGTAACTTGAGGTATTTTGGCTTCAAACACGTTTTGTACCACAAAGCGACAAGAAAACAATAACAGTTCCCCTTCAAGCTTTTGTTCTAATAATGCACGAGCTCCAATAAAGCGACTTGTATGACAGTACATTATCTCTCTAGTTTTGAAACAGCAAGAAGTTGCTCAACACAGGTAATCGCTCTTCTTTAGAACTCCTGACGTCTAACCTAGGAAGCAGTTTACCACGCCAATGAACAGTGACTACATCAGGCATACAATCTTGAAAATCCTTTTTTAACGATTCTACCATTTGTGATCGAACCCTTTGAATAGATGAATTATTAATGTACTGAGAGCTAACGCTTTCACGATGGCTCGAAGAATAAAGACGAAGTCTCTTATACTCAGTTGAAATAAAATACTTTCTCCTTCTTTTGACTGATGATTCGGGAGTGGTTGGTGTCTCCAGCAAAGGTTCCTCGTTTGAACTGAAATGAACACTTCTCATTTCGTCTTGCGCGGGAAAATCTTGTGAAAAAGTACGTACAATAGATGCTTTTTCTTCCTCCATTTCACGTTGACGTGTCCTTTCTTCTTTCTCGATTAATTTCTTATCCACGCTAAGAAAACAGCTCGGACGTCCTGGTTCCATCTGAATATTTTATTTTTCTCGGTCTTCATTCTTTCGAGAGCATCGGCGTGTGCGATGCAAATAAATTGCCTAAATCAATTTGGAATTCCTCTGCCCGCTGTTTATGAATTTCCTGGGGTTTTGTACTAGTTTTTTGCAGTTCCCGAGAAACATGATGGAAATGGTTTTGTATTTTTGCCTTTTCCCCGAAAATAGTGCACTCGCGAATTATTAAATTGAAGCTTTCACTAACATTCAATTTTTTAACACGAATGTTAAAAAACAACATCTCAAGAATCTGTCGATTTGAGGGTAGTTTTGAGCCTGATATTTGATGGTTTGCCCGACTAAGCGTCTATGTATTTTTTTAGCACTTGAATTGAGATCTTATTTAAATTTATATAACCGTGTTGTTGCATCTGAATGACGACAAAACTTGTACACGAATATATACCGATGCAAGCCGGCACGTTTTGTAGTCTACTATTTTAAAAAAAAAATGCTGTACGAGTGTGTTACACTAATTCCAAAAAAAAAGTATGATCTATGCATCGAAAAATAATCAAGTTTCGAATTGAAAAATAAGGGTTGACACTTGGTTAACTTTCACCGACATAACCACTGTACTATTTGTTAAGAACATGAGGACTACCAAGAATTAATTTAAAAGATTACTCCAAGCATCTGCAATTTAAATATATCGGCGGCAATAAATTGATGAACAAATTTTTAAGCTGAAATTAATCTCCACCTACTCACATTCGAGCAGCGTGCACATACCTCTCTTTAAAGTATCTCGAACGAATGATGTGTTAATTACCCTGCAAATCGCCCATTAGAAGTGGTAATTATAAATCTTTCCTTCAACGGCAACAGTGTCAATATCAGCATGTGTTCCTTGAACGTGCGCAAGACCACCCATGGGTAGGACTCTTGCCCCCCGATCTACGAGTATATATTTGACTTCTACGACCTGTGCCACTTTGGTTCGTTTTGTTCTTTTTCTTTCTTTTCCACTCGACAGATTCGAGTATTACGAGTATTCACCCTCAACAGTGCTGATTCTGAAATGAGAAAAGCGTAAAAGATATTTACTATATAATACTGACGCGGCAAGCAATCTCAACAATGAAGCAAACAATTAATTATAATACAATAGAAGATGAAGACAAAGGAACCGTGAATTTCTTAATTAAATTTAATTAGCCAATGCGGCCACGTAAACAAACTGAACTCTCATCGATGGGCTTATTCGTACTGTAACAAACTAAATGCCCATTCCATTCGACATTCTAAACTCTGCCATAGTATCTCTATCAGCCAACACCACCCACTCGACCACCCCTATTATCCAAAGGTAAACTGCTCTTGCTCTTATATTTGTGTGCTGGGTACACATTCGGAATTTGGTCATTTGTTTGGACAAAATTATCAAAAATGCATGCGGTTGGGCACTGAAAAGTATCTCAAATTTTTCTGTTGTTTTCTGTTTTTTAAAACATCTCCAGATGGATGGTGTTTCTACGAATACCGGTCTCCTTCTCTACTTCTGTCTGTTTTGGGGTAAATAAATTTAAATTTCGCTGAAAGCAATTAAACTGCTGCCGTTGATCGATAAATGGTCCATTTTACGGGCAGGGGATGTTGTTTTAAGAGCCCCATCAGCCAGCGGATGCTGGCGTTTATTTACTTAGCCTTTCGAAATTGAACTTTAATTGCGAGTGAGTGAAGATTTTTTCCCCGAAAACCAGCAGCGAAACTGAAAACCCGTCTGGATGACTGAATTTTTCTTCTTTTTGAAGAATTAAAATCGACTGCTTGCCATTTAGCAGAGCAATTAATTGGCATTTAAGTAGCTGGAGACAATGTGATCTTGAGTTCGAGCTGCTATTTGAAATGGTATCCGTATTGCTATTCTTCAGGCTGTAAATATTGATTTTATTGAGTGGAAAATTGAGATATTTGTCGATGGTTTGATGGTAGGCGCAGTGTTTGGATAGGAATTTGAATAGTAATTTAGACAATTTTTAATTGCACCGAGGGTGAGTTTTCACGCCTAGCTTTGGGTATTGATTTATGTGAAAATAACACGACTGGAAATTGAGCTCAAAGCGATGGGATGGATAAGTGTCTTTAAGTGGGCTTCTTAATAGGTGGCGCCGTTCTATTTATGTACTCAAATTATGTTACGACCAGTGTTTGAGGTAAATTAGATTTAATTTCCGAGTTTCTGGATATAGAAATGTGTGGAAATGTCTGGCCAAAACAAATATACTTATTATATTGTATTGCAGATACAAAATATGAGAATAATCGTACTCGTAACTACGGAAAAAGGAGACGAAATGATTGACTGGTAGTTATTTGCCTCATTCTAGAAACCCCCACTAGCAATTCATTGGCAGATTTGGAGAAAGTCTCTGAACTTACTACCTGAAAAAAATCAACTACACATACTCGTATAATTACACTTGAGGACGCAAGTTGTAAGGAAAGGAACTTTCTTCATTTTTATGATAAAGTGCATAAATTACCAGTACCTATCATATCAGCGCCGAGTACTTGCAGCCAAATAAAAAGCGCCTCCCCTCTTATAACAAGCATGGACAAATGCTGTATCACTTAAGCATGGCACAATTAGGTGCTTAGCAAAATCGTAGTGCCCGGTTACGATGCCATGCCAGCAAGCAACCAGTTTACAATCTTTCCTACTGAGGTATAGCTAGACAATCGCTGACCTTGTAGAGACATCGGGAAACATTCTTTTGGTCTATCGCCACATCCCAGATAAGTTTTGTAGACCTCCGTGAAAACCCGATTATAAGCCTTTCTTAGCTTAGATTCTGAACGAAAGCATTCCTGGGCACTGTGAAAGTGTTTAGTGCAAAGAAATTTGTTATTCAGGATGACACCCTAATGAAAAAATTGATGAAGATGAATTTAAACACTAGATGAGTCAGATCATTGAACTTCCTCCTTGTCTTAAAGATAACAACCTCAGTTTTGAAAGGGTTGACTAAACGTCCATTTTTGGTATCCCAAAACTGGAACTGAACTGATCAACATGCACTATAGTATGTATCGTGTTAGAGAGAAAATGCATTTGTAAATCAATTCTTCGCACATGAAGCTCGACAATTCTCTCAATGCCTTTCAGCATGCAGGAAGTAAGAATGATAGTGTGGTCCGATTTTATAAAGGTGAAAGGTGTTCGGTAAGTAAGCCAGTGCTAGGCTAAAAAAAAGCAAAAGATATGCCATGTATACCAGGCCACTTTAGATTTTAAGCCATCAGAGGAAGCAACAGCGTATTTTGGCGAAGGCACCGTTCAGGTTCGGAACAGATTCCTATGGCACTTGTCTTCTGAGTTTAAGCAGAATTTTATGGATTAGTCGAGCGCCTCTTTAAAGCGTGTCCAGTTTCGGATTTATTCACTTCAACAAAACTGATTATAAATTCTATCCGGTAATCTCCTTAACGTATCTGTTGGATAGCATTAAGTCGATTACCTACTGTCTTGTATGCTTTTATCTGAGGGGCATCTAATAACCAACAGAGAAAAGGTAAACAAGAAGAATTGTTCCTTCTGATAGGGATTACAGGTCATTGATAGCATATACGTAGTACATACATAGTACCTGAAGTAACATTCCCCAACTCCAGCGATAATCATTGTGAGAGGGGCCGAGTCTGTTAGCATATCTAACATTTACAAAAGTAGTGTCCAGTAATAATATCCATTAATGTCAACTGGTAACTTATAACTGTATAGCCATCTCATTGAGGGGTGGTAATATTAATTTACTATCGACCTTTGGGGAACCACCTTTCTGCTGTCAAAATTTTACTGAAATACGCATTTTTTCCCTACTAATGTTTTGCATGTGAATAGAGCTATCCAGACCTTTGTTACATGCCAATTAGTGAAAATCAGTCAAACCGTTACTAGTCAGTTCATCGGATAATTCATTTTCGTCAATACCTACGTATATAACCCGGCATGGCTGATTTGGAGTCAATGAGATTAGAGCATAATGGTTAATGGTTGCTTAACTAGTTAGTTTTAGTTTTAAATGCATTTTATTTTCTTAATCATTAACTCTTACATACTAACAAAAAATTATTAAATGCTAGCTGAAAATTATTTAACAATCTTATACTAACTTAGTGGCCCCACACAGGCACCCTAAGATATTCTAAATTCTTATAACTATATCTTTCGACTT
This sequence comes from Volucella bombylans, assembly GCA_949129095.1. Lineage (NCBI taxonomy): Eukaryota > Metazoa > Arthropoda > Insecta > Diptera > Syrphidae > Volucella > Volucella bombylans. The sequence goes on from OX422143.1 coordinate 148,320,991, forward strand.
TATTTACATTTTCTTTGGGTATATTTATTTTCTATACTTAAAGCTAAGAAACAAAATTTTTAACAAAAACTTAATTATGGACATAATTATGGTTGCTTAACTGTCTGGGAGTAAATGGATGGGGACATTCTTCATTCTCTTATTGAGGATGAGATTGGTGCACACCTGAATGGTATGTATTTCCGGTTGAAATACACTGGGAGTTTTTCCCATCCGTAGCGATATTCTGATGTTTGAACCAAATATACCAGGACTCAACCTAGTGTCCATTTTTGATCCATCTGCACACCATTTAATACCTTAAAAGTTTGAGATTGAGTTTTCGTGGTTCCATGCTTCTCGGCTTGGGATCACTATTTTGAACCTTTTGCCGAGGTAGAGAGTCTTGTTTAGGCGGTGATTTTTGCGCAGATTATGTCAAGTTTAGAGATTTCAGAGAGAAGATTCATCTGATCCATGTGATCTAAATGATTAATTTTTCCTGATTACAATCATGATTGAGCGTGTTTCGAATTACCATCTTTTTTATAAAGAGATGGTGTGGCATTAATATAAGGCTTCTATAGCTGATGTGGGGTATATACGCATTCTGTCGGTGATGCCGAGGCCTGCAAGTCTTTATAGCCGCTGCAACTTTTGTATGGGAGATTTATTTTTTGTTTTGTTCCCCCATACTACTGATGAGCAGGTGACGATGGGTCGCATAATTATTGTATATATCCAACGGGTGAGCTTTTGGGTTTAATCCCCAGTTCTTACCATACATACGATAGCAGGCCCAAATGGCTTTAATCGCTTTGCTAATTTTACTATTAATATGTGAGTTCCAATTTAGCTTTTTAACGAGAACCATTCCAAGATATTTTATTTCATTGGAGTGCACAATTGCTGTACCGTTAAGTGAAATTTGGTCAAGATTCTGATTTCTATTACGAGTGAAGGGTACAATTATAGCTTTACTGAGGTAGATTAAGAAATATTCTCCAACACACCAGTGTTTTACTATCTTTAGAGCAGTCTGCATTGTATGGCAAACATCTTGAGGATGTTTAACCTTCGGTATTAGCCTAAGCCGTCGGGATATCAATGACCAGTGACCACAAGAGTGGGAGAGGGTACTTATTTGTGGTTGAGACAGAGATTTTAATCTCACCGGAAGATGTGGAGATTTTTTGGTTTACGAGCATCGCTCTAACCTAACGGTTAGGGGGATGAGGAGTACTTCCTTTGGACATGGATTCATATCCAGTATTATCGAAGGCACCTTCAATATCTAGGAAGGCATATATTAGTGTACAATCTCCTTTTGTTATCTGTGTTACAATCCAGATCCAGAGTGCCTTCGGTGGAACTGTTTTTTCCTGTATTGGGCTTGATTAGGGTGCAGGGATGAATTTCTGTTGAAAAGGTCTGTGATGCACAAATTAATAAGTCCACGGTTTTTAGAAAAAATGGTGTAGGACTTATTGGTCGATAAGGTTTAGGTAATTCACCAGGCCTATTATCTGGTTTAGAGATTAAAATTACGTTTAACCGTTTACGTCCCTCCAGTCCTGTGGGATGTATCCTCAATTGAAACTAAACCTAAATAAAGCGATTAGCCTCGGAAGAATATGGAACTGGCCTTTTTTAATCAGTTCCGGGAAGTTTCCATTCCAGGTGCCTTGACTATACTGAATACATTTCTAGATACACGGTTAATTCTGTTATTGCAGGAATAGCTTGTGGCTTCAGAATTGACATATTGTGCGTTGTTTAAAGTGGTTGAGTCTGGGAATTTAGCGTTAAGTAACATTTTAAGAGTTTCCTCTCGACTAGCTGCGAAAGTACCATCTACTTTTTGTGACAGACCTAAGCTATTTGAAGAGCCTTTTGAGAGAACTTTTTTGGGGGCGCGCTTAGTCCTTCCAAGTTTTTCTCCAAGAAGCTCTTTTGGACTGTCGCAATTCTTCATTGAAGTTTCTTAAAGCGGACTTGTATAGGTACCAATTACCGGTATGTTTGGATTTATTACAAATTTTACGACACCTTTTACCCATATTACGTTTTAATTTGCATCTGCATTTAAATGATGGGTTAATAGCTTCATTTATTTGATCCGCTGCCTTATTCACGTCCCCAATGGACTACAGAGACGAAGGCAGTGAGTTAAAAAAGCACTGTTTGGTGTTCTGGTAAAAATCTGAAGATACATTGCTCTAAGCACTATAAATAAAATATTCAAATTTAAGGTGGAATATGTAATGCTTTATGGGTTTAGTACTTGTCAAAAGAAAACTCCACACTTGCTTTATCCCTGACAATTGAGAACTGTAGCAGAGTTTAAATTACTTATTACATGTAATTGTAATCGATTTTTTTTAATTGTAATCGAATTTTTTTCAATTACAATTACATGTAATTGTAATTAAAAATCATCAATTACACATTACATGTAATTGAAAGTCTCAATTACCTTCAACTCAATTACATTAATGTAATTGGAAGGAAATGTAATGGTCAAAATGCTTTAATGATTACATTTATTTGTAATCATTACGTAAAATGTAATTAAATATTTTATTTTAAATAAATTTCTCAGTTTGTGGCCTGGCACTCCATATGCATTTTAGGGTTAATGTTTTGTTATGTCCCATACGAGCTAAGTTATAGATACTGCTACTGCAAAAAAATGAATAATGAATAGGTCAAATTTTTCTTTAACCAATTTGACAACCAATTACATTTTCAATTACTTGTAATGTGTAATTAAAAACTTTTCATTACTTATAATATGTAATCGAAAAATTTAAATTACAATTATTTGTAATGGAAAAGATTTGGAAAATATGGAATTTCGGGAATTTGTAAATTATGCCAATGAAGCAGAGTCGTCTATGCTACACTTTTCGACATGTCCGTCAAACAGGCTCTAATAAAGAGGTTATAAATGCCTATCTTCCTTGGCTGTATAGCCTACTCCGTCGATCACAGAGTGCGTCTTTTGGCAATTTAGTCGATCAAATTGCCTTCATCTCCAAAATTTTCATTTCCAAATACCAAGCTTCTATCAACTAAAGGAACCATGGTATACCTTGCCAAGGTCTCTTGCTAAGTAGGCTTTGTTAACTCAAATAGGATGTATAGGATTTCGTTACCATGACAACCGTTCTTCTCAGATTGAAAAATGGTATACAAAAGTTGAAGGCTAATTGGTGCTTCAGAGAATATAAATAATAGTCTATGTCAAGAACAGCTCTTGATCATTCCACCCACGTTCTATATTCTGTAAAATCCTTATCTTTATGAAATTATCAAACACAAAGCAAACTTGCAGGATACGATAAACTTACCAAATATCTAAATCACGTCCAGTTGATTGTCCCATTTGAACCTTCAAGAACTCTTTAGCAGGCTTTTCAATTTCTAACTCAAAATTCACAATGAACTCATCAGAAAGTTCTTCTTCAAAATTTCCTTTCGAAAAGGACATTTACGAGACTATTCATTGAATATATTAAAAAATGAGTATTCTGCATCCTTTCAGAATGATTAACTGATTAAAACCCCAAAAGTCACCACCGCCGCAATAAAGGCTTGCTATATGCCTAGCATTAAATTAAACACTCAACCCTTTTCTAAAGTCTTTCACAGCTTTCACTACTTCCAAATCCTTCTGTATAAGTCGCCTTCAACATGCCCGGGGAGGAGTGAATAATTGGATGGTAAACTGCTTTTTTGGGTAGCGAAAATTAATTCAACACAACCGCAACGATCCTGAAATTAGTTAAGTAGCGTAAAGTTTCTGGAGGAATAGTCATAATTTGCAGCACTACAAAATTAGTAGAACACCCTAAAAGTGGTGGGGGTTTTAGTTGGAGTTGGAATAAGGACGAATGTCCTCCCTAGACGGCATCCCTTAATTTGATACTTCCCTCCTGAATACTTCATCACGCTGACTTTATCTCATAAATCCTTGCCGTGTACATACTCGTATGTACATGCAAACTCTATTTATTTTCTTTTTACTTTTGTTCCTTTTGTCGGGGTGGTCCTACGTCAGATTCTGGTCTTGAATCTGACTCTATCTAGGTCATAATGGACCAAAGACACACATATTTATAGGTGGAGATAGCAAACCTTAAGGCTATACTCCCTTAACTTCGTATCGGAGAATATTAGTGAATTTTACATATGTACACAGATGCACGATGGGAATGGGATACCCTCCTTAGGGTGGTTGGGTGCAAAAGGACATTTTTGGATCTTTTTTTTTTTTGTTTCTTTTGCCATCGGGCTACTATGTGAGAATCTTGTCCAATGTAATTCAAACTTATACGTATACAACCGGAAGTTATTGAGGCATTAGTTCTGCATGTCCACAGTTGATTTGTAATACTGTTGGTTTTTCTTTTTTAGTAAAAGGACATTAACCGAATTTTACAGGATCTTTGCTTTTGTTGAATTGGGAGGTTTTGTGTGGGCCCTATTCCTAGTTCCTTCTATCTACAAGGACACTGATTGAGAGATAAACACAGCAATTTCGGTGAATTTTTCTGTGAAGCTAGAGGGGATTTCGTTTGCTAAATCAAATTTATGTTAATGTCCTGGAAGGTGCGGTTGTGAATTTTTAGTGGAATGATGGTAGTTGGGACGACGAAATACATATAGAAATGGACGTTGTATTTGGAATTAAAGTGTAACGTCGCAGAAAGGAAAAAACGAAGGATGTAGTGAAATCCGAAAATGATGGCTGTTATCTGGTTATTAATTCATTGCACGTACTAGATTTTCGGAATTGTTAACCTTTTGGCATGTGATACCGGAAACTTGATATTTACAAACGGAGAAGATATGTATGTAGTAGATTAGGGAATTTAAGGAGAATGTAGAAGAACTCTTATCAGGATTGACAGGATATTCAAGTAGAAATATGGAACTCTTTAAATTACGATTTAATTTTGATTGGCTTTATTTAAAGTTAATTAAAATTACGTACGCCATATTTGGTTTAGACAAAATGCTCTGACGAGACATGATGAAATAGATAAGATGTCTTTAAAGAGAGTACTAGAATGATTATCTCAAATAAACTCTTGGGATATGCTGTGGTATTTGTAAGCTACAGCGCTATAATTTTTAGTTTTAAAGGTAAATGCGTTGATGATCCATCATCCAATGAAAAGTTTAAAATCAAAATCCATATAGGTCATTTTTCCATTGAACTCCAGAGGACCTCCATTGAACTTCCTTTATAGGAAGTTGTTTGAATCTGAAATGAATCCAAACCTATGGGATTCAGGTTAGATTTTTGTTTGCATTATGCCTCGTCGCACTTAGACCTAAATATACATATGTTGACTCATTATGATACCATTATAATAGTGCAGAAAAGGGGTGGGGTCTGTATGTGGTTAAGACTACGTTTTCCGTCTCGCGTTTATTGACATTTGGTCTAAATGTTGATTCTTGAATGAAACTTAACCGACTTATGGCATATGCGAAACTAAAGAAGAACAGAAGTTATATTGCCAGGCATGGAGGAAAATAGGTTGAAAAAGCATTACACACCCTCTTTCGACTCGTTGAAAAGTCATTTTCTCTCAAGGATGGGTTGTTTGATATCAAGCGAGCTTTCAAGAGCGTTGAAACCTCCTCGATCTTCATCTTCTTGAAGAAACTAGACGTAACAAATTCTGTCCATTTCACTGTCAACGGTAGTAGAATCATAAATGTAAGTTTCGGTCGCTGTTCTATGGAATCTAGTCCGCAATGGACTGATTATCAAATTAAAGGACGGGAGATGTGTTGTGGTACTTCCTTAGACGACGTCACTGCTTAGCTATCGGGTAAAAGTCAACCGATACCCTCTAACATTCTCTATCACTTGAAGTGTAAGTCCGATCAAACCGGAGATTGTCCCTTTCACGAGAAAAATGGAGATACCCGGCATCATCGGCACCTATCTTAGTTTCTTGAGAAGGGTCTAGAATCTAGCCCTTTTCTTGAATAGCAAACTGAGGTAGAGCAAGATCTGAGGAGCGAGGTTAAAAAGTTCTAGACGGCTCGGCATTTGAAAATAACAATTACCTCGGCGAAAGTGACTTCAATGTCGACTTCAATTACATGAATATAGAGAAAAGCAAATGGAGACACTGCGAAGTCTTCACGTTCCATCTTAATTAACGGCACCAAGACAGCCGACGATATTGGGACGGGGGTCTCGTCACAGGATCTTTGCATACCCAAACCCTTTAGCCAACCCACGATGTATCGTCTTTCAATCCGAAGTCTAAGCTATTCATTAGGCCACCGCTTTGCTTATTAGTCAAGCAAGAATCTTAGATTGATTGATGTTGCCAATAATCAAATAAGGCGACTCTATTTTATTGCAAGGACGGACTTTTAGGTCCAAACGATTAGTAGGAGTAAGGTAGTAGGTATGTCACTACGTTTTTGCTAGACTGGTCACCTTGCTGGTTTAGTGGAGTCTATATGACATACAGATTGACACGTCAATGGGGTGATGGAAGGGACCATTAAATATTTGTTTTTCCGACACGGTTTTACATGTCTTTTTTGATTTTTAGAGTGGAGAAGGCCATTATGCCATCCTGGCTGTCATACCTATGTTCTTATGTGGTATTGCCCTTAATACAGTTAATTTGACCGCAATATTGACCTGCATGGAGCAGTCAGCACTCCGTTACCTTGAAACATCGGTGGTCAACTCAGTCTTACTGTACGCTACTGCTTCATAGGCGTATGCACTGGCGATGGAAGAGTTAAATGGAAGCTGTATTAAGCACGCAAGCTCTACACAATCAGGATTATTAGCGGCTTTCAAAGAAAGGAGAGCATCGGGAGCGATGTGGCAAGACAGAAGAGACAGTTCAACATAAGCTAATTAATGCCATCGAATTATGGAAAAAAGTTAAACTAAACTACTACTCTACAAAGTTCCATTCTGGGAATAGCGTCAACCGACTATCCATAGTTTTTTGCAGAAATCAACAAAGTCCGATCACAATACGGCATCACAAGGCGCTACAGAACGAGCGAATAACTGAAACATTGAAAAGAGCCCAAAAGACGGTTGCTAAAAATAAGTTCATTTTAAGGCCTCACATTGGCGCAAACCATAAAACAAATACGCTTATCTGTACTCGTACATGCAGTGCATGATGTCAGGCATTTTTAAGTGACAGTGAATGTGAATGGTAGCTGACATTGCTTGGACAAATGCTGCTTATATCTTCTTTTTGGTGGGGCTTTGATCTGTGAAGCACTAAGCAAGACTTTTAGGAAGAGGGACGACAACACTCATTTTCGTAATTTCGTAATACAAAGGCTCCGGTTTGCAAAAGCGAACCCATAAACTGACAATTTCTTTGTAACTCGAAAAGGATGACATTGTGGAAAAGACAGAAGGTTTAGCTTTATGACTGAAATTGAATCAACTCCACTATTTTTGAAGGAAAACTCTTCCCTTTGAGAGAAAATGAGTCCATTTCATGAGCAATAAATGCCAGGTAGACTACAGAAAATATATTTAAGTATCTTTTAATAGATTCAATGGTGCCAAAAGCTATGACGATACCACTTTAATGTTGGGAATTCATATTCGAAGTTATGACGTACTCGAAATTTCATGGAAATAATTTTCTCTTGGACTTATATACCCTAAAGCAAATTCCGAAACCATCAAAGCAAACTGTTGCAACTATTTCTTTGATTTTGAAACCTTTGAAATAACTCAGTTGACAGTTTTGGGATTAAAGTCTGAATGAAGAAGGTAAAACAACCTTTCTTTGGAAGAAGCTGAAGTTCTTTCAGTAGCCCTATTTTAATGGAAAAAGTTAGTAGGAATACTTTTCACAGCTTCCACTGAATATCTCGAATGTATGTTCTGATAATGAGCTGCTAATTTTTCCTGATTCAGGCACGTGGTGGTTTTCGACAAAATGACCCACCAGGAGATCCTGAAACCTATCGATTACTACTAGGTAGTTTGTCGCAAATTTGAGTAGCTGTTGTTGATGGATGAGAACTTCCTTCTCTGGCTTTATCACTTTGTCATATAAATTCATGCTGAATGCTATGGGATATTTCTTTACAGGGTGAAGTCTAAAATGCGAAAAGTGAACTTAAACGTTGTTCAAAGTAATGGATTAGCTAGTCTACCTAGCCTAACCTTCTATGCTTAATAATAATTTTGGTAGCCAGAGCTGGCTGAAAACTCATTTATACACTGCTAGCACTCAATCAAGCGTTATGCTCTGTTAAGGTGCTAATAAGAAGTCTGCGACCTTTTCAGCAGAGAGACAGTAGAAAGGCTCATGGAAGACCTAACGTACTGCAGAGGAAAGCCCAACGCAGTTTCAAGTCTTAAAAAATCTTGTTGTGAACCTTGGTAAGCAAGTTCATCAGGAATCTCATTTTCAGTTATTCCATCTGTAGGTAAGACTCAGTGAACTCAGCCTTGTACTACTGAGTACTGAAATCAATGGTTGTCCACGATGCCAGATCCACGTCCATCCTGCATCTGTTCTGGTATTCCTAGTGAAAATCTGAGCACACTTTTTTTCTGGCTTCAACTCTGGTCAGTTCTGAGTACAGAGAAAGTGGACTGTGTATTCTAACCGGAGTTTCGGAGTCATTGCAAGAGGAGGTGTCTAACTCCTGAGCGGTCGGGACAAGCGGTGTTTTCAAGTCAGTTGAAAGCAGCAGTGACGTATTTTCGTGAAAACTTATTTCATCAAATAGCTGATGCATAGGATATAATTAGGTACCAAATCTTATCACAAGCTCCTTTATACATCTTGGATGTTTTTGACGTGACATTTAAATAGTGAGACCTTTAGATTCTACGTTCCCTTCAGTGTAGGCGGCATCAGATTGTCAGAGTGCTTTTAGTATGACTGATATGTCTATTCTGAGAAATTTGATCAGCCTGCTTGTTTCGATAAATTTTTTCGTAAGTCTTTACAATAGACAATCTTCGAAAATTTTCTGGTTTCTTTCCCCAGTCACTGAACATCTGAATTTCAAAATTGAACAGGCGATCTGTAGGAGTGTTTATTGGCAGGACATGTCAGTTCAAACCATTTGGTGAGAGCTCTATCCAGTTCCTGCAGTTCTATGTTACCTTCTATGTTAGGAGCTAATGTGAAGTTGTGAAGTGTTCATTTAATTTTTCTCGCATTCTTCCTTTTCAGTATGGTCGGAACTTTGTACCTGATTTCTAATTCGATGCACCCATGGTGTTGGAAACCAATAATAAATAGTACTTTCCAACCGGCAATTTCGTTAGTATCGCTGTTTGACAGGAAAGTGAGCTGAATTCAGTTTGACAGTTGTCGTTGTTTTAATTCTTTAATGAAACACTGGTATCTACTGGTAAATTATTTACTATTTAAATTATTAATAAATATTTTTTTTTTAAAGAACTTAACACTCAAGTGGTTAGGAATACATTTATAATTAAGGTTTTCGGAAAATGGGATAGAGAGAAAGAAAGAAAGATGTTTGGGCACAGTGGTTATTTCGCTCCATGGGTGGCATCCAACATTTAATAGGGAGATGAAATTTTTAGTGGAAGTTGTCTTGTTGTTGATTTCTTGTCAACTACTCATCTTACTTGATTTTCGTTAACTGAAAAATTGAATGTCTTTCGGGCGAGGCTGGGATTCGAACACCGAACCTTCCGATTCGAAAGCCAGTCCACTACCGCTTGAGCCACGGCCAACATATCGTGGCCTTGTAACTAACTCATTTAGAAGACGACATCAGTAGATGCTTACAAGTATGTTTAAATTACATTTCAATTAAAAGTGTTTTTTTAAAAGTTTTTTTGTTTTGGCAGATGAAATTTAATCATTATAAGAAGACAACTGAGAGATTCCGAAAACCCATTTGATACAACAGTGGAGGAGCAGTTTACTAATCTTTACAGGTTTTCAAAATTATTATGTTTGGAGTTTTTAGAGAAAATTAAACATTTTTTTTTACAAAAATGAGCAGTTGTCTGCAATTCCTATTACAACTCGGCTGCTTTATTGCTCTTCAGTATTTTGCTACAGCATGCCATCATAAAGTTGCTGGAATCTGATGTATTCTCTCCCGATGAGCAGGATCAAGCTTTAACAAAATAGGAGGAAACATAGTTTTCTTAGTTTGTTTTTAAATTGTTTATTAAATATAATTACCAAGTTTTTTTTTAACTTGAACCTTTTTCTTTTTAATTCAATTCTCTTACGGCTGTTGAGGACGGTGCACTTTTTGCCGACCTTCCTGTTAATTCAAGTAAGTTTTTGCTATGTACTGCAATTTTTACTTCACTGGCATGAACTCTCTTTTTTATAGGTGCCGTGGTACTTTGTAACAGGAAAAGGTGAGAAGCCAGAACAAAACAAACTTTATATATACTTTAGGTTGAGTGGCAGAAACAACTCATGTACACTTGAATCGCTTATTCTGGTCGGAGCTAAAAGTGTTACAAAACGTTCCTCAAACGGCAATAGCGGTTTGATTTTCCTTGAAATCGATATGAAAATTAGAAACAAATATTTGAAATCCATATTTGCTCCATATAACTAAGTAAAAACCCTTTCCTTTCTTCAGTCGCCTTTTCATTGTATTTTTTTGATGATTCAATTTGTACCAGTCTGACATGTGTCAGCGCGAACAAAAGCAGCGTGAATAAATGCGGCTAATCGTGTACACATTATCTATCAAAATAGTTCGCACTCAGTCTTGAATAATAGAAACGCTTGCTGTGTAGACATTATTCCGTTTACACAGTAAGACTCACGCTTTCGGAATTCGGTCCCAGGTCAGACGATAGTATGGATTTGAGAATGTGATTGCCATCCAAGTTGAATCAGAAGATACTCGTAAATAAGCTGAAGCAATGACGAATTTGTATCATTCTTGTTCGATGCATAGCCCATGACATCATTCACCAAATCTTGGTTGCAATGTGAAAATAGGTTTCTACATTTTAGTATTGAGTCCAAGATTTTGGATATATCCTCTGTTTTCTTCAGCTTTGGTAGTCCGAAAATCTCAAATATCGTGGTCCGTAGAGGAGGAATTTTCGTTTTAAATAGCTACTATATCTGACCTCGGCCTACTTCCCTTATGACTTGGCAAGGCAGAAAAATTAGATGCTAGTAGTGGGCTGTGACGCAAACGCCCATCATACACAATGGGGAGGCGGTGATATCAACCCAAGAGGTGAGTGTTTGTACGATTTTATTTTATCTTCCAACCTCAATATTTGTAACAGAGGGAATTCACCCACTTTTGTGGTGAAAAATAGGCAGGAGGTGATAGATATCACCCTTGTTACAAATACAGAATGGTTAGAAATAAGAGAATGGAGATGGGTGGATGAAGTGTTAATGTTGGTTCACCGATGGATACGCTTCAAGGTGAACTTTCATATCAGGGTAGTAGTTTTCAAAGAAATCCTAGGAAGACTGATTGGGTCAAGCATACAAAAGTAGTAAATATACACCTGGATACCCAATCAATCACCTGTGATAATATTGTTAACTTAGATAGGGTAGAAGAAGTAATGAAGGAGCCTTCAATAACTTGGAGTGCACCGCCAATAAAAATGCTCTAGTAGACGCTAACATTGAACAGAGCATTACAAACTGGGTTTGCAACATGCTTGCAAATAGGAAAATAAACTGCTCCATTGGGCAAAGCTCGGTTAGAATGTCCCTATCCAGGTGAACCAATTAGGGGGGAATCATATTCAACTTCGGTGGGTGTTTTTTTATCAATGACATCCTTAAAAAGCTTAGTACAATGGGTATAAGTGACACGCAGATGACGTGCTCATAATAGTGCAGGGAAAATACTTAAATATTCTAAGCAACATTATAGAGGTTACCCTGAAGATGATCAGCGCTTGGGCAAAAAGCTGTGGTCTCAATGGCAACCTTTCTAAAACGGAACTGGTTCTTTTTACCAGAAAGTACAAGATACTGCAATTCAAACTTGCTTTCTGTCCTTTCGGACAGCGCAAAGTATCTGGGTGTGATTCTGGACTAAAAACTGAATTGGAATCTTAACGTAGCGGAAAGAAGCAAAAAGGCATATTATGCTCTTTTTATCTGCAAAAGAACTGTACGAAAAATTTGGGCTTAAAACCTTCTATGGTGTACTGGCTGTATACGGTGGCGGTAAGACCTATGCTTACATATGGCGTACTAGTATGGTGGAAAGCAACAAACAAGAAACCGATTTACGGCTCCATAGCCATTACGGCAGGATTGGATACCGTTTTGCACTTAACACCACTTGATTTATAGATCAAAAAACTTGCTGGCGATACGACTCACTAATCTGGGTTACTTAAAGAGCAGTTCGGATATGGCACGTCCTAACGGAGCTACTGTCAGGCAATCCAGTTCTAATGGATGAAATACCTTCCGTCCTTGGTCGACTTCGACATCCCGTATTATATAATATATCAGAATAGGGAGGACTGGGAAAAAAATGCAATAATCAAGTCAAATGAAATGTCACAGACAGTTTGAAGACAGAGGAAGGAACAGGTTCTGGTATCTTCTCAGAAGACCTAGAACTAAGAGTGTCTATAAAATTACCGGACTCAAGCAGCGTCTTCCAATAAGAAATTCTGGCTGTCCTCATGGCGGCTGAGCTAATGCAGATGATATCGGAATCCGCAAGAGATATCGCTATCTACATCCATAGCTAGGCCGCACTCAAGGCAATGGAATCAACCAACGTCAATTCTGATACAGTTAGGGGCAGTCGCACAGTGCTCAAGGCACTGTGGGTAAGACTGTGCTGGATACCAGGACACTCTAGTATTAAAGGAAATGAAAACGCAGACGAGCCTGCAAGAAAAAGAGGGCTACTCGATAATATTGAGGTTGCCAACATCAAACCACAACTTTGCATAGTCAGGGGCACTATCGAAGAAAAAATCATAAAGAATGTCAACCTAATGTGGTCAAGTCTTGAAGGACACAGGGTATCCAAGGCTCTCTGGCCACTTTTTGACGGCAAAAAATCTAGAGAGTTAGTAAAATTAAACAGCGATAAGCTTAGGATAATAACAGGAATCCTGACAGGACACTATATCCTGCGGAAATACGCAAAAAGTCTCAAATTTCCAGATACGGATATTTGCAGATTACGTGGTGATATGCAAGCTGTTGAGGACATAACACATATACTGTGCGAATGCGTTTCAATATCGCGTAGTCGAAGACAATTTTAAGGGAAACACTTTTTCGAAAACCTAGAGGAAATAGACGGTACGTACTTCAAAGGCCTTCTTGGCTTTCGCAAAGAAATTGGATATTTCACCAGGAAGATTGTTTAGGTTTTTGCCAATTAAAGACAAATTTAACTAGTTCCACAGGGATCGCAATGGGCCCGTTTTGGTGCCTGGTGTTTGTGTGATAGCATATCCATAATACCCCTGTTTAACCTAACCTAACCTAATTAGATAGTAGAGTATATTTGCGCTGTTTCTGATCTCTACAGTTGACAGTTGTCAATGAAAGCCTTCGCAAATCGAAGCGTAGAGCTGAGATGGCAGCATGCTTATAGTTAAGTGAGTCTCTTCTTCTGAAATCCTTTTCAGATTCAGGGTCAAGAATTAGAAATAGATATCACTCTCACTTTCAGTCTAATTTAAGGAGTGCTCCCAAAAGATCCTGCAATTCCTGGGTTAGTTTCAAAATCACTGGGGTAATATGACAAATAGGGAATCTATTTAGTTCTATTTGTCTAGTTATCTGGTTGTTGCTTTGACAGAGTACAACGTGGAGTATATAGAGGTGTCATTTTAAACTTTGTGAAATTGATAAACGATCAACAAAACTAGGAGGTTATTAAATATGGGTCAATACACACTCTTAAGTATTGAAATGGTAAAAAAACGCTGAAAATATCGCGGAAGTTTTTTGTAAAGCTGGTACTGCTTTTGGTCATCATCAAGCGCCTTCTTGAACAGCTCGTGTTCGTCCGGCAAGGTCAGCTGAAAATATCGCCGCCGTAGCTGAGTGCAACTAAAACCCAGGTCACTTCATTTCGAGACGATCACAGGAACTGAGCCTATCCCCAACCACTTTGCACCGCATTTGGCCTACATTCTTATAAGATCCAGCTGACACTAATTAGAGTGTCATTTACTGATTGGGTACTGGAAATGAATGAACGAGATCCTGATTTTGTACCCAAAATTTTGAGTGATACGTAAACAGACAAATCTGTTGCATCTGGGGCTCCGAAAACCCAAGAAAAATAGTGAAACAACCTCTCCGTCTACAACGAGTGACAGTTTGGTGTTGGTTTTAAGCATTTTTTTTTTTCGAAACTCGTGCAGAACGATATGGACTGACTTATTTTTGCCTTAAATTGATGCTATGGACGACGTAGGCGATGGAGCCCATGTCACATAGCTTATGAAACAATTCTATTCTATTGGATGGAAAATTTCCTGGACGTGTGATTTCTCGAAATGAAGACTTCAACTGGCCGCTGAGGTAGCACAAGTCCATCAACACCATCAGATTTTTTCTTTTGGGGCTCTGTCAAAGATAAACTCCACCCCAATGCTCCACCAACGATTCATGCACTAAAAGAAAATATCAGAGCTGTTGTTCGCAGAATATAGCCGCAATTATGCGAAAACATGATGAACGACTTCATCAAAGGAGTGACTATTTATAGGCAGAGACGAGGTGGACATCTAGTAGATATTGTATTCCATTACTAATCCCAGACTTTGTACTTTCAATTAAAATAACAAATATTATGACTTTTCATAAATATGTTGCGTTTTTCTATTGATTTCTTATTGGATAGATATATATGCATATCCGTTGGGGACATCTCCACAATTTTGTACATTTAAACATCTACTCGTATACTGTGCGTCTTTGGTTAGTCGTATGAATAATGATAGTTATTATTTGTAACTAGTTTTTGATATAATTCGATTACTGGAAAACACATTTTTCAAGGAAACATAAATGCAATACGATCTTTTCATTAATATCGTAAAGTGACTGCAATATAAATTTCATGTTCACATCACTTTCTTCCCAAATAATCCATTTCAAAGGATATTGTATTCTCGGAAATAATATTACTTCGTCATAAATACCAGGTTGATATAAAGTTGCCTTGCGTCTACTAACAACCTCATTCTACTTGCCCATTTTATAACCGATTACTATCATTATTAAATTGGATACTCATTTTGCTATTTGTACGATGGCCAGTGATGCAAAAATCTCGTTAATATCGACATTACGGATATCACCTTCGAGGATTCCATTCCATTTTATAGCTCAGTTCTTCGGTTGTATTTTCCATACTTAACATAGAATAGATTTTACAGGGATTTTTTTTATAATGCTGCGTCCGTCCCACTACATCACAATCTTTTTTCACCAAAATCTCGTTAACAAAGTACTCGTAAGTATCCAACAAAATAATTGGAAATTTGTGAAAGAGGTCGTACAGACGCGAATAGTATCTGAAATTTAATTAAAAAATATTTTCCCAGTTTTGGGAATTTTTTTATGGATGCAGTTAAATGGTGCCATGGAAAGTTATTCGGACAATCAGTGTAGTTCTATTTTAGATGTTGAAAAGTTCAATCAATATGAATTTACATTGTTCTATTCAATATATTGATTGATGTATCAAAAAAAATATATCCAAATATAGAGGGTGTTTTTCTTTGATCAGTATTTACAGCAGAAGAACGGCTGTATTATTTTGGAAATCCATCTACAATTCGAGAAATGTATGAAATACTACGTGACTTTTTTGGTCCTCATAACATACCAACGGTTTTGGATAAATTTCGTGCTTCCTCTCATGCATCACAAGCTAACTTATTATTATGAATTTATGCTATTCAATAAAGAACAATTGTATATTTGCAGTTACATACTGACATGTTATTCGAACCATCACAGTCGGCAAGAAAGTATGTAATTTCTATTTTTACAAGTGGATTGAGTTATGTTTGTTGATTCTCGCTTTTGTCAATGTTTTTACTTTTTTATTTTCGTAAAAGCAAGGAAGCTGCTAAGGCTTACAAAGAGATATGTGGAGCTTATGGCGTTGATTGAGTAACAGAACGCACGTCTCAGAATTGGTTTGAGAAATTTCTTTCTGGAGAATTTTCACTCAAAAATTATTAACATTCTGGTAGACCAACTGAAGTTGATGATGACCAAATCAAAGACAGAATTAAATCAGATCTTCATATGACTGTGCCTGTAGTTAAATGGAATTTAAAAAGTCTTCGATTCGTAAAAAATGCCGATATTTGGGTTCCACATGAATTGAAAGAGATTCAGTAACACAACAAACAATATTTGCGAAGTGCATCTCAAACCCAATAGAATTGATCGTTTTTTGCACCGAATCATCACTGGTGATGAAAAATGGATCGTCTACGTCTATGTGCGATTGGCGGAAAATTTTCAGTTTTTTTTTAAAACAAATGTAGGTTATGGATGACGTAAATTTTCGGGCAAAACGACCGCGAATTAACGATATATACAAAAAACGAGGGATCAGCAAGTTTATTACGGGTATCAATAAAACGGCCGTTCACTGCACTTTTATTGGAAAAGTTTGTATAATTTTAACAATTTTTAATATAGCGATTATTATAGATTAAGAGCGCCAAATTCAAATTTAAATTTACATATGACAAACAAAAGAAGAAACTTATTTTACATTGCAATACATACTCGTCTTTATGTATTTTGTTGATTGCTATTTTAAGATGCTTCAAGAGTCTAAGCGTGATGAATCATCACAAATAACATCGGAAGTTGAATTACAACAAAAGAAGATTATGTTGCCAATTTGTTGGGATTATTATTGATAGATCCTCATTTGAATTAAGATACCACGTTTTCAACTGACACGAAAAGAATAACTTTATTTCAGTAGTCGGAAATAGAATGGTTGACATGACAAAATACACTCATAATACATAGGTAGATAATTAATTAACTGTAATTCAAACAGTCTTAAGTATGTTACATCATAATTCATCTCTGACTATTACGTACATAATAGTCTCCCTCACTAATTTACTACTTGGCTTGATATCGCACAACTGGGTAACATTTCCTCTTAGATATTCTTATTTCTGGTTGCGGTTCCTCTGGTGACTGTGTTTCTCGCTCACATTGGTAAATGCAAGTGATTCTGGTGTCGGGAAGCGGGAATGCTACCCCCTTTGCGTTCGGAAGCACTCTGACTCCGAGTAGCTAGAACTATCATTAATAACTGAATTTGTAGTTGTATAGTATACGGTGGATCTTTACTTGCGGGTGGTTGACTGTACATGGCAAGAGATGTTGGAATATAGTCTAAAGCACTACCTTCGACAAGAGTGGTTTTCATCTGATCAACATGTCTGCGGTAAGACATTCCGGCGACATACACCATATAGTGTAAGCGACCAAGTCGCTGCATAACTCTTCCAAATTTGCATTTGGAAGTGTCATTTTGGTAATATCGTACTTGAACTAGATCACTTACGAGTATATTCAAAATAAGTTTGCATTCTGGGGTTGAAATGTTGTACTCAAGCTTCGTGGGTGTAAGTAGATCTAGCCTTGTATGGAATTTAAACCTCAGCACCATACCTGCTGGAGTTGTATTGTAGAAGGTGGAGTTTTCCTATATTGGGTCAACAAACGATGCAGCTTAGTACGTAAGTCCCCGGAATATCTTATTGCAGAACGTAAGCCATTTTTAAGAATTTGAACAAAGCGTTGAATTTCGCTGGCTCGTTCAGAACTGTTGCACAATCTCGTCAGCAGCGGCGCACTAACTCTTCAATATCCCTGTCTATACCCGGCCATAGCAGTAACTTCTAGCTAGCGCTTTCATTTTTACGATTCCCACAGGTGCAGTATGTAATTCACTCAGAACCTGTGAACGTGAACATGAAAAAGGAATTCGTATCCCTCGGTAAAGACATCCATTGTGTGACATTAATTCAGATTCCATATTTTGTATGCAGTATCTTGTAAACTTCTACCGTCTTTAAGCTGAATCATTACTAAAGATAACTCTTGATTATTTTTCGTTGCCTTCAGAATACTAGTATTTGTAACCGGCAAACAATCCTCCCACAGCTTATAAACCTCGTATGATTTATTATATTTGCCTTGTCTTCACAATTTAATTGATTTCTGGAAAGGAAATCGGCATTAGTGTGTCGATTTATATTTTTGTATTTAATTATACATACGAGTATGTTTAAATCCACTAACGAACTGTGCATAATGTAATAATCTCTATGCGGTAAGTAAAGGTAAATTTTGCGTTGGGCTAAAAAATTGAAATTAGGGGCTTTTTATCAGTTATGAGTATGAATTTTATTCCATAACAATAGTCAACAAATTTATGCAGAACCCAATAAATCGCTGTGGCTTCCTTTTCTAGCTGACTATAGTTTGAATGTGACAGAACTGCGGAAAAGCCCACTGGAGTAGCATCGGTTGCGAGTACCAAAGGGAGGCTTTCATCAAAACTAATTGACTCATTATCACTCAAAAGTTCCAACTTCAGGCCTTCAAATGTGTATTAACAATCAGAAGTCCACACGTATTGCTCCTTTTACCTTAGAAGCTTGTAAAGAAGATGTAATGTCATTGATAAATCTGGAATGAACTTGTGATAATAATTACCTAATCCGAGGAATTGCTGTAATTTAGTTAAGTGAGTTAGCGGTTGAACTTTCAAAATTGCTTCAATTTTCTCGGGTGTCTTACTGAATACCGCATTTATTCAAATAGCTTACACTTTGATTTGTTTAAATGCAGATTGAATTTGCGAAGTTTTTGCAGTAATGAGTTTTGCATCTTTCAAAAGTTTCACTGAGGTTTCGACCCATCACAATGATGTCATCAAAGAAACAAACTGTACCTTCACAATCATTTAATATGGTACCCATAAATCGCTGCCATATATTCGGTGCAGTTTTGATACAGAACATAAATTTATTTACTTTGTAAGGGCCTTTTATCGTGCTTATAGTTTGTAGTTTGTAAAAGCGCGATTTATTCTGTCATTTCGAATTATGAAAAAAATTCAATAGCACTCACCATATTTGAGTTTTTGGTATAATTCTTCGATCCTTGGGATGGGTATTTTTTATACTCGTATATATGGTTCCAATTTGCTGTTAAAATACAGAGCCGTGTTCTTTAAATATTTTCTTCCTCATCTGTGCAATATTTCCATCTGCAAATGTATCAACCTTATTAACCTTCAGTATTTTAGGGCATTAACCCATTCGCGTCCCATTAACAAATCGAATTGACCTTTCACTATGTATAAATCACATGTGATTTATTTCTTGTCGCACTCAAGCTGTCCCACCGAAATTGCTGCCCCTGTATCTAATTCCATGTCGAATGATTTGCCATTATTTTTGAGTGTAACAACGTATTTACCATCTTGGTTATGGACATATTTTTCACACATTCGCATCTCTGTACGTTCCTCGCGTTTTTACTGCTCTCGAATTAATGCAGACTGAGGTAGCATGACCGGTTTTCTTACAATTTTTGCAATACAGATTAGCTGCTCTACATTTATTTGCCATGTGATTTTCTATTCGACATCTAAAACAGATTGTGTTGTCTTTTTTTGACGGAGCACTAGTAGCGACCCCGCTTTTATTTGAACCTAGTGAATATGATACATTGTGCGACTCTCAGTTTTTGATTCTTCCGAGCGCTGTCTCCACCGTTTTATCTAAAGTGATATTAATTTGTCGCAAGAGTTTTTCTTTGACGTCTGAGTCCCTTAATCCACGAATAAATTGGGGGCGCAAGTGTATATTAAGCGTTGATTTTTTACATTTCCCACAAGCAAAATTACAGTAGGCACTTCATTTTTTTAATTTAGCTAAATATTTTGAAATGGATTCTCCTTCGTGTTGTAATCGTAGTAAAAATGCATGTTGATCCGTGATCTCATTAGGTTTCGGGCTCAGATGGCTCTTAAGAATGTAATTAACTCCTCGTAGGTTTTTGTATTGGGGCGGTCAAGTTTATCCAAGCTGGTAGTATTTGGCACCGATACAATTAATTAATATTTGCCGCTTTTTAGTAGATTCCGTGACATTCCTTAGTTTAAAATAATTTTCCAATCGTTTTATGTAGTTAGGAAATGGCTCCTCATTCTCGTTGAATTGATCAAATTGTAAATTAGGTGTAGTGGGTGTTGCTTGTAGGCGTTGAAGTGCATTAGTTAATTATTTGTTGCGTAGATTCGGTCATTATATGCATAGATTTTCCTTAACTTTTTTTAATCCTCGTCGCATCTGATAGATCCTCCGTAAATTATCACATCCTCGTCGCCACTGATAGATCCGCACTTGAATTAAGAAACCACGTTTTCAACTGACATGAAAAGACTGACTTTATTTCAGTTAATGGAAATAGAATGGTTGACATGACAAAATACACATATAATACATAGGTAGATAATTAATTGACAGTACTTCAAATAGTCTTAAATAAATGAATTTCACTTTGAGAACAGTATTGCATCATAATTTATCTTTAACTATTACGTAAATAATAATTATACAACAAGAAACTGTGGAAAAATTGATACATACTATGGGCATTGCTATGGGGAATAGAATCAGCGCTAATTCGAATAATGCGGATTTGTCATATGCGGACGACTAAGGCAAGAAGCCTTAATTGTTAACATAAGCCTAATATGTGCCCATGCCCCTACGAAAGACGACGACGACGCCGCCAAAGAATGTTTTATGAGCAATGTCCTAAGTATGGTGGAAAGGAGAGCCTCTTCGGTAGGACAATTGGTAAGCATAGTATACACGACATAAAGTTTGGCAACTTAGGCCTATTTACTTTGGAAAAAATATAACTGTAGCAATGTACACAAGAGGACATAGTGGTTTCCGGATCATGAAATGCTAAACCAAATAAATCATTTTGTGGTTGACTTTAGGCATGACTCCAGCATTCCGAACGTCCGAATTTGCCGGCCAACTCACATTGACTCGGATTACCACTTTGTTGAAGGTAAGGTACGAGTATGGATTTCCCAAACGCTACCGAAGGTTGCTATGATTTGATCAGTCACAAATTGCCGGTCATATCTGTTGGCGGCTGGACCACCGGTAGTCCCTACCAGGACTTAAATCACGGTACCATGGGAGTCAGGAGGCCCCGGATCTCAGTCCGGGCCTGACTTGAAGAGGTAGGCCCCCTTGTGGGAGCGTCATGGTTGCTGTGGTTTAAATCCAAAGTCGGGGGAAGGGCCTTCCTTTGGTTGACCCAATGTAGAGTTGCAATAAGTACTGGGTGCTTCGACCCTAAGAGCAGTAATATATTTTAGGTCGGCCTCAACTCATATCATGGGTGGAACTTGTGCCGGTAACACAGTTCCGATTTGGTATCTCAGCAAAGCGTATCCTGGCCCCCATGGTTATATGGACATCCTGTAAACATAAGTCTCCATGACAGGTGGTTTACGTTAAAAAATCAGACACTATTTGAGAAGATACGAGTATAATGTAGTAAAGCTGCAATCGCCAGAATCTTCACCGAACGCGTATACCAAAATCTCTCAACAACTTCTATTACGCCAGCACCTGTCAACGTGTTATCAAAGACACCGCAACTGAAGTAGTGAATTTCGTCCAACCTTTACGAAGAAATCTTTGGTTTGATGAAGAATGTCGGCAAGCACATGCAGCTAAATAAAAAGCGTACAAAATGGCCCTGCAACGAAGGACGAAAGTCACTCGTAAGATCTACGAGTAGAAGGGACAGGATGTACATTGGCTTTCCAGAAGATGAAAAAAGAGCACGATCGATCGCTGACATTGAGAGCTTGTATTCCAATAATAATAACGCACGGTTGTTTAACCAACAGGTAAAACAAACGGGTTATGGCAAGAATACTCATGAAGAAACCTTTAGAGATGCAGAAGGAAACCTTGTATTGGGTTGTTCTCGAGTGAACATCTGTGCCAGAATGTTAAATTTTCTTTTTTTTCTAAAATAAAGTGGTACGTGTGCTTGACGTGTGAGAATTGTAGAGTTCGTTACAAGTACCATTATTTTTTTCTGGGAATTATTTACCATGCTGTCGGCAGTTTAAATTCGAATCCTCTTCCTTTGCAAATTTAAAATGGGACATAATGCGTCATTGGCAATGAAAAGCTTCAAACGACTTTATTTTGAAAAGTTCCGTTCGGGAGATTTCAGCCTCGAAAATGAATCAGGTGGGAAGCCGGAAATACTATTTGACGACGATGTTTTAAGAGCAACGGTGGATGCGGAACCAACGAAATCGGTACGGGAGATTGCACAAAGCATGGGTATCCCCAATGAAAATAAGTCGACACCTTTTTCTCAAAGGAAAGGTAAAGAAAATATTGGATTTTAAATTTTTACTATAAAATCGGACATTTCAAGTGATAGAACCCACTACTTTCTAATTCATTGAAAAAGAGATTTGTCGATTACAAAAGCACTCATTTTCGATAAAGGCACCAGATCTTAAATTCTGTAAAATGCCTTCCAAATATCAAAATTGGTTCCACTTTTCAATTGGACATGTCATCAAATCACCTGCTGGACAAATAGAATATCTTGTACTATTTTTGCGTCGTTTAGTGGCAGATTCACTACATTCTGATTTTACGTAGTCCTCGTGGTATGCACGGGTTTTGTATTCTCTCATTCCGAAACTCCGATATAAGCTGAATTTCCCGTTTTTTCAAAATGTTTCGTCTTTTCAAATTGAACTTGTTCGTATTTGTTTTATATACCATCTGAGAATTTACAGCAGCAGTATTGAAAAATGAAAAAAATAATGTTAGACCCCAACGTCGACTATTTCTTGACACGTTGTAATTTGCAGATAGTTCATCTAAAGTGTCTACGCCGCCTTTCGTAAAATTGTAAAATTCGATTATTTGAGGCAACTTCTTATTATTTTCTCCAATAATGTCGTCATGTTGTAATGTGGAAAAGATGATAACATTTTTCGATTTTTTGGGAACATACGACAAAGCAACGAACTGCAAACAACGAACTGCACGGCTCTCTCGCTCGAATATGAAATAGAGCTGACGCTATTTCTCTTTTGTTTTTTCGCGCCGTACCAACTGAGATTAGATGATGCGTTTTAAAAGATTACTCATTAGAGGATAGCTCTGTCGAAAATGACCCTTTGGTTGCATCCTAACGTATACTTCGATGCTCACACAATAAAATGTTTTCGCGTCTACAAGAGCAAATACCTTCAGATGATCATATTTAGCGGATTTATTTGGCATAAACTGTCTGATACGCGACCTCTAAATCACTCAAATTTTTCAACAATTATAAGGCACTCACTGGAATAATAATGTGTTTTACAATTGTCGACAAAGCTATCGAATATCGTCCTGATGGGAGCCAACCTATCAAATTGTAAGCGTTGCGATGTGTTTTCTTCAATATCAAATCGGAGAGATTGTATCAACATATAAAATCTTTGCAGTGATATTGTCGATCGAAATAATTCAATGCCAGTGCCATCTGTACTCCAAAGGTCTGGAAGATTCTGTCTATTTGATTTATATAATCCAGCTAAATAAAGTAAGCCTAAGACAGCTTTTATTTCTTTCTTGTCTACTTGTTTCGCTAAATATTGGTGATTCGCAGCATATTTAACGGCAATATTTGTTAATTTAGCGCGTGTATAAGATACAATGTTATCCATTCGAAAGATTTCTTTTACCATGCCTTTTACACCAGCTAAATGAATAATTATGTTTCTAATATTTCTGTTAGCTGGACTCAAAACGTAATCACATGTCGTTTTGTACTAGCACTCATTCGGACTTATTCACTCATATTTTCTTCTTCTTTAGTGTTAGGTTCTAATTCGTTCTATACCTCTCCAAATCTTCTGTAAGTAAAGTCGAAATATCCCTAAGCAATAGCATTCACTTTCTTAATGAGACAAGCTCAAAAGCTGACATGAAAGTATATCCACAACCCCTGCAACTCAAGGTTTCATCAATATTTATATAACTAGAAATCACCATGCTGACAAGGACAATCGACAACATAGGGATAAATACAGATAATGATTTGTTGCAAGTTTAAGTGATCTGTCATAACAGCGCAGTTTCGTTAATCCACATCTCTGACATTTGTTATACTCGTACGTGACTGATTTCCATCGAGCCACAATTTCACCCATTGTCCTTCGTCGATACCTACTCATCGACCGATAAAGATGACAATTTCAATTATCCTTCCCCGGAGAGAGTCCCCAACCTACACTTTTTCACCAATTACTACTTCGAAGTTGTGACTAGTATCCACATCCCTTTCCTCATCCTGTCAGCTCCAGATAACATAGAAAAGTGGTACCCAAAGCAATAACCCCCCAAAAGAAAGTTGAAGATTCTTTTGCAGACAAAACAAACTATACCAAAGCCTACGTGAGTAATATTAATCAAAGATCCATCCTCTTGCTGTGACAGTCAAAAGGCGGTAGTGGGCTGTTTTGGAGATGGAGTCTCTATGGTGGTGAGGCGCGGCAGCTGGTACTGCTGGCGGTAATGATCTTTGGTGGTTACTTTTTTTGCTTAGCTTTGTATTTTCGTCTTCC
Source organism: Volucella bombylans (assembly GCA_949129095.1). Taxonomy (NCBI): domain Eukaryota; kingdom Metazoa; phylum Arthropoda; class Insecta; order Diptera; family Syrphidae; genus Volucella; species Volucella bombylans. The sequence goes on from OX422143.1 coordinate 148,345,672, forward strand.
ATAGTTTGTTATACCCGACGACTACTTTAACCCGACTATGTACCTACAACCCATGAGTAAAGGATGATTTCCGGCTATGACATGCAATGTTTGTCTGTCTGTTGACGTTAGTAGGTGTGAGTATCTGCCAAATGCCATGCTTGGAATTCATCAGTAAAAGTATTTTCAAACGGGATAAATGCTTGAACAGCTCCTCCTTTGGACTCGGTCTAATGGGTGTACATAGAAATTAGGTCAAGAAGGGAAGATATTTACATTCCTTAAACTATGTGCGCCAGTGTGTGAGGATTGGAGTGGATGCTTAGTAACTTTGTACAAACAATGAGGAAATTAAATGCTAACAAGCAGGAGAATGGGGAATAAGATGGTAACTCAAGGTATTATCAGGGATTCCCGCATCATTGGGTTAAGGTTGATCCGACATTTTGTAGATAATCCTCGAATGCCATTACTATGATGTTCAATAAGGAATCCCTCATTTATTTGTTTTTCTTAGAAAAAGCCTATAATCAGTGGCCAAAGAAGAGAAATTAGAATGATGCTTCGGACAGAAATTCCATTTTTGTGGATTGATTAATTCATGTAAAAGGTCGCATGTTCGATCTTTTAGTCTAAGTGGACTTGTCTAAGACGACAGTAAAACTACTACTTACGTACAAGATGAATTCTCTATCTCTTGAGTAATGGTTTAGAGAACCGAAAGTGGGTAAGATAAGAAATCTTTTACTTTACGAGCCTGGAAGTAAATCTTATTAGGACAACGGGGAAAGAAAAAAACTAAAACAGACATGTACGTTTCAGTTCATCAGTTTGTCTTCGTATTTGTTCTGAAAATGTAATTCGTTTGACCTGTTAATTGTAAGTAGTAGTAGGGTTATTTTAGGTTATCGAATGATTCATCAGACTTGGTCCGACGCCAGTTAAAAATTATATTTTAAACCATTTCTCCAAAATGCTTCCAGGCCAGTAACTTTTACTTCTAGACGCATACATTTCAATGAATGTCATCACTAGCTAAGTATGATACCCTATTCAAATATTACACACTTGACTGCACCTAGATGATAATAGAGATTCCAAATTGTATGTCGCCACATTAACTGAAGAATTTATTGCATTCCCATGCCCTACTGCTGGTTTTTTATTGCAGCGACCATGGCGAAGTGACGAAAAGCATTTGAGAGAATGGAACATTGTCTGTGGTGCCCTATAAATTAGTCCAGTGAGGCATGAAATATTCGAGGATGACATAGTACCCGTCGGAATAACATATGTACTTAAGTATATCTTAGTTAACTACGATGCACACCTCCCACACCTGCAAATAGCCTCCATGTGTACTGAGCGATTTTGCGTTTTTTGATCTTTTCGAGGGTACACACTACATTATCCACGCGTGTTAATTCTCTACTCAATAGACTTAATGGTAAAACAAGCATTGGATACAGGAAAAACGAAAAACGTTACAGCAATTTGAAGCCAGTATCCTTTCCAAACTCTTGTATCCTCTTCCATCTTCTTCCATTACCTGTTAAAAAGAATTTGCAAATATTTGCCAATGAACACGATTCTCATTTAATTTACCCCCAACCACGGCACTTTGAAGTGATTGTTTTAAATGAGCGCACGCCACCATATTGCTTATGAAGTAATTGCGCACAAGTCCTTTGTTGGATATCATATACACCCGAAGGATATCATACACACTTCCCACTTATGCGATTATGCGGCTGAATTGAGGTTAATGCCATCTTATTCTGTGTTGTGCTGTGTTGTCGAGCTGTCCTGATATCCCGTTGATAAAATCTCTGGCAGCATGCTTGGAATTTTATTATTTTGCAGAACAAGTTCTCCTTTTTATATGGAAATGACGGAGGAGCACTCCTTGAAAGGGGATATTCCAACTAATTTGCATAAATGCATGGAGAACAATCCTTGACGAGAGGGATTGAGAGGTGTTACCATTGCGTTGTAAGAAAAACTCATCGGAATATGACTTTGATAATCAGAAGGCTCACTTGTTTCCTTTTCGCTGAGGCGGAAGGATTACGTTTGATAACAGAAAATATATAGGCAGAGTACTCTTCCAAGGTATCTTCGTAAGTGTTGATACAAATTGAGATGCTTCTTATTGAAGGTTCACATTTGCCTGTTAATGCATCAAAATCACACGATTCGAAAAAATGAGAAAATTATTGTTACTTCCCGGGTGCCTGTGATCAATCACTTATTGTATTTGATTTAAGTAAATAACAAAGATCTTCAATTCATGGCATTATACACCAAAGCGACTGCCATTAGATTTGGAAGACGAAGAATCCGAGGAAAGCGTATCTCAAATATAGTTTTTCTATCGGGGGAAGCTGACCACATCATGCCAGGAGCGGGCAATTGGAGCTATTTGTTCCCACACATCCTGAGAACTGGCATTGGTTGGGGATCTGCTATGTGATCCCCCCTCACCATTGGCCGCAGCAGATGAGTGATATTCCTTTCAGTTAAAAAACTTTTCTCCGCGTGTGAGTTTAGCTACCCTATGAAGGATTCTAGGATGACTGCAATTTCGGAGCTGTGTAAGACTGCATGTTCCGCTATCGTTTAGTCTCGCTATCTACAAGATGAGACTGTTTAAAGTTTACGTTAGTAAAGCGACTTAAAATTAAATCGTGTCATAGATCTTCTTCCCACAGCTAAAGGAGTTGGGATTTGACACCCGCAAAAAGTGCAACACAATAAGCAGCGCCCCAAAATCCAGTCTGCAATTGTGGCCAAGTGTCAGACTTAAGCGATTGGACAAAACTCGATCTCAACTTATTGCAGAAGTCGGCAACCTCTTACAGAATATCTTAAGGACACTATCTGCTCCTAGATGATGCTATATGCCAAGTTGAGATCGATTCAGGTTCCAACTACATTCTTATATCATCCCGGTCTTTCGATTGCGTGTGACCGATATTTAAACCAGAAATGTATAAATAAGATTTGCAACAGCCACAGATGTACCAATCAGGGACGTGCTTACATGTCAACAATCGTCGATCGAACTTTATGAGACTGGTTTTAAGCATTCACCTCCATTCACATTCAGCACATCTTTTCCAGAGAGTTCTGTTATTTTTGTCTCAATTTTCGTGGCACCAAATTAACCTAAAAGTTCAACTGACGCGTTGTCCTTTACAACGGATCTCAATATCAAATAGAAAACTTGTCGAAGCAGGATTGGATTGATTGTGCGTACTAAAGGTAGCTCAGCTCCTTTTGTTTTTGTTTCGATGAATGATGGCTCAAGTAGGATTCGAAGAAAGATGAGTAAGAGCTTCAGTGATACAGTGCTTACAATACTAGCAACCACCAGTCAGCATCGTTTACCTGCAATCTGATGCAAACGTAGACTGGAAGCTTTTTTTTTTTTTTTATAATTTACGCGCTCCTAAGGGGTTACATACCCTTTTACTGTTGCCAGGGCGCGGGCGGAAAGATAGAAGGAGGAGAAAGGAAAATTGTTTTTGTAGTGGTTTGAAACTCAGGTGTGTTTGGTTTCTATGTTTGCTCTCCAGGGGTGGGAGTCCGAATAGGACGGAGAGTTTTTCTTCACTCAGAGTGATTCGAGGTATATCACAGTATTTTTCTTTTCTGTGCTTGAAACTCTACAACAGCCAAATCTACGTGTCAGTGTTATGCCTTCACACGCAGAATTTTTCTGTCTGAGTTACAATTACACAATGAAAAACTGACTTGCCATGGGCAGGATTCGAACCTGGACCCTCCGAGTGAGAAGCGTTTGCTACTATCACTACACCACGGCCACCCCACAGCTAAAAGAGGTAGAGCTACGCGGTGCGGTTATCAATTTCATTGTAGCATTTTATTCCACTTATGCCCAGCACACATAGATCATTAGCAAAAGCGTAGTGCCCCATGCCCGACACGATGCCGGTAAGCAGCCTGCAGTGCTTCCTACTGAGGGGCAGGAGGGAAGCCGTTGCCAGAGAGAATCTTGCTCAAGCAATTTCTACAAGCAATTGCAGCTCATAAAGGAATTTTTAAGTTACAAAATTAATTTGATCTGCCAACTATCAACTTTCGTCATTCTGACGAGTAAACTAAACTAAGTAAAGTAAGTAGAGCCAACCTACTTTCCGTAGAACACCCTTCAACAACTTTTCGCAACCTTCGACAGTCTTGGTATTTGACTGTTTAAAGACAAATGTTCTTTCAATGTTTCAACAAATGAGTTTCTTGGATTTAAATTTAATAATCTTGGTATCCGACCATCAATAACCAAACCGCAAGTATTCAAACAGCACGAACTCCTTCAGACAATAACGTATTAATTTCTGAGTTGTTTTTCCAACAGCTATAGATAACTTACCTATAGATACAGACAACAAACGAAGAGTTATTGATGGTAGAGGGGTTTGTTCAGCCCACCATAGATATTAAGGAAATAGCTTTTCACACCGGAAAGCATCCTGACCTCATTTGGGCGTAGAGGTGAAAGTGTTCAAATACCGTCATTCAATTATAAAAGCTGTATTGCTTCTTTTTACGACGAGCTGAAACTATGAAATCAGAGAAATCTGGCAATAACTCCTCCAAGGCATCGCGAGGTAATTCTTGCAGCTTTATATTGGCTGTATGTGGGCCAAACTTTAACTCTGACATTGAGTATTGTAGGGTAGCGCAGTCCATAAGACCAGACAATCCAAGAGAACGCAGAAACTTCGATCCACTTTTGGGAAATGACCAAGTTGCTTCGTCCCATCTTTATATTGACTGCATGATATTACAAATGAATTATTACTTTTGTTACATCGCCTGGAGCATTGCAGCATTATCTCGTTGGAAAAAAAAATTATCTGCAAGTTATGCCGAAGAGCTCTCACACCTAGGGCTGGTTTGATTTGTAGAACCATCAAGCAAATTGCTGCTGTTACTCTTGAGAAAGTAAATTTAACTTCTTCCTTCTCAAGAAAACCTTCAGCTTTCGAAGACAATCTTCGGAGCAATTTATCAGAAAGCATCTCTCCTTGTGGCGAGGATTCGAGTTTTGGAGTCACTGCAATTGGCATAAGTGTAATAATTGTATGTAATTTTGTACATAGCAGCTGTGTACACCTGACATACAGATGCCTGACTACTTTTGACTTTTTTTAGGCAAACATATTACTTAACAACACATAAAAAAGATAGTTAAGAAACAAATAGTTGCCTGGATACTAAATTGACAGCTTTTGGCAACATTTCACGTAGAATGATATAATTATAATTAGTCCTTTAGGATATTACGATATAATATTACTGGAATCAGGTACTTACACTGGGCAATAACGGCTACGACTTCCACATACCTGACCAAAATGAAGGAATGGTAAATACCCAAGGGCTGCTTGGAGAACTCTTAAAATGAGCAGAAGAAGAATTGACAGGATTCATACCGCACTTCATCGCTGAGATTTTATAACATGAAAGTAATTTCGCTAAATAGAACCTCAGAATTGTCATCGGATTCCTTGAACTTCTTACAATATCCTTGAACTTCTATCAAAGACCAAAGTTGCAACAAAGTGGAAAATTGGGGTATAGTGTCATGTACGCAAACTGCTCCTGTATGGGGAAAATATTCAGGTTCCTAACTCCCTCTGGATGTAGGTAGCCAAAGGTATCACAAATACTATCAAGTTGAATCATCAATTTAATTTACTTGAGTATCATTGAGTAATAAAAAGTTTAGGAATATTTCAAAATTCCGATTAGGTCCGCTATAGACGGTCCAAAACTCAGGTTAAGGAAGGAGGAGGGGAATCGCTGAGGAAAAATACCATCAACATTCTGTAGGATGTTGTCTCAGACCCAATTGCTACTAAACATACTGTGGAAGCATAGGTCGATAAACTTCGGTGTATAGGGATGATCTAGGCAAAGTACAATGGGGAAATCCCAAGTTCGAGTCAACGGCGATGTCGGATGCAGATCAAACCGTGAACTCATTCGAGGCGTCAGTGTTTGTGTTTGTGGATGTCGCTGCTGATGTGAGCAAAGACAATATTCTTCTGAAGAGGTGTTCTTCCTAGCTGACAAAACCACTGCGTAAGCTTGTTATTAAATTTCATTTATGATCTTTTGTCTGCTACTATCCAATATATTTGTATGCTGACAACAGTACTCGCTGCTTTGCATATTCGTTCCCGGACTCACGACCCTACCCTTCGGCTGTAGAACGAGAACGGCAGCTTATGTAAAGCTCATTAAATTCTGATGTCAGCAGTATAATCAAACGGGAAACTATCAACAGAGTGGGATTTAATGCTTCCAAAGCACAATGCTGTCTGCTGTCGTTAAAGCGAAATTTAATATCCCGTCATTACCCATGAATGGAACTTACATCGTCGAAGTCGATGTGTGTTCCAATACACAATGACATGTACATATGTCAATGACAATGATAATAATTCAAATCAGTTTGGGTTTCAGAAAGGGAAATCAACTGTTCCCAAATTATGTCACACCTTGATACTAAAAAATTTACCGCAGGATTATTTATTGACATCACCAAAGCTTTTGATATGGTCGAACATTACCTTTGGTTGAAAAAGCTAGAGAATGCTGGTTTTCGTAGATTTATCCTGGATTGGTTTGAGTCCTATCTTAAAAATAGGTCACAACGGGTCAAAATCGACGGTATTAGAAGTGGAAAGTTTCTTTTTAATATCAGTGTTCCTCAAGGTTCTGTCTTAGGTCCCATTCTGTTCTTAGTCTTTATAAACTCATTATTTTCACTTTCAATTTCAGAGGCTCGCCTACTGCATTTGCAGATGACATTGGCTTTTCTTATGGCTCGAAAAGTGCTCTAGACATGATCTCTGATATAAACTGGAATCTTGATTTATTAAGGCATTGGTTTTCTGCTCATAATTCAGTTTTGAGCTCCAAGACTAAATTAATGTATTTCAGTCTCTCCTCGAATTACAATTGCGAAACTAATATTTACTTTCACTCACAGGAGTGAAGAAGATATTGTCCGCATACATGCTCGTGTTCATCTGATTTCTCCTGTTGCTCGTATAATAGTAATATAAAATGTAGTATTAATTGTTCCTTGTAGAGAATGTTGTTAAGTTCAAATATCTGGGACTTACCCTTGATTCTAGGATGAGCTTTGTTAATCATAAAAATGTATTAAAAAATTATTTCCGATGCACCCTTCATCATTATTATATGCGTAACGTTTGTTCAGTCAGTCTTTTAATGACTATATACTATGGTATCTAGACATTCTAGTTTTCCGTTATTCTGTTACCTGAAAATCCTTACCTATTCGTCATTTGTTCTGTTTTAAGGTATTGAAAATGTTCTATATGAAGTCCGGTAACCGTAATTTTCATTTAATTTCTAGTCACAATCTCAGTGGAAACTTGTCTTGCACTCATTCCATTCCTTATTTTCGAACCTCTGCATTTCGTAATTTTTATACTGTTGTATCTACGCGTTTGTTTAATAAACTTCCTGCTTACACTAGAATGATATCATTTAAAGCTACCCTTCTAAAGAGAGTAAAATGTTGGCTCTTCACATTCGATATTAATCAAATTGTATCTCTTACTTTCGACGTTTTGGTTTAAATATATTTTAGTTCCATCAGTTTTTGTTTTTTGAATTTAAACCTTTTGAATTTTGAATCAATATTAGTTTTATAAAAAAGGGTCACCCCACCCATAAATAATTTTTAACTTCTATTTTAGTAGAATTAACTTGTGTATCCTACTAAAAAAGCTTGAGTGTTACGGATTTTTTGGCCCATTACTTTCATGGTTTAAGTCCTATCTGTTTGGGAGAAAACAATTCGTTTCAATCGGATATTTATATTCGGTTGAAATTAATGTTGTGTCTGGTGCCCCGGAAGGAAGCCATCTTGGGCCAATCCTTTTCCTCATTTTTATAAATGATTTGCCGAATATTCTAAAATTTTGTCATTATTTAGATTATTTTTCTGAATGGTGTAAAATGAACGATCTACATCTCAATATCGACAAATGTGCCACAATGTCATATTATAGAACACAATATAATCTAACCTCTGATTATCCTCTTGGAAACCAATCAATTAATGTTGTAGCTGAGTTTAAAGACCTTGGTATTGTTTTTGATAGTAAACTTACTTTTGATCCCCATGTTAACAAATTAATGTCAAAAGCTAACTCTGCTTTAGGATTTCTGAAAAGAAATTCATCGGACTTCAAGGATCCCTATACTCTCAAGGCCATTTATGTAAGCATTGTTCGTCCATGTCTGGAATATTGTAGTGTTGTTTGGAACCCGTTTTCATTGAAAAACATTAATAGAATAGAAAAAGTTCAAAAAAACTTCTTGCGCTTTGCATTACGCCGTTTCTTCCTGAATGACAATGTCCACTATTCTTACCGCTCTAAATGTTTGCTGTTGGGTTTTGATTCTCTCCAAGTAAAACGCTTTGTGTTATGTTGTGTTATTTACTATGTTTTTTCATTAACTGTGAGAACTCACTTTCATTAATTGGTATTTATGCGCCACTAAGGGTTCTTAGGTCAAGACCATTGTTATTTGAAGTTCATCACTCCATTTCATACGGAGCCAATGAGCCTGTTACCTTTTGCTGTAGATTATTTAATGTTGTATATGATCATCTCGATATTGTAATACCTAGAACTTGATTTAAGGAACTCACATTGTTTGCTTTAAGATAATTTTTAATTACTGTATTTTATATATACCATATTTATTTTTTTGATCTGTTGATGTATCTATATCGTAGATGTAAATAAATAAATACAAATACAAAATATTGATGTAATAGATGACATTCAATTCTATTTTAATTTAAAATACTGAATGCTAATCTAATTTCTTATTATTAAAAAGTTATTTGAATTTGTGAATAATTATATGAAATATTATTTATAAGAAATAAGAAATAAATAATACTAATAATACTAATACTAATCTCCAATAATTTGGTATGTCCACATATTCGAGGTGCCAAAAATGCTGCAAAATGTCTAGGTTTCCTCAAGCAATGTAAGAAATTCTTTTCCTCCTCTGATCTAGCCAAAAATAAGATGCGTTTGTCCGCCAAAAATTGGAGTACAATGTCCACTTCTGGTCAAGTGCCCCAAGACCTCTTTGCACTTGCTAGATAAGATTCAAAACGGTGGGATAAAACTCATAGGTGACGCCAATATCACGCAGCCAATTGACACACCAGTGCTTCACTCAAATTGCCAGTAGCATTTCGCCCCTTCAAACTCTTACCAGTCTCGCTATGAACGCTGATCAGTTTACTCTCAAGCCCACTTTTGGACGTACTCGTAGAACTCGCTCGTGGAATGCCCTTTCGGGCTCTTTATTTCCTAGTCATTATAACTTGCAAATATTTAGGAGCAACCTGCATCGGTATCTCTTTTTCTTTCCTCTCTAACTTCCTTTCGCCCGGGCTGTGTGCAAACATTTTAAGGCTACTAATAACCGCTTGAGCGTGCGCCTATTAAAAAAAAAACCATGTAACTCCGATATCTTGTCAGATTACCGATATGGAGACGACGACGGAGAAGTTTGACGCGAAGCAAAGACAGCGCTCAAAACTATAATTGGCTACTGCTACTATCCTATGAAGGATCTGGTACTATAGGCTGGGGTTGTGCTTTCGGATTAACTGTCCGACTGCATAAAATTCTATATATTGCGCAACAATCAACCTCGGATATATGTAGACGGACGTACTTTTGATGAAAACGAATATCGGATGCGCACGTGGAATACTCGGACGCTCTACAGCCCATATGGAGTTGAACAATTAGATTATTAGCTGCTACAAAGCGGATTTCACTTCCACCCAAGAGCAGAGATGCAATCAACTAGAAGGATGGAAAAATTGTGACATCTGTCCGAATGCGAATATCTCGAACGACAAAACACCGATGAAGAATTTTAAAGAACTTTGACGTCGAAAAGCTACAATCTCAAAATATTGCTTCTAAAACCTTTCAAAAGGTTTATGCTGCCAACGTCGAGTGTGGAAGACAAGTGGTAACATTGCCAGCAAACCTTTGTATACGCCGCACCTGATATTCTAGATTTCACCCGACCCGTGTTTAAGAAAGGGTGTTGGCAAGGGCATATAGCGTAAAAAGAAGGATACATGCACAGTGGCCTTGGTTCTGAGAAGTGATGTTCCCTAGTTTTTCCAAAATGTAAAAAGTGTTTACCAAGGACACAAACGCCGAACTGGAGCACTCAGAGATAAGGATCGAAATGTATTAGCAGAGTTATATTTGATTGTGAAAAATTGAAAGGACTACTTTTGCAAACTGTTTAACCACAAAAATTACCAACATTCATGGAAAATGAACCATTCAAAGTAGAGGAGGATCGATAACAACTTCGTCCATCCGACCAAGAAGAGGTTTAGATAGCTATATTTTAAATTAGAACCAACGAGGCTGTTGGAGCGGACGGACCACCAAAGTGAGTGATTCAAAAAGGAGCATGCAAAAACTCATCTGCTAAATATGGATGAATGAAATGCCCGGTCAATGGATTCTCAGCATCGTTTTCATGAACCTGAGGAAGGGAGTCTATGGAAAAATTGTCGTTTTGACATTACGTATAAGATTATATCTTCTATGCTATGTGAAGACATGAAACGCTTACTCAACAACCTTACAAGTCCTTATCAGTTGGTTTTTCGCCTTGTAAGTCTATCATTAAGCCGACATGCACCATACGGCAGATCTTGGAAAAATCTCATGGTCTTCAAGTCGATACCTACAACCTGTTTACAGATTATAATGCCTCATTTGACAGCATTTATACGTACAAGCTATATAGAGCCATGTTAAGTTTTAGCATCCGTGCCAAACTCGTTCGTCTGCATAGGATGACAATGGATATCGCTCGCTGTTCAATAAAAGTCGGCAATGCCACCAGCACCGAGGCATTTGAGGTCAAAAAAGTGTATTAACAAAGTGACGGGTTGTCATATAATTTTTCAGCAATTTCTTTAAAAGATTTGTATGAAGCTCGCAGGTCAATTCCACCAGCGGGACTTCTCAAGAGTCTGTATAACTGTTACCATTTGCTGATTGCATCGAAATTATGGGAGGAAATCAAGGAGCAGTCATTGTAGCGATGGCACTCATTGAAACAAAAGCTTAATGGGTTTAATGATAAATGAGGGTAACACAAAGTACGAGTATACCACCTTGATCAAAAAGTTCCACCGTGTGGCACTCCCATTGTTCCGATTTGAGTTCTGTTTTTGTTAAGTTGGTAAATCTATTGTTGACATTCCCTCCAAATCTTAGTGTCATAGCTTGACATTTGCAAAAGTTACATAGCCAAGAGTACATCTATCTCTGTGTGTGTTAGCGATTTTTTAGATATTAGATATGGATGCAACAACGAACTTGTATTAAATTTTGCGTAAAAAACGGATTTAATGGTGCGCGAACGTTGGAAATGTTGGAAAAGTGTTTCGGCAACGATTCTCTAAAGAAAACAGTCCTGTACCAGTGGCACGAGCCGTTCAAAATGGTCGTGAGTCAATCGAAGACGATGAACGCAGTGGCAGACCATCGACATCGAAAACCGATGAATTGATAAAGTAAAAGAAATGTTGGTCAATAACCGCAAATTAACCATCAGAGAGATAGCGGAGGACTTGAACATTGCCTATGGATCCGTCGTGTAGCAGCAAAATTGGTGCCAAAAGTCCTCAATTTCATGCAAAAAAGAGACCTTGTAGACGTCGCAAAAGAGATGATTTGCGAGGCTGAATCCGATCCCACATTCATCAAAAGGATCATAACTGGTGACGAGACGTGGGTTTATGAGTACGACACGCAATCCAGACATCAGGCAAGTGAATGGCGTTCACCAAATGAGCCGAGACAAAAAAAACCACTCCGTTTTCAATCAAAAAAAAAAAGACAATTCTCACGGTTTTCATGGATTACAACGGTGTAGTGCATCATGAATTTTTCCCAGAAGGCCAGACAGTAAACAAAGAGTATTATTTGGGCGTTATGAGACGTTTGCGTGGAGCAATTCCCCTACAGAGACCAGAATTGTATGCAGAAAACTCGTGGGTTTTTCACCATGATAAAGCACTGTCGCACAGTGCCATCATTATTCGTAATTTTTTGACGAAAAATGCAACAAATACCATCCAACAGCCACCGAATTCACTTGATTTGGCTCCCAGTGACTTCTTTCTGTTCAATCGAGTTAAAAAAACACTACGGGGAACGCGTTTCAGCAGTTGAGAGGAAGTAATGGAAAAATCGCAGGAAGCACTGATGGACATATCGAAAACCGAATATAAAAAATGTTGTTTCGAGGATTGGATTAAGCGCTGGCATAAGCCTGTTGCAGTTGATGGGGATTCCTTTGATGGGGACAATATAGATTTAGATGAATATACTTATATTTTCAATTAACTGAAAAAATTCCTTTGATCAAGATGGTATGCTCTCTTTATTAAATGACGACTACTATTAGCGGCTCAGACAGCAGATACTACCTGGGCACTGCTGTGTATTTAAACGATAAAAACGCAGCAGAAATCAGGCGATTCTTCGTAAATTCATCGACGGCGATAGCTGGACAACTGGACAACTTTGTATTTTTTAAATTTCATACAAACGTTAGAATAGATGAAATGGCAACACCACCCTCAATGTGGTAATGATTTTAAATTTCGTTTTACCAACCACTCGTGAGGTAAAAGTTATTCTAGATTTGAGGTACAAAGACACAAGTGTACACAGCAGACAAAACCGACTAACGATGCTAGGTTGCGTTAAAGAGAATTTCTAATTTTACAAAGCAATTCCATAAGACGTTTTCAGTCATCTCTCAGCTTAAAGGAGTTTTCTACTTACATCCTTGTTGATTCTAAGAAGATACTCGTCACCCAGTAACAACATACCTCTTACACGATTCTGAAATTAGCATTAAAACGAACAACAACCGCAAGGATGCGGAAATTCTCATACCCGCATGCGAATAATGTAAAATATCGGTGGAGGTTCTTCTGATTATAACTTGAAGCAATACCTCCTACCGTGTTTCTCTCCGGGTATACATGTGTTAAGTATACAAATGAATATCTGCTAGTGAATGGTAGGAAACCAGGTTATTGTTTGTATGAGAGGGTTAAATCTATACCTACTCTCTACACAACATCTGAAAGTTACTATTTGTAATGAGTGCAATACTTAGGGTGAATCCTTGACCCAACTGCAGTAAGTGTGGTAACTTAAGTAAACCCTGAGCTCGCGATGATGGATTGTACTCATAAGTGGCCTAAAATAGGTGAGGAATTTCTTACGTATTTTTATTCACATGCCATAGTGTGGAATGGAAAGTCCTGCCTTGATGAACTTATTCAAAGAAGGAACGTTCTGCGGTGATTTCAAAACGAATTTGGTGAATGACTTGCTTACAATTGTAAGAAACTAAAGGGCAAAGGGCAAACCTACAAGATTTGAAATGTTATATCTCTCCGTACTTAATCCACTCCGACTTTCAAATGATTTCAAGTGAAATTTCTGAGTTAGATGGTTATCTAAGTTTTGGAAAATTCTCTTCAAATTTGACAACAGGAAATGAATGTTGAAAGTGATGGTTGATCTGTGTGTAAGTGTTTTGAAATGGAATCTAATTAAATTTGAGTTAATTTCCACCTGAACCACTCAGGTGCTGATATCTAAATCTGATAAAAATTCGGCTTGTTGATGTTGCGAGAAAATATTTTGATTAACATTCTTGCAATGCCTGCAAGGTTAGTTTCAATGAGATTTGTAACAGATAAACGGATTTAAAGAGCTACTGATTTTTAGTTGATTTTGTAGGATTTGAACATTTCCTGGATGACTTTAACATTACTCTGAGGTTTAGTTTTTGATTGTGAAAATATCACTTAAAGCAAGAGAACATTTTGGTAGGCAACGAACTTGAGATAATATGGTGCTGATGTCAGCATCAGTTCAATCAGATGGTTAGGAAGACGGACTAATGTCCTTAATCCACAATACGATGCAAAACACCACATACTCTAAATAACAGACACGCTAAGGAAATCACCATAGTTAGAGTACTATCACCGGAACTATTCCTCTCAGACTCCAGGTAGGTTGTATATCAAATTCCAGAAAAACTAACTGAGCACGCCTTGGGAAGGAACTTGGCACATTTATCAAATCATGGATAATGATCAGAACAAGACACAAGGTAGATGAAGCTGTACAGAAATTATAGGGTGACTACATAATTGTAAAGTTTTTGAACTCGCTTTGGAACAATTTCTAGTGGATGCCCTCCTAAGTGGTCGAAGACCAATACCTTTACTGAGCTGAAAGTAGGGACTCTCGGAAAACGTATTTCAGATTAGAACTGGCTCAAATCGAGCTATTATCACCGGAAGTGTTGTACCGGAAATATAGTATAACGGATGGTCCAAATACAAGCTTTTTTCTGAATCATATGGATATCATAGCCCTTTCCCGCTCGAAATTATGACTGTCAATCAGTATCATACCTTCGTAGGACGAAATAAAAGTGAGTGTTGTGTTCCCCAAACAGCGCGTTTATTGAAAAAAAGGTTTTGGCCGAAAAGAAGCACCCACCATGCCTGCGTATGCAAGTTCGTGAGACTTGCTTGCTTGCGGACAGCATTCACGGTCCCCGTCGTCGTACGGTACATACATGTGAGAATGTAACTGCTGTGGCCGAGAATCCAGGAAAATCGACCGGCCCTTGATATCAACAACTCAACATTTCAAGCACCAGTCTGATGAGAATTTTGCACAAGGTCCAATTTACTCAGAAATTGAAAGCAAATGACCATCCACTTTGTTATCGCTTCTCGGTTTGGACGTCGAATTTGGCCGAAAAATTAGTTTTCTATGTCAAAAAAAAAAATTGCTGAATCTGGGGATCGGAAAACCTGTACGAGATTATCGAGAAGCCAATGTATCTGCAGACAGTGACAAAATGCTGCTGCAAACGCCGTGATTACCGAATTTTTGTGGTCTGAAATTGAAGACATGGACTTGGATTATTTTTGGTTTCAGCAGGGCGGTGGCGCATCATGCCAAGCCTATCAACCAATAGATCTTTTGCGCGGTACTCGTAAGTTCGGCAAACGTGCTATCACTCGCCTTGGCGATGTTAGCCGGTTGGCAGAGTTGTAAAAGAATTAAATCATTTACGAATTTAATTCATTTGATTTATGTCGAAGAATTTTTAACTCATGACTTCACTGAAAGACTTCAACTTTAAAATGTGAAATCACCATTCATTTTGAAGTCACTGATTGGTAATTCATTTCAGTGATATCTGCAATATCAGTGAAGTCATTGAAGTCATTTTGAAGTCATTGAAGTCATTTTGAAGTCATTGCAGCCATTTTGATGTCTTTAGATCTTTTTTTTTTAAAGAAGAAAAGTACATTAATACCTTGAATAAGTTAATTTTAAGTTACTTTCATAAAAAATCAATATTGCACAGCAAAAGAAAACAATTAAACAATCGTAACTGTACTGAAAAAAAGACGAAAAAAAATTCTCGTTTATCATTTTCTTTATTTTTCATAAACAAACATGAAAGAAAATATGGAAGCAAACATATTTTGTTAATTTGTTCGAATTTCTTAGATTCGATGATAATCAACCTGTATATATTTTTTTGTGTATATTTGTATGTGCGTAAAGAAAGCAAATTTATTTTGTTTTTTATGAAATGTTATTTTTTATATTTGCAAATATGTTTGTTTATGAAAAACAAAGTATTATTAAGTATACTCATGGTTGTTTGATTGTTTTCTTTTACCGTGCAATATCGATTTTTTATGAAAATAACTTAAATTAAACTTATTCAAATTATTAATGTACTTTTTTATTTTATAAAAAGATCTAAAGACATCAAAATGACTTCAATGATTTTTGACTTCAATGACTTCAAAAAGACTCCAATGACTTCACTGATATTACAGATGATTGCATTCAATGAATTGAATTCACTGAAATTAATTACCAATCAATGACTTCAAAATTAATGGTGATTTCATGTTTGAAGTTAAAATATGTTATTGAATTCATATGATTGAAGTCAATACATAGAAGTTTTGTCTGTGACTTCAATGACTGCAATCAAAAATGATTGCATTGTTTTACAACTCTGCCGGCTGGGAGCTGCAACTTAACTTCGTTAGACTTTTCTTTGTGGAGTGCCCCTAACGATCGGTGTTATGCGAACAATCCAGAAACAAAGCAACCCTTAAAGCGAATATCGTCCGACTCATTTGTGAAACAGAGCCAGAAACTGTCAACAAGCTCCTGGAAAATTGGGTTGACAGGATGCTCTACTACGAAGCTAGCCGAGGCAGCCAAATGAATGAAGTCGTATTCCATAAATAATGTGTATGTTCGCTCTTTCTAATAAAGCCATAATATTGGCGCTTTAAAGCCTACTTGCTTAAAATAGGTGCGCGCTTATCATTTTAATCAACATTGAGGCTGCTTTCGACATTGAAGCTAGTCGACAAAGCTACATACGAGGGGCGTTCAATATATTCTCGGTATCGATATGAATGAAAATGCGAATTCAATTTAAATTGTTTTTATTTTTCAATATAATCTCCCCTAACATCAATGCATTTATTACATCTTGAGATAAGCTTTCTCAAACCCTCAAAAAAATAAATTTCCTCTTTCTCTGCAAAATACCCATTTATTGCCGACTTGAGTTCTTCATCATCCGAAAATCTTTTTCCACGAAGACATTTTTTCAAATCCGGAAACAGGAAATAATCACTAGAGGCAAGGTCTGGACTATAGGGTGGGTGTTGGATTTCTTCGAAACCACAATCTCGCGCAGCAGCCTTGGAAATTCGCGCCGTGTGAACAGGAGCGTTGTCATGAAGAAGCAACACACCCGCTGCGAGTTTACCCCGTCTTTTCTTTTTAATTTCCTCCCGCAAATTATGCAAAGTGGAAGCGTAGGATGTGGCGTTGATGGTTTCAACTTTTTTTTGTACTCAATGAGCAAGATTCCCTTTGAGTCCCAAAAAACTGTGGCCATGAGCTTCCCGGCAGACGGAGTGACTTTGAACTTCTTCGGGGGGTCTGTTCCTTTTTTATGCCACTGCATGGACTCTTGTTTGCTTTCAGGGTCATAGTGGTGGACCCATATTTCGTCCCTAGTAATAATTCGATCCATAACACCGTCCGCGTTCTCACTGCACATCTCCAAAAGCTCTCTACAGCATGCGATTCTCACTTTTTTCTGAGGCGCTGTGAGCATTCGTGGCACCCACCTTTCACTGACCTTTGAAAGGTTAAGATGGTCATGAAGAATGGCGTGAATGGTAGCAATTGAAAGCTTGGTGATCTCTGCCATCATTTTCACCTTTATTCGGGCATCCTCAAGAACAATTTTTTCGACTTCTTTGATGCTTTCTCCCGTACAAGCAGCAGCCGGGGCGCCGGAGCGGGGGTCGTCTTCAATGCTCTCTCTGCCTCTCTTGAACTCCCTTGACCACTTTTGCACAGTTGATAATGAAGGTGCGGAACCCTGGTAAACAGCCACCATCTCTTCATGAATAGTTTTTTGACTTTTTCCTTGCTTAGTGAAAAATTTAATTACAGCGCGATGCTCAATTTTCACCATCATCGTCTCAGTTGCCATTATGATTCTGTTTAACTAGAGATAAAACGCGAATTAATAATCACATTTATATGAAATTTTACATGAATGCACTAAAATAATAGTATTACTTGATAAATAAGTCAATTTATATATACAACCACAGCTTCACCCCGATACCGAGAATATGTTGAACGCCCCTCGTATGTATAGGGTGAGCCAAAAGCTAGTGTGGAAGTTTTCATTAAATTAAACACACATTTAATGTGAAATCAATGTAGAATTTTATTGATTAATAAAGTTCGGTCTATGGCAATTATGAATGGAATACAACATCGTTCATGCGACCACCACGGCTTTTCTTGCAAGCTACGTATTGTACCGTCCAGAGGTGAAAATTATAGATGACTTTTTGAAGAATAAGTGGATCAATGGCCGCAATTTCAGTTTGGATTTTATGTTTGAGATCCTGAATTGTCACAGGAAGAAGTCTAAAGGTATCAAATCGCATGACCGTGGAGGCTAATCAACTGCTCCTCTACCCGAAATAATGCGGTTTTCAAATTTCGTATGCAATAAATTGATTTATAGATGGCTTGTGTGGGCGGTAGCACCATCCTGTTGAAACCAGAGTTCGTTCAGACCTAATTCATTCAATTTTGGAAAAAAAGTAGCCATAGTGAGGCCCAATTGTTAAATTCGCGACGAATTGAGGTGCCTGGCTAGTTTTGAATACTTTCGAACACAGTAGTGATGTTTTGTCGTATACGTGCTGGCCGAGCATGCTGACATGGAGTTTGACCCGGTACCCAATCAGTTCCTTCAAAACACTTAACCATAGCACGAATTCCGGACTCACAATGGCAATTATGTTGACTGAAAAATTCACGAAGTGTTACTTTTACAGATTTTACAGATAAGATTGAATAACAAAAATGCATTGTTACGAGGTAAACGACTCCATGATTAAAATTACCAAAGATGGTATGATATCTCTCAAGAAAATCAACCGTCTCGAGTTCAGTAAACGACACTAATTGACAGCCAACATGCACACCATCTGTTAGCTACCACTTTATATGGATATTTGAAGTAAATGAAGCATAAGTGTCCTAGGATAAAGCAACACTGAACAAGGTAAGCGAAAGTTGGCAGCAGAGAATATTTTGTCTTCAGTGTTATGTTGGTCGGCTCTCTACGTGACGTCTTCAATAGTTTTGAGGGTTAGCTCAAGCATACGCAAAAGATGTTTGTGCTAAACTGCGTATTCGTAAGAAAGAGTAATGATAGATTCTTCCAACAAAACTGAGTATCTGAGTGTTATTCTGGTCATTAATTTTTTTGTAAGTTATGGAGCTTTTGGCATATACTCGTAGAACTTGTCAAATCCAATTTCGAATGTGACGCTAACTTTTATGCGACGATAAATTTTGTCACGTTAAGTATACACTCGTCTGCCGAATCACACGCATAGATGAACGTAATCCGATTTGCTTTGTATTTCCTATTTCTATTGCAATGAACAAGTGGAAAGGGAAGACTGTTTTTGCGACGACAGCCACGTGGGGATCATAGGGGCAGATCTAGTTTAATGACTTAAATTGGTCGCAGATCAAAATGAAATCGCCAATGAACTTGTTTGAAAAGGCATTTAAAGGATTTGTTTTTGCTGAGACCTGAACATACAGCAGAATTGTCTGTAGATGTTATGACGGTAAGCAGGCATTAGAATGATTTCAAAATATTTTTGAATAATTTAATTTTACGAACTGTCATCTTATCGAGGTACAATATTACGATTTAAGACATAAGAGGCATCAATGTCTTCAATGCTTGACGATAGTTCCGAAAGAGCTAGAGAGCGAGAGGGCAATTTATTAATGAAACGACTACTATTCCTATTACGAAAAGTTAAGCTAGATAGATTTAATGAAAAATCTATATTCCAGACCACAATGAACAAATTATTTCCCTAAGAACTCCGCCCTTAACAGATATATGTATATCTGATAGATCTGTTTTATGGAAGGCGAAGTCTGTGAGAATCGGTCAATCAGCAAAAGCTTAATTTTGGTGTCGGACCTTATTTAGGGTGAATATAGCGTCTCAAATTTTGACTACATACGAGTAATGGGTGTTTTTTTTGTAGTGTCAGACTTTTCAATTGGGATTACGTGTCAAGTCAGCTGTCACATTGAATTGCTAAGCCTCATTTATTTTCAATATAGTTTGCCATCATGGAAAGATGGGTGTTTAGGGATTGGGCTTTAAATCAACAGGAAATTGTCCCAATTTTTTTCCGTACAATTTTGTTCAATAATGAGGGTCATTTCTAGTGAAACTGCTATGTAAACAATTAGAATTGCTGCATTTGGAGTGAGAACAGTCTTCAAAAAGTTCACCCCCATTGCAACTAGAAAAATGTACCGTATGAGGCGTATTGTTCTCCGGTGACATCATCGGTCGTTATTTCTTCACAAATGAGGCCAGAGCCCAGGTTACTGTCAATAGACACCTTTACAATGAGATAATGAACGATTATTTATTCTCAAATTTGAGTGACATTAATGCGAAAGAATTGTAGTTCCAGCAGGATGGGGCTCCACTCCAACGAAAACATCGCTTTATTGAAAACACAATTTGGCAATAGAGTCATTCAAAGAAATGGAAATCAAATAAATTGATTTGACGCCATTGGGTTATTTTCTGGGGACCTGCGTCAAGTTACTAGTTTATGCCGATAGGCCAGCCATGATTGACGGTTTGAAGCAAAACATTGTTAGAGTAATAAGTGATATACCCCCAAAATTGCTAGAATAAGTGGTCGAAATTTGGAACTCTAGATTGCGCTTTCTACGAAGCTAATTTCAAATATTAAATGGCATGAAATAATCTTTCGAATGTTAATTTCTCAAGTTAATTTCTTTGTGTTTTATTTGGAAAAGTCTGAACCTCTTAAAGAACCACCTTGCCTATATACATGTCACAGCACTTTGTTGAAGATAATGTCGAGTCTGAAATTTATTTTATCTGTTAAAACTTTGATTAAGAATAATATACTCTATCAAAACTCTATAATTTCCTTTATTCTTCAATTGAAAATCCCTTAAAATAACTTTTTCATTTGCCACCTTTAAACAAGACAATATTTGCCAACTGAAAACGTCCTTTGTTTCTTTAAAAGACAATAAATGACACAACTTGTTAGCATATACCATTTTCGTGGTCGAGACCCATTAATTTTTTTCCAAAATCTGTAGCTAAAAATCTAAGTACTCGTAGAATAAATTATACCACGTACGGAAGTCATAAAGAAGTTTATGTGTGTTCTCCACGAAAACATACTATGAGACAATTAGATTTGTGTGAAATTAGGTGTTGATAAACCCGCAGAAACTGCTGAAGGATAAGAACCTGCACTCGTCTATTTAGGATATAAACGACTTCAATGAGCTCACTTAAAGTCTTTCGTATTTCGCAAATTTTAACAGCTCTATACTCGTAATTTACGTGGTATTACACCAACTGTGATTGAATAATCACAGGGTATTGTGGGATGCCGCATCAAAAACGTGTCTGAAACTACCCTGGGTAACCACTCACTAAAATCTAGAAATTGTGTTACTCGATTTTACGCAAGGTTCTCGGTATAAAACCTTACAAAATACAGGTTGTGTAAGAACTGAGGCCGAACGGCCTGCCACAGCGTCGAATTTTCGGTGAGTGGGCCTTAGAAAAGCGACGAAGCTCATTTCTCGTTGAATGGGTATATTAATAAATAAAACTGCCATATTTGGTCCGATGAACAAACTCAGGCAATACAAGATCTGCCAATCCACCCAGAAAAATCGACTGCTTGATCGGGTTTATGGTCCAGCGGAGAATCATTGGCCCGTATTTTTTTAAAGATGACCGTGAGAACAGCGTTACCGCCAATTGGACATGCTATCGTTCAATGATTTCGACCTTTTTTTTCCCAAAATGCACGAGCTAAACTTGGTCGACATGTGGTTCCAGCAAGACGACGCTACACAGCACGCGATTCGATGGATGAACTGAGAAATAAGGTTGGTGAGCAATTTATCTGTCGTTTTGGATCGGTGAATTGTCCGGGTAGATCGTGCGATTTGACGCCTTTAGACTATTTTTAATGGGGATATGTCGAATCACTCGTCTATGCCAATAAACCAGCGCCAATTGCAGCCTTGGAAGACAACATTACACGTGTTATTAGCAAGATACCAGCCAATATGTCGAGAAAGTGATTCAAAATTGGACCCTCCAATGTTGTCGTGCTCAACATTTACATGAAACACTTTTTAAAAAGTAAATGGCAAGTACTGACTTGTCAACTCAACAGTCTTTTTTTTTTGACATTTAAAAACCAAACGATCAAAACATCTCCTATTATATAAGAAAACATGTGATAAATAACCAAATCTTAGAGTGGAAAACAAAAGCAATCTGGGATAGAACAAAAAAGTTCCCTGACACCCAACTTAGGGTTATACATGAGTCCAGCGACTGAAATTAAACTAGAAACCTTGAATAAAAAAAATAATAAAACACTGACACCCAGCTTCTGGTCACCAATTCGAAATTATGTAAACATTTAAACGAGAGTTCCAGCATCTGACTAATGGGCACTACAAGGAAAGAGCATTAATTTACGAAACAAATACAATTCAGATCAATCAATCAATAATTAGGTGATAGCCAGCACAGAGATAAATAAGCTGAAGGACAACAAAGTTCCGGGTTTTGACGGCTTACTGTACAAACTTTTAAACGCTAGCAGCATATTTTCATATAGAGTATGAAGCAGATGACGTAATTTCATCCTGAACGGTTGACAGTTCGGGTATACCCGAGGATTGATATATCGGCTGCCTTCATCTATCTTCTTCTTATTATATAAAAATTAATGTTTATCGGTCTGTCCTCTATGCATTCCTATACCATTTATTCGATTGTGATGAAGTTCTGGTGGGTTCTTGTGCGAACATTGAAAAGTTTTCTGACTTAGTACAACCTTTTAAACAAATGAGTGTATTCCATATACAAGATGATGCAAAATTAGTCATCCAATTTTGTTTTTGGATTACTTTTTTACAATATAAAAAAAGAAATTGATTTTGATTGATGGAAATCTTTATTTCGACCTTTACAATTGTTTCTGTTAAGTGGTGGCTTCAGCCAGATACACATTTGTGCCAGCTTTATCGCATTTTTCATGACTTTCCACAAGATTTCCGGTGATAACTGTTCACATTCCTGTCGAATATCCTCCTTAAGGGCTGTGATTGTCTGAGGCTTGTGGGCATATAGTGAACCTGTGACTTCAAGTAGCCCCAAAGAAAGAAGTCTGGGATGGTTAAATCGGGCAATCTTGCCGGCCATGCCAAATCGCCAAAAAGAGGAGATTACGCGACCAGCAAACGCTTCCTTCACAATGTCCATTGTGGCTCGTGCTGTGTGTGTTGCACCGTCTTGTTGAAACCAGTCGTTTATCAGGGCCCTTTAGGATTCGCCAGTGACCGTATTGCCGATGGCGTCCTCAAAAAAATACGGCCCAATCTTAATATAAAAGCTGAGGGATAGTTCATATACCCCAGCGCCAGTGCTAGGTTGCGAATATCTGGTCTATACGGTTTTCTAGCACAACTGGATATATGCCATTGATGCCAGGGGATTTGAAATTATCAAAGGATGGAACAGCGTCATCCATCATCCTTATACTATACTTTGAGTTGTGTTTTGCAGCTCACTTGCAATTTCAATGATTCCAAACTCAAATTGTATCCCACTCAGTTTGACTTTCAATGGTTAAATCCAAAAATAATAATCTTGTTCCAGTAAAGGTAAATTAATTTCCAAGGCATAAATTGTTTCCAAAGGGCTTATGTCTTCTTATCCAGAGTACTGTTTGGCCTTTAGTAGACAATGCAAACAAATTTACAATACAAGCTAACCTTTCGAAGTTTCATTTTTGGAATCTATTAAGACCATGGTGCAGCTATCCTATAATCCTTTTCTATGGAAATATGTTTCCCAACTTTTCTGAACTTATTGCAACTTTGGTAGATTTGTGCAATGCTAGAGGAAAGATGTTGAATTCTGAAGTGGACAGCTTACAACATTGAAAAACTTTAAGTTTAAGCATGAAATTGTAGGTCGTGGTAAGCACTAACAACCACTTTCGACAATGACTACATGAGTTTCACAGATTCGAATACAAGTGTATGCATAAAGTGTATACTTTAAAAATATTTTCCACATTATCTGAAAAACGATCAACACTGCAAAATTGTAGTGAAAATCTGTTTCCGATTAATTCCAGCAAACAACGAATTCAGTTTTAACATACAAGTGCTGTGCTCTTATGTCCATTTATTCACAGCCGCAGTGCACATTGGCATATGGGAAAGCAACACATTCATTACGAAAAAAAAAAAACAATTTCAATCTTCGTCGAGAACACAATGAACATTGTGTAGTCAATTTCAGTAATTACATTGTAGAAAACTGTGAATTTTCAGCATTGAGATACAATTATTGTGAAGTTATTGCCCATCTGGAGAAGTTATATACTGGCTGATAAAATTGTTGTAAAGACAGCAGATACATTATAGAAAAGTAGAAAAATATTTTCGAAAATATCTAGCAGGTTTTTGAGGTAAATGGAATTCGGTTTTTAATGCCAGCAAGTTTGTAGGGGCAGAAAACTTTTACATAAACAACTGAATACTACCAGTAAATTTCTACACAAGGCTTACGAGTATATCTTGACTATTGAGAATAATACTAAGGCCAATTGCAACATTTCTGGTATTTTATTGCTCGTAATTCTTAAAGAAAACCTGCAGGCATTTGTAGTGGACCTATACCTCATCATCGAGACTTCGTGCTGTTTTTCAGAACCGAGCATCTCTCAGACGTCTCTGGGCGTATTTTGCAAAAGACTATGGCTATGTCCATATAAGGTCGTATTGATTCAATAGCCAAGTGATTTCGCTGATTGGGCTCTATTGAAGTTGGAAGAAGATACGGATTTGTACCTCTTTTGTGTTTGAGGAGGGATGGTTTCTTCATTGACTGGGAGCGGGTTATCTTCTTGCTCTATCATTCTTCCTACAAAACTTTAACAAATCCACTATTCCCTGCGCTACGGTGACTATATTTCTTCCACTATATCGAAGAGCCTGCTTTTTGGTCTATAAGCCCGTTGATTTTCTAAGGAACATTTTCACATTGTAGTGTTTCAATGTTAACAGTGTGAACTGGCTACTCCAGTCGTGCTAAGGTTTTCAATAACTTTCAACATTTATTATTTAAAAAATGATTTTAAAGTCTATTATGAGTTTTCTTGAATTACGAGTATATCTAAATAAATACTAAATATGTACTTACTTAGTTTACTAAATTACCTAAAGTGGCGCTACAGTACGGGATGGACCTGGGCCTCCACCAACAAGCGTCTCCAGCCAGATCGATCTTTAGCTAGATGCATCCAGCTTCGCACGCTAAGTTGGCTAAGGGCCCCTTCCACTTGGATGCGCCAACTGATTTACGGTCTTTCTCTACTGGGTTGTCCTTCTCTCACCACCACTCATAGTCTATGGAGGAGGGAATGAAAATCACCTGAACAATTTTCTTTTCAAAGCAGCCAAGAGCGCGCTCATCCATTTTTGATAAAGTCCATTTATATATACCGTAAGACAGAATTGGGATTAATAGGGTCTTATATACTCGTAGGGTCATTTCTGTTGTTCGAAAGAGGGCTTTGACAGTCAATTGCCTTCTTAGCCCAAATAAGCAGCGATTGGCAAGAATCATTATTCTTTGATCTCAGTGCAGACAAATTCTTGTTGTTAAACCCATCTACGCCCCTACCGTCTAAATATTCGCAAAAACCGCAACTGACATGAAGCTGCTTTCTTCCGAGTATGTCAATATCATTGGCGTATGCGAGTAATTGGACCGACTTTTGAAAGACTGTACCTCTTGTGAGTTTCGCTTGAAAGAATTCAAAAATGATGTTAAGGAAATCGCATGACAGAGCATGGCCTTGTCTAAATCCTTTTTGACATTAAAATTCGCGCTGACTTTTTTACGGACCTTGACGAAGAAGCGTGTATTTTTCATTGCCATCCTGCACCAACGGACGAGTTTGGCAGGAATGCCAAAACTAGATATCGCTCTGTACAGCTTGTCTCTATACATGCAGTCATACGCGGGCTTAAAATCTATGAATAGATGGTGTGTATCGATTTGGAGCTCATGGGTTTTTTCCAAGATCTGACGTGGTCTGGATGTTTGGTCGATGATGAACTTTCCTGCCCTGAAGCCGCACTGTTATGGATCAATCAGGATGCTGAATGGCTTCAGGCATCTACACAATACAGCATAGAGGATCTTGTAGGCAATGTTAAGAAGACTGATCTGTAGTTGGCGTAGTTCAAAGGGTCTCCTTTCTTGAGGATCGAACAAAAAACAATACTGAGGTTCCATTCATCGCGCATACTTTCGTGCGACTATATTTTACAGATGAGTTGGTGTATACTCCTTACTACATCACTTGCCGCTTTGAAGACCCCGGAAGACAGGCCGCCTGCTAGACTTGTTTGACATCGGCTTAGATATAGCTATATTTACTTTATTCGGGTCAGCTGGATGGAATTGTTGGTTTACATCGACCACGTTGAAAAATTCTTTCTGCCTGACAGCTGCATTTGATTTGTCATAACTGGTATACAGTCCACCGAAATGCGCTTTCCAAATCCTCAATATCGACTGCGACTCTATTACGATATTCCCTTGTTACTTTCTACAGGCTTTGGTTCGGGTTTTATATCCGTGGCTTGTTTTTTCTAGCTTCCGAATCTCATTCCTTTAGTATAATAGCATTTCTCAATTTCCTCGACCGCGCGCATCTCATGCTCCTTTTTCCTCCTGAGAAGAAGGTGTTCGTCTCTCCTCTTCTACTCGTAGAGCTCGTGAGCAGTACTAGTCCTTCGATGCAGCGCCGCATTATATGCACCTTGCATAGCTACATGTACTTTCCGGCACACGTCGTCAAACCAGCGGTTTCGTTGTGGTGGCCGAGTTAAACCCACCACATCAGAGGCGGCATCTCTGATGGCTTTTTGGCAATGTTGCTACTGGTCTTCGATACTTTATGCTGCCGGCATAGGACCACTTAAGAGACTAGGGGAGGCTTGATCGGAAAAGGATTTAGTGATTGTAGCCGTCCGACGCAAAGTCGACTAACCTCCGTTATCGGAGGTGATATCGTGCAGGCTATACCTTCCGACAGCACTACCAAAGATGCATTCTCTTCCTATCTTTGCATTGAACGCACAGAGGAAAATTTTAATGTTACAGCAAGGGAACTGCTGGTAGTTCTTCACCAAGAGGTCGCAGAAGCGTTCTTTGGTGTAGTCATCTTTCTTCTCTGTGGGGGGCGTGCGTGCATATAAGTATATCGACGGAAAATTTTGACTTAATACGGATAGTTATAAGGCGCTTGTTAACATGACCCATGACTCATGACTTCTTGCTTGAGTCTGCCTCAAACAACAAATCCACATCCAAATAAGCGTTGCCTTTGCCGTCGATAACAATCACCGGAGTAGTAGATCTAACGTAGATGAATTTTTGTCCGGCCCATGCCATGGCATATCTTGGTTGGCGGTAACATTTGCTTTACAGTAGTCCAGGGCCTCCGCTAGTTGTTCGGCTGCACGTGGCCTATTAACAGATCTAACATTAATCATGCAGATCCGAAGTTCGTTGTCCTTGTTTCGTTAGGGTTGGCAACAGTAGAACCGTTCATATCCGATGCTCTTTGTTTGTAACTTAACATCCTTTTTCATGTAAATACTAAATACTAAAATAGTGTAAGCTCTGAATTTGATTGCAACATTGAAATGGTTAGAGTTGAATTCTGCATCTCTCACATCTTTTAGCACGTGTTCGATGGGGTTGGTACGAAAAAACCTTAGAACACCTGTTTCCTGAAGCTAGAAGCCTACAGAATATACAGATACGAATACGATTTTGAACTCTCGATTCGTGACGATCGACTGCCATTAAGTGATCCTCTACTGTAAAAAGTCTTCTTTTTATTATTTTTCTTTTTTGATTTTAGAGTTGCTGTAACTTGTGTTACCTAAATGTTAAATTAACCTACATATTTCAGCAGTTCCTTTTACTAGCAGTCTTCATTCTATTTTCTATTAAGTACAACCACGGTCATGGCCATCGTTAGCCTAAATCTTTTCAGATAAAATTTCAGTTATTAGACGAGAAATGGTTTACAATTAAAGTCTTTCACTGGATAAAGCAAAATCTGTCTGTTGTTTCCGCTTCAGTGCGGCGCAATTCTTAAATCCTTAAATAGGCTACAGTGCCCAATTTCAAATAAATTGATTTTCCCGGTCCAAAGGAATAGTTTCAACATACCTTCGAACGATAAGAGAAGGATTTCTATGCCATACTCAGTATGCATGTGTTCTCAAAAACAATCTCTGTCATAGACTTCTATGTAAGAACTCTATTTATAGGGGGGAACCTCTAAAAATTAGCTTTACTTTCAATTTAGGGCTTTTGTGTGTGAATCATGATCGTTGTGTCCTTGAAAGCCAAGTTTCTCACTTACTCGGAGGCGATTACTAGCAGGAGCTGAAGATAAAAATCTACGATAGCACCAACAAATATGCTCGAATGTCTGCAGACGAGACGAGACGAGACGTATAAACATCCACTGAGGCACAGAATCTAGATTTGGTTGTAACTTAAGTTTGCCTCCCATACACGCAAATACACATGAACACAGAGAATTTAGCAATATGACAAAGACGAATAACAAGACCAAGTCTAAGGCGAGGTAATCAAATATCCCATCTCGGATTTAGATGGAAATCCTTTTTCAATTGTTGCCACTACCACCGACAGTCGGGGTTCGCATCAGTATCATTGTACACAGTGTTGTTTGTCTGTTTTTGAACAATAGAAATTGCACACACAATACAAATATGTCGGTGGATGCCGAAAAGGACTCAACAATTTCATTTTCCTTCGAATGAATACAAAGCAACATAAATTCTCGTTTTCTTTTCACTTTCTTTTTCTCCTTTCTTGTGTCTTCCCATAACGATGTTCGCTTGGTTAAAGTCCCAAATCATATCCCTTTTATAGCTTTAAAGTGTGCTGCCACCCTTACTCTTACACTTCTGCATTTACCAAGCTTGGCATTTAAGGGAATTTTATGCGGCTTACGCACGAAATGGAATTTCAACACTTTAAAGGGTCTGCGTGAAAAGTTCAACGACCGATGAAAAACAAGTGGAAATAGGTTTTGAATTCTTCCTGCTCTCACATATAGCGTACACATATTTGTTCGCATCCGTGCCATTTCCACTGTTCAGTGGACAATGAAGGAATGCCACCCATCCTAAAAGGCAGACGATTTGCTGGATCGAATTTTAACAGCTTTATAGTCCATAAATCTTGCGGATGAACAGTTAGAATATCAATACCGATATATAAGGACCTTGACAAACAGGAGCGAGGCCAGCAGACAAATTCGAAGAAAGGCCATAAGGCATGGTATGGCATCTTTTGATGGCAAGTTTGTCCGATTTCCGGAATGAAATTTCACCACCTTGGATGGTCGTTTGGGGAATCATCTCGGATTATATGGGGCGTATGTGGAACCTTATTTTTTCATCCTAGCAGCGGCGGAAGACTTTCCTCAATTTGAGTTTAATTAAAAATGAAAATAGGATATTGAGGGTCTGTCAAATGGGGGGTGAAATGGCAACAATTTCAAAGAAAGGGTTAAGAGGGTATGAAATATAAATACGGGTGCCATTGTTTGGGGGAATGATAATTACGTGAGTCGATTTTGTATTAAATGTTAAGGGAAAACGGATTCCTTATCAGATTTTTGGGGGTGGGTAAGCCTCATGAATTTGAACTGCTCTGAGAAGGAAGTGCTTGTGGGATTTATTGGATTAATAATAGTTTAAGGACTAGGGAATTCAAATCAAGGGGAAGCAATAGTCGGAAATTGCGTTTTGGAAAATTTTTATTGCCGAAAAAGGAAATTTAACGATTGGTTATTGTGGTTGAAAAGACATACCAACTGAAGCTGAAGCTGATTTAGGAAATACTAAAGAACGGATAATGTACACATGGTATTCTGGAATTAAGACTGACTGGTGTGGCTTATTGTTTTTATTCAAGGAAGCAGACTCTTATAATAGGATATCTACTACAGTGGCCTGGAAAATGGAAAAGATGGAAAAGATGGAAAAGGATGGATAGCTACGAGTACGTTTGAACAGATACGTAAAATAGAACAATCAATTATTTTGCCATATAGAGGCAACTAAACATGCATACTAATCATTATTGGTGGATCAGATCTATTTTCTTCATCAAGGAAAAGCCAAGTTCCAACGACCCCTGCAATAGGACAAAGCACATTTCTATTGAACTCCAGGGTTTTCAGAGACCGCAAATGTTTCCACCATTGTCGAGCTATTGGAAACTAGGAGGCTGGAGGTCGAAGCCAAGTTATTAAGGGTTATTGGTGGAATATGTGCTTGTCAATGAATTGAGGCTCTATGCCTCGATTCGACACAGCAGAAACTTTCCGGAGACATAAGGTTTAACAAATGCGTGGACCTATACTCTCTATCTTCTTACAATTACCTTGGCTTGTGGATTAATAAGAATAGCAGCAGCTGGATGAGCTCATTTCTGCCGAAGATATTTCGACTAGAGCTATGATACAGAAGCTTCTGAAGTATCTCAAGCAGCATAACCCATCAGTCCTACTGGATAATGTTTTGTCAGTAAAAAAAATAAGAAAAAAGTAGTAAAACGTTGTGTTTATTACGCATTTTCTGGAGAAAAGTGAGATCTAAGTCCAAAAAAGGAACGGGCTTACAAATTGAATATCTGAAAACTCAAACAAGATATCAACTTTATTTAAAGGCAGTTATAAAGGTTAGTATTTCTTCTAAAAAAAATCCAAACGAAGTTTGTATTAACAGAGCGATTTCCGTTAACATGGGTCAGGGTACACCAAAGTAAATCTTTTCTTACGAGTAAATCCTCGACAAATGATGTGAACTTTTGGGGCAAAAAATAGCCAAATTTAACATTTTCAATAAATGAATTAGAAAATTGAATTCCTATAAGTACTTTATACTTATATTTGTTATGTAACATTAACGATCGCATTGGCAACATTGCTTAATATAAATTTAAATTTCGCGCCACTATATTAAAATATTCCATATTTGTAAGTCTCCAAAAGGAACTGTAGCTTCGAATCATACAACCGATGTTACTTAAAGAAAGTTAATAAAAAGTTTGTCACTTCTAGTTGAGCTATCGACCTACAAAGTGTTTCATTTTCTTCGCTATCGCTATCGCTACTTTCTTGTTTCTTCGCCACTATTTTAAATAACACTTGTCCTTTTATATTTATTTAAATATTTTAGTCCACAATAATTCGTTATCCCTGAAAATTACTTATACGTACTTTGCATTGTGGCAGACCAAGAGAGAATGACATTTAATTGTTAGTTACTTTGAAGTTGGCTTTCTGCAATCAACAGTGTTGCCAGCAATATATATCACCTTCCCGGGTTTATACAAAGTTACGAACGATTCCATATTTTAATATTACAATATTTATGAAAGTTTAAAGCAAAATTATAACTTATACCTATAAGCAACTTATTGCATAGCAAGAAAAACTTATTACCTAAAAGCAAATAATTAAATAATATGTAATTCTAAAATTTCACAATAATTAATTTTTTTCTTCATTCACACATTCTTGTTTGGCTTAGTATTTGACTTCCTTCTTCTTTCGTTTTCTTCTACGTACTTGTACATTTACATTGTCTTCAATATCTTGTTTTGGTTTTTCTTCTTATATGTTTGATTTTGGAATAATTGAATAATACTGATTATACTTAGGTCTGATAACAATTTTCTTTAGCTGGTTTGCATGAACTACCTTATTTTGGAATCCAATCTTAATTATATATCTCACAGTGCTAAGAGCTTTTACAACTTTACACGGTAACCATTTTCTAAGCTGCTTAACATGATTCCTATATAGACATTCCTCCCCTACTTTATATAATGCTTTCGAAGCATAAATGTGAGGCGTAGCATTATCTGTATTTTTCGCTTCTTTTAATTTTTTATGATTTCCTGCTAAGCCTTCTTTATTAAATTGCATCTGATTTCGATCATTTATTACATCTAATAAGATTTTTGGCTTATATGCAAATATTAGTTCAGATGGAGTTCCGTCAGACGTAGAACTTAGATTGTTGCGATGGTTCATTAAAAACAAATCTACTTTTTCTTGTAACGGTAAGCCTGATTTCGAGCTGAGTAAAAACTTCTTTAAAACATCCTTCGTCTTACGTACATGTCATTCGGCTACCCCATTTGATTGCGGGTGATAGGCTGGGCTATGACTTAACTTGATTTTATTTCTACAACAAAAATTCCTGAATTCAAATGATGCAAATGGACCATTATCCGTTACAATCTCAAATGGGTACCCGAATATTGAAAAAATGTAATGATTAAGCCTGCTAATTAGGCTCTTAGCCGATGTACTATTCATAACAATCACATGCAGGAATCTACAAAACACATCAACTGATATAAGAAGTATTTTCCCTGCAAAGAAGAAAAATGTATCCTTTCAAAAGGATACAAACATTTGGGCCAGTTTGAAATAACCTTTTCTTTTGGTATAACTGAGGTAGCTAAACAAACTTCGCAGTTTTTTACGAAAGCTTCTATATCGGCGTCAATTTGTGGCCACCAGACATATGATCGACACATTTTTTTCATAATAATTAATAACAATCCCGTTGTGGTTGCTGTGCACCACTCCTAGCACCCGTTGCCTTAATATTGCTGGTATAAAAATTCGGTTCCTAAGAAATATACAACCCTTATCCAGGCTTAGCTCCTTCCTCACCTTATAAAACCTAACAAGATGTTGTTGAACCTGTTTTGGCCAACCGTCTTTGATAAATACAAACAATTTGGCAATCAATGAATCTTTCTTAGTTTCATTTGCAACCAATGTAATATCAACTGGCGATTCTTTAAAAAAATTTACCGAATTTATGCATATACTTTCAATATCTGTTTCGCCACTTAATGCCAACCTGGATAAAGCATCCACGAATGTTAGATCATTTGCTGGTTTATGTTTCATGGTATAATCAAACATTGAAAGGGAGATGGCCCATTTTTGAAGCCTGCAACAGCAACTGAAGATGTACCCTTTCTCGGATTAAAAATTTCCCTTACTCCTTGATTATCGGTATATATAACATAATGTTTGCCGTATACATACTTACAAAATTTTTTAACTGCGAACACTATCGCCAGCGCGATATCGTAACTGCGAATAGTTCTTCTCAGCGGACTATAGAGTACTGCTCGCAAACAAAACTGGCTTTTCTTCGCCATGCACAACATGCAATAACACTGCGGCAACACCATATGGACTAGCATCCGTGCTAATAACAATAGGGTTGTCTTTATCGTATAATTCTAACACATTATTTTGTAAAATGAGTTGCTTTGAATTTTCAAATTCTGCTTGACAATTATGATCCCTAGGTTTGTTTAAGAGGCTATACATACTCTTCAAATTTTCGGAGAGTCTCGGTATAAACCGTCTATAATAGTTTATGAGTCCTAAGTAAGACTGAAGCTCCTTTACATTTGATGGACTTTGTGCTCTGGAAACTGCTTCGACTTTTTTTGGGTTTGGTCTTACTTCGTTATGGCAAACTATATTCCCTAAATACTCTACTGAGGGTTGTAAAAAAGAACACTTTTCGAGATTTATTTTTATTTTGTGCTTGTTTAACCTGTCTAGAACCTCATCAAGTTTACTTCGGCAATGATCAACAGACTCTCCGCCTATAATTATATCATCGAGATAACCAAATACACCCTCCATTCCAACCAAAACTTGGTCAATGACAGACTGAAAAATGGATGGCGCACTGAAAACTCCAAATGGCAACCTAGTATATTGAAAAAGCCCTTTGCTTGTATTAATTGTCAACAGTTTCCGCGAGTTTGGTGTTAACTCGAGCTGTTGATAGGCCCCTGCTAAGTCCAGAACACAAAAACAATTACAGTTTGCAAGATTTGCAAAAATATCCTCTATATTTGGGATCGGATAATGTTCCATTTCTATGAATCTATTTATAGTGACCTTGCAGTCAATACATAATCGAATGCCCACTTTTTGCTTAGGCACACAAACAATTGGGGAAGCCCAGCAACTATTTTTTACCGGCACTAAAATACCATCTCTTACCAATCGATCGATTTCGATGGATACTTCTTCGCGCAATCTAAATGGGACCGCGTACGACTTACAAAAAATTGGCTTTGCTTCATCTTTTAGATTTATTGCTGCCTGATAGCCCACAATCACTTGATTTGGGTTCACCGAAACGACGTACGGGAAATGTTGTTGTATGTAATTGATTATTCTTCAATCTACCTTCATATCATTTACCTTTTTTATCTGCAATACACTTGCTTTAAACAAATTTTCTCTCCAACTCGGAACAAACTTCTCCAGCCAAGTGGAACAAATAAGGCACTTTCCACCACAATCAGTTCTAATTCCTTTCAATCTTCTTGGAACTCCACCTGGACCTCCACCCTCCACCTTCCCTACTATCTTTACATTGCAATCTGAAATAGTACTCGTACACAGCTTTAAATCACAACTCATAATATTAGAATCTGTATACTCCATGATTGATGCTCCAGCGCCTGTATCCACCTCCATCAGCAGCGACACTCCGTTTACCTTCACATTCACCTTCAGTCCACTCTCGCTTTCCGCTTGCAAATTATTCACCACTCGTACTGACTTCACATTTTGCCGATCCCCGCGGTCGTCTCCTTTAGGCTTGGACCAGCAAACACTTGCTATATGCCCCTTTTTTCTGCACTTAAAGCAAATCCAATTTTTTGCTTGACACTCATGATCGCTGTGTTGCTTTCCACAATTTCTACACTTATGGTTATTGAAATTGCGCTTTGTGTAATCTGTTCCCTTCTGTTTCATGTGTTTATTAGCATTTTTTGCACTAACTAAATGAACTGCACTAGACATAGGATGCATTGACCTCTGTTCTTTCTCGGACATTTCCATATTTAAAGCTATTTCGCAACACTTGTCGAATGTTCTTTCGTCGTCCGTTAAAATGTTTTGTTGAATTCTTTCGTTACGAAGGCCAACAATAAATCTGTCGGTGAGAGCATCCTCAAGGGCTAGATTACGCAGGTTGAGTGTATTTTCTACTCGATCACTGATAAAGTCTCCAAACTTACACGTCTCCGCCAGGTTTCTTAACTTGACTATAAATTCACTAATTGATTCTCCCTCTTCTTGTATGGCTTTGTGGAATCTAAACCGTTCAGCTCTTTTATTGTGTTTTGGTGCATAGTGATTTTCTAGCAGCTGGATTAGCTATTTAAAAGATCTAGAGCTCGGTAACGTGGGAGCTGAAACTGATTTGAGTACCTTATACACCTCAGAACCAATTACAGTGATGAAAACGGGTGTTTGTAATTTCTCTTCTATACTATTTGCGATGAAATATTGTTGGACTCTATCCTTATAGGCTGCAAAGTCTTCTCCGGGAACAAATTCGTTAATATTTCCCACATACGCCATTCTCATTTCTTTACTTTTTAAGCTGTTAGTTTCACAAGCTTCGACTGCTTTTATAACTAATTTTAATTCACTTTCTGGGCTTTGGACACATGGATTTTGCTCCATAACCTGGTCAATACACGTGTTTGACTCAATCCCTTTGCATCCCTTAAATCGTTGGACTTTTCTTTTTGCCGCGATTATCCGTGAAATCCTCGTCGCCAATTATTATAAATAACACTTGTCCTTTTATATTTATTTAAATATTTTATTCCACAATAATTCGTTATTCTTAAAAATTACCTATACGTACTTTGCACTGTGGCAGACCAAGAGAGAATGACATTTAATTGTTAGTTAGTAAGGTCGAATATCTTCAATAAGTGGTGAGAAAAATCTCTCGCCATTTACATCAACATTAGAGGTAGACCCTTACTATGGAACGATTTTTTTTTTAGAATATACCCAAAAATCATTTCTCAAAATATCCTTGACGAATTAGGGGACACACTGTATAAGCGTACATGTGGAAAATATTTTTTGTCATTCGATCATCGAGATTTAAAGCTGGCCTAGACAACAGAGGCTTATTCGAGTTTAGGTGAATGCTTTTCGAGTTGCACAAAGCGTCGAGATGCCATTGTAGTTCCAAATTACATAAATATTATTACATAAACATATCTGAAATTATATATGTACGAGTAGGTACACATTTTTCCATGTATCTGTATTGTCACGGTACCGTTTACAGGTCGCCTTTTTCCGTATCTTAACTGAATATTGACAACTTTGTCTGTGTAGCAAATATTCTCAGCCTGTAGTTTTGTAAATTTTGCTTAGTCCACATGGAAAATATGGAGAAAAGTGAACACTTTGTTGAACGATTCGTCCTGAACGAAAACAGACAACATTTCTGACCATCCGACAAAGATGAAGTCAGGACAGTAATTTCCAAGTTTAAAAATAACGAAGCCGCTGAACTCGATGGCTTAACTGCCGAGCAATTCAAAAAAGCAGAATCGGATACGGGTCATACATAAGCTAATTTCTTAAATCTGGGTCGATGAAAGTTGCCCGGTGAATAGAATCTCAACATAGTTTGTCCGATCCAAAAGAAGGGAGATCCCCTGAACTGTACCAGTTACAGAGGAATAAGTTTCATCAAAATTCTGACTGCTATATTACGTGAACGTCTACGACCCTTCGTAAACAGTCTGACCGGCACCTATTAGCGTGATTTTAAACCATGAAAGTCCACCATAGATCAAATTTCAAAAAAAAAAGAGGAGCTAGGTTAGGTTAGGTAATAAGAGATGTGCTAGTCCGTAAAGGACAAGCCTATACGGAGGCCAGGCCTATTGGACTATTGTGGTTCCCTGTTGATTACTATGGTGGGCCCTACCGAACTTATATCAAATCTATCAGTTTTGCTTTGCCGACGTCTTCAAGTTCTCTAAAAAGTCTGTCCTTCAGGTGTTTGGCACGGCGTATTTGGAAGTTAGGGCAATCGCACAGCAAGTGAGTGATAATCTCTATTTCCTCTTCATTCCAACAGCTTCTGCAATACTCTTGAGAAGAGACTCCTATTTTGCTGACCATAATGCAGTGGCCAGTTAGGACATTTGTAGTGACACGGATGTCTTGCTGAGTCTGTCGACTCCGAGGCGGGTATGTGTTCTCCCACTGTCTAGGTTTGGCCAAAGGGAGCGTGAGATGACACAGTAACTCGTAGAGATATATGCTTTGTTGGGGCATTCTATGGCTATAAGTTCCATTTTAAGTTTCACTGTTTAAATTGGTTTATTTATGTCATTGTGAATGTTACTACTGTGTAAAGAGGCATCCGCTCTTGCTAGTTCATCCGCTTTCTCATTCCCTTTCACTTTTTGACGATATTTTTGTACCTCTATTGATTTGGTGGTTTCACTTGCTAAAGCTTTTATGGCTGCTTGACTGTCCGCAAAGACAAAGAGATTTCTGAGGGATCAAGTTCCATGAGTACTACAGCCTGTGCTGCTTAAGTAGCATTCTACTAACTAAAATAACAGTAGACTACAGCACCAGTACCTTTTTCCATTTTGGAGCCATCCGTTATGTCATGTCTGCTAGGAAATGATGTGGAGAAATTCCTATCAAAGTCCTAGCTTCGCATGATGTAGTCAATACACTTCGTCGGTTTTAATGGTTCTTACTCCTGTATTATAGACGCGTGTATATAAGACTGCTTGCTTTAGTCTGATCGAGCTTTTGGAAGCCGTCAAAAGGAAGGGGGTTGAGAATTATTTCTAGTGCAGCGTGAGGAGTGGACCTTAACGCTCCTATTTTTATATAAATAGTCTGCTCCGCGGTTAAGTTTTATTATGGCCATGTACATCAAGTGCATTATACATGATCTTAGCCCCTACTTTTACCAAAAGTTCTTTGGCATGTGTAGAATACTCCTAATATTTTCTTGATTCTTTCTTCGATGTTACGCCTCCAACTTATTTTATTCTCTAGGATGTTTCTTAGGCGTTTAGCTCCGGATGAAAGTTGCATCCCAGTTGATTCTGGGAAGATTAAACCTTTCCAGCTCTCTTTTTCTTGTTAACAACACTAGTTCGGTTTTTGATGGATTTATCCCTAAATGGTTTTGTGATGTCCATTTTGCGAGTATGTTTAAGGCCGACCCCATTACTTAGCTGATCGCTTGAAGAAACCACAGAAGACGAGAAATCACTCCTCCTTGTGGAGTTCCTCTTACAACCGTTTTCCGGACTGTATTTCTCTCCCAAATTCTGAAGTGATAGGCGGCCAGGGTGTAATGTTTGTAGTACACATGGTACCAAAAATCTAATGTGGTGCCGTCTCTGCTGGTTTTTCTGTAAGGTAAGCGTGTGTTTGTATGTTTTCGTCTTACATATGTACATATACATATATTGATTTAGAATTCTAAATAAATGATTTTGTCAGAGGAGAGACTTATGGGTCTGTAATCCTTAGCAGATGAGTGGTTAGGTCTTCCTGTTTTGGGAATCAAAACAACTTATATTTCTTTCCAGTTGTTTGGGACGTAGACCAGCTTCAGGCAACCGATAAAGATAATTGTATGCCAAGGTATGATGTATGAAAGAGCGTGTTGCAACGTGGCCGGAATTGTCTCGTCTGTTCCCTCCGATTTTTTGTGGTTGAACAATTTAATCGCCTATGTTATTCTATTCTCTGTGATCAGGCTAGAGATTATGGGTTCATTGGGAGTTGATTTTGTGGTGCCAGTTAATATCTGCCCATCAACACATGTGAATTTCCATAAGAAGCAATCGTGATTACCAGCTGTTCTTTGTCCAGAGGAGTCTTTCAAATATCCTGGGGCTATTAGATCTTTGGATAGGACTTTCCTTAACCAAGCTGATACGTTGGCACTTTCTATCTATTCGCAATAGAGAGCCCCGGAGTTCCAAATCGATGCGTATGACTCATCGACTTCAAAGCATCTATAGAGACGAACTATAAAGGGACGTGCCTAGTTTTGACATCCTTGCTAAGCTCACTCGACCCTGCAGGATGGCGATAGAGAATTCACGCGGCTCCTTCAAAGTCGGTAATAAGAAAACTTAGACCCTCAATGTCAGGAAAGGGCTTAAACAAGGCGATACGTTGGGAGATAATGGGAGAAATATCTCGAGCTATCAATTAAGCGTTTGTAACTATTGTAGCAGAAATGGCAAAGGTGGGTTTTGACCAATAAAGGAACCCCTTGACTGGTTGGACATGCGATCGCCACGAAATTTCAAAGTCTAAATATTGTTCTGTCCCACAGATGCAACAAAGCCAAGGACAAACTTTGGGTCAGACATTCATTTCTAAAGGAACAATGCCTCCTTTCATTATTATCTTTTGAAGTACTTCCTTAGTCGGCATCATAGTCATTCCTAAAGGAATTGATTTGATCTCCAAAGCAGTAACATTAAGCTTCCAATCCCACGACGTTGTAAATAAAATATGGAATTTCATATTAATAACATATGTAGGTACCTTCAGCAAAGGTTGTCCTAGATATTCTGTCATAAAAAATTATAAATATGAGTATTCCAATTGCGAACTTCATACCTGAAAGTAAAGAAAAAGAAACTTAAATTAGTATCATCGGAAGAGATTCATCTATATGATGTTTTTTGGCATAATAATTTAGATTTCTTAAAATTCTTCCAGCATTCTCCTTCCTTTCACCACACATTTGTAGTTTCTTCCCACCTGTTTACGATTCTTGAAACATGACTACTGTATTCAAATAGCAAAATTCTTCAGTAGGCCCATAAATACTTACACACGCATAAGCCTTGTTCTCTGTAAAGAATTATAACCCCATGAATAAGCCCACAGTAATGATAGTAACCAAAGTACCATCTGTTACTTCCAATCACGGCATAAAGATGCAGTCAAAGCATTACAATCCGTACTTGATCCCATTGAATGTTAAAAAAAAATTATATAAAAAATAAAGACCACCCACAGGATTTTAGAGCAAACAGGCAACTAAGGCTGTCCAGGCATCCAAGGGAGCACAACATGAAATTCAAAAATGTTACATCTCAAGGCAAAGCGGATTACTCCCGATGTGTGGTAGCTTACAGCTGGCAGATGACGACTGTTGGCTAATATCTGCGACAAACTGATGGCGTATAAATACGACTGGTGGTTCATCCCTTAACATATTCAAACACAATCTACCAAAGTCTAGACATTGGTTTCGTATCGCCCAATTTGATCTTCAAAACAAGAACCATCATCTCAGCATCATGGTAGCATCTGGTTTCCTATTTGGCACAAAAATGAGATCCTCAATTTACCCTCATAAAACAAATGCTTCTATAATCTTGTCAATATAGTCGTTCCGTTGATGTTGCCTCGGTATTGTATCCATCCTTTGGACTCAACTTACCAATGCATAAATACGAGTATTCTTGTCTAATTCTGCACCTGAATATATTTACCGTTATGGTACTGTGTTTATCCCCCTTCAAGAGGGTGCTTACAAACTCACCGCACGTGCGTCTATGTCCATAAGAAATCAGCGAATGGTGAATGGTAAACATAATCGAAAAGTATCCGTATCTCATCCAGGTCATTATTGTTAAAGTTGGCCACACCAATTTGTGAGCTAATACATCAAAGTCACGTGGAATCTGTTCCATGATTTCATGGTGAACAGCTATGGAGATGGTAATGGCTGTTGGAATGGGGATTGAATGAAAACGACCTAGTGAGGCGCAAAATCAGTAGCCATCCGATGGATAAGTTGTTTATCCGCATTTTGGCTGGTCGAATCGGTAGACTAAGCTTGAGGGTGCTTCCCCCTTTCAATTGTAAGAGCGTTTGGTTAATTTATCACCCCCATAATAGCCCACCGCTTGACTTCGAACCATTAGCTAGAGAATGGAGGGTGGCATTAGGTGTGTGGCAGTTAGGTTAGAACTACCTATCCGCTGATATTCGGGTGTGCGATGGGGAAAAATTTATCACAATCGCGTTGCCAAATGGATCGAACATCAGCATAATCAATTTATAGCCCAACGGGATGTTCCAAATGCGAATGGTTTCCGCTTGCAAAGTCTGTTAAGAGAGGGTGGGCTATGGTATTGAATGCTGCCCACTACTATAATACATTTTAAATGAGACAGTGGCGGAGATACTCGTAATTCAATGGAAGTCCCCTTTGAATTTTATATACAGATCGAGCGAGTGTGTTGTGCCTATAGTCGCTGGGGCTGACTAGCTTCTCATTTAAGGTTTGAATACTCAGACTAAACTATGTTGGACATGGTTTAGAATGACAAGGAACTGTGAAACTGTCATAAATGCAATATATTTAGAAATAGAGCCATAGCCATAAGGCTCACAAGAAACGATAAAGGGAATCAAATGGAGGTGCCTGGTGAATAGAGTTTCAATTTATATTAGATTCGTACAGCGCTAGAGGGCATCAATACCGGATCTGATGCCTGATAAATTGGTTGAGGTTGAATATTTAAAGCTACTCGTGCAAATATGAATAGTCGTGGCATATGCTCATACCTCTGGCGTAGAGGCTGCAAAATGAATTTCATTATCCAGAGTGGGCATATAATGAGAATGCCTATTCGTTGTGTGATGTTAAATTTGATGTTCTGTGCCGACCTTTGATAGGAAAACGGTTTTGATTAGTTACCTTGATGTGACACTTTAAATGGTTTCTGATTTTCTGATTTAATGAGCTTGCGTTAGGTAATGACAATGTGGTGAGTACATATGCACCTCCATTTTCCTACTATTCCAAACTCTAATCTACTCGTAGATTCCTGAATATTCATGTTATTCGTGGATAATAGGGAGGGCATTTCCAGGATAAATATAAATGCTGCTAATGGCTCATTTGACTCATAATGTGAGTGGATGAAATCAACGATGTATTAACAAGAAACGGCTCTAAAAATAGGTACATTCGAATACAGATTCTATAAATTAACTCAGAGATGTTGAGGGAGTATACTTCTACAAGGATTTATATCTATAATGCTATAAACTCTCCGTTACAATATCGATGAATAAATATCTAAAGCAGATTGTACGCTCTGTCTGTAAAGAATCGGCTTCTCCGAACAAAAATCAAGAACATCGAGAGGATAGGCGACACTCCAAAGTTCGTTAGTTTTACCAAAAGTAAAAGGCAAGCCGAAAAGATGCGAAAAGAAGCATGTTAAGATAAGCAAGGAATTTGCACTCACAGTTAGTGCTGACTGTTAAGCGGTAGGAATGACCCAAACTCCACTACCAGGTAGAATATACCTGAATACCGCTGAATATAGGCGATGTAAACCACTTCCGTCCACCCAACCACGTCGCCCGGATATGACGGCCTACCTGCCAAAATCCTCAAGGTAGCAGGAGATGACGGGGTAGAAAGCTACTCCGTAAAGGTCGAAAGCAATCCATCGAGACTTCTACAATAGCAGAACCTGCCACATCAGCGGCGCATTCTCACAGAGATAGTGTTTTGCGGTGTCATTATCACTTTTACAGCAACAGTCGCAGGATTTTGTGTCACTTATAAGTGATTAACAAAAACGTAGTGTACCGTCACAGTGCCACGAAGCAAACTTCAGTTTTTCCTACTGAGGAACAACAGGAAAGTAGCTGATTTATTAGAAATATCGGGACCCATTCGTTTGGTCTGCCGGCAACGTGGAGAGTCATGCCATTTGATGTTATGATCATATGACACCCAACTGTCAATGGAAGCCCCAACTGAAGACGTACGCAGTCGTAACCGGGGTTTGGGACTCACGAACCTTAACTACCAAGTTCATCATCATCAAGTTCATTTCCCCGGATCGCATTACGACCAGAGACCCAGAGAAGACTGAGTAAATTCTGCCTTATGACTGCATTCAGTGGAGTCTTGCATTCCCACACAGCATGGCTGTCGCTACAGATGTAAATTCTTCGTCTCCTCCACCGATTCTTTACACTATATTGTGTTGTCGTCAGAATTGCGCATACCCTAACGAGGAGTAAGATCTAACAATGCCGTCCTCCAGAAAGACACCACTAGGAAGACGGACAGCGCCTTAGTACCTTTCATCAGGATTGGTTTTTTTTTCGCAAAACAAGTGTTCGTCTACGCCATATTGTCTGGTCAAGCCACATATGGTATCAAAAGTTGTGTTGTCGAAAGCACCCCCAATATCGATGAAATTGCTCAGCACGCACTCCTTCTTCTAGAGTGCGCTTTCAGTTCTAACGACCAGATTTTGAAGCGTACTCTGAATTCGCAAATTAGTTTTTCGCACATAGAGCTTGATTATTTCCTTCGCATACATGGAGGAAATCAGACTTATATAATAGGTCTCAAGCTCTTGACGAAAGATTTCGGTATAATGACTACTCTCACTGTTCGCCAGTGCTTTGTTATGTATGCCATTTCTAGGCTAGCAATGAAGATTCTCTTCAGAGTTACTAGCAGCTGGCCTATCTATACCAATTAGTGTATTAGTAACATAGTTGGACATAATCGTTCTAGTCATAAAAGAAAGCAACAGCATGTTTAATGGCCTCATTGTCACCACAACCAATGAGTTATACCAGGTGCGGCTTGTTGTGTTACTCAGCTCACTTGCAGGTTTGTTAGTGTGACCTTAAGATAAAGAGTCTCTGCTTTCGCTGCAGTGTAGGTGCAATCAGATTTTCTGATTGAGTCCAGTATTGCTGATTTTCCCTTTTGACGACCTTAACTAGCATGTTGGTTTCACAGACTGTTTCGAACTTTTGACAAAATGTAAGAGGCACTCTGCGATATCCGATAAAGCTCTTATATTCATTTTGTAGCGATCTGTAATGACTCCATTCTTCCTCCAAGTTGGTCTGAAGTAACTGATTTAGAAGATTTACAGTTTCATTCCGTAGTCTAATCATGGATTCTTTGCTGATTGCAATTCCTACTGCTCCAAAAATTATTCTGAGCATTACCATCGCAGCATATGATAAGTAGAATCACAGTCTTCAATGAGTTTGACTACTGCCTGCGCTTCATACGAAAAAGAAGGTTTACAACGCATTTGCGCCGTTCTCTGTTCGTTGCGTAGCTTATGCTTGCAGCAACTAAATCTTGGTTGCAAAACAAAAATTAATTCCAAACTTATTCTTTCAATTTCATCTCCCTATTGCCTCACCCGCGTATTTCTCATGCTCATTCCGTTTTTTTCTAAGAAGCCCAAATTTATCCCATTTCTTATGCTTGGAAACCTTGCGAGCAGGTTTGGTGTTCTTATGCAGCGTCGCTCTGTGCGTTTTTGTTTTGCCGCCCGAGCTTTTCAGCAGCCTTTGTCGAACCCGATAATTTTTTTTATTTATATGTTTTTTTTTTAATTTTTAGTGCGGTCTCAGGGGTTTTGAGTACCCTTAAAATGTATGTACGTTGGTCTTACATACGTCCGAAAGTAGACTTGAGGGTTTACTGATTATTATCATTCATAGCGAGATGGATTTTACGGTTAAAAGTTAAAAAAATAGGGATAGAGCCAGGTGAGGCAAGAGACGTCACGTCGGTGTTCAAACTTGTCAATTGACTGTGCAATATTTCCGTCACCTATGAGTTGTATGACCTATGTCTTGTTTCTTATCTAAACAGTGCAAAGAGGTTTTGGGGGCATCTGGATGTAAGTATTGTACTCCAATTTTGGGCGGACAAATGCCTTATACATATATTGTGGGCAGATCATAGTATTTCTTACATTGCTTGAGGAAATCTAGACATTTCGCAGCATTTTTGGCAACATAGTATATTTGGTCATTCCAACGTAGATTGTCATTGACAGATGTACATATCATTGCGTCATTGGCATACACATCGGTTTCGACAATGCAAGCGTCATTCATGGCTGGGTATTTAACTTTCGCTTCAATGGTAGCAGACAGTATTGTGTTTTGGAAGCAATAAAATCCACTCTGTTGGTCGTTTCCCAATTGGTTATGCT
This sequence comes from Volucella bombylans, assembly GCA_949129095.1. Lineage (NCBI taxonomy): Eukaryota > Metazoa > Arthropoda > Insecta > Diptera > Syrphidae > Volucella > Volucella bombylans. The sequence continues at coordinate 148,390,594 of OX422143.1, forward strand.
TCTGATATCGGAATCAATCGTAGGATTGATGAAAAAGCTTACGCAGTGGTTTCGCCAACGTTGTGGTAATTGGGAGAAAGTCTGTACTGCCAGTGATCTTCAGTATGTGCTGCTGAAGGTATAAAATTTCTTGAGAAACTAAGGCAGGTTCAATCGGCAAAAGTCCTGTCGATCTTTTCTGATTTTACCGTCCGATGTAAAATTTTCTCTCAGTTTTTTGTTGTCTTGGCAATGTTTCAGTAATCCACAATTCTGTGGTACTGACAAGGTAATTTTCCCGTTAATTTCTCGCATCGCCGCAAAATTAATAATCATGAATTCGTTATTGGAGGTTATGTTATGCAGATTGCATTTTCCAACTGTACCACCAAAAATGCCCTCTCTTCTTAGCATTGCGTTCGAATCATCCTGTACAATTTTTGTGTCATATCTTGAGAACTTCTGGTATTTTTGCCTAGGAGTCCCTGGAAGTTATCCTTAGTGTCATTGTCCTTCTATTCTCTTGGGACATGTGCGCATGTCAGAACGATTTTGGGGAATTTTAGCCTTAATACGAATTGTTCGATATAAAACTAACAACTCTAGGCCTAAGTCTGACTACATTGACACTTTCGCATCTACATAAATAAGTGTTGCTTTTACGAGCAGTTCTGATAGCGATCGGCATAGTATTTATCGCAGTTTTTCTGCTAGCCATTGGACGGATATTCCGGAGATATTTACCCACTTCGAGGAAATTACTGCTGCTGTTGACCCGTTAAGCGTTCATCTGTCTTCCGTCTCCATTTCAATACTACTGTTACTGTACTAACTTTCGGAAACGATTCGGAAAATTCATTCTCATTTGACTTCCGTAGAACCGACTTTAACAAACTTAAAAACCTCATCAGCAACATTAACTTTGAATTTATTGGTGAGACAACTAACATTGATCTTGCCCTATCAACGTTCTAGGCCAACTATCTGCACAAATCAGCACGGCTTCTTGAAAGGTAAATCAACGACCACTAACCTAACAGAGTTCGTCTCTAGGACTCTTCATGCTTTAGAAGACGGTGATGAAGTCGATTCAATTTCCACAGATCTCAGCAAGGCATTCGATAAAATTTCTCACCAACTTATCATCTTTAAACTAAAAAAACTTGGCTTTTCCCCTCATTTTGTGGCATGGACCAAATCCTATTTAGAAGACCGAGAATACAGGGTTATCTTCAGATCTTCAATATCCGAACCCATTAAAGCAACATCTGGTGTCCCTCAGGGTAGTCACCTTGGTCCAATCATCTTTATCCTCACAATTAATGATATAAATTTAATTTTAACTAACTCTAATCTTTCTATTTTCGCTGATGACATGAGAATTTCCAAAGTCATCTCATTGCCTTCTGACTCCCATTGCCTGCAAGATGACTTGAATAAGTTTTCGGTATGGTGCAAGCAAAACTTTTTGGAGCTTAATGTCAGCAAATGCCAAGCGATAACCTATTCCCGTAAACGTCTACCTCCCCCTCCAAGAAACTACTTCATCTGCGATGAGCCTATTCCTTCCACTACCCAAGTACGGGATCTAGGTATAATTTGTGATAGAGAATTGAATTTCGACTCACATATTGACAGCATTATAAATAAAGCTAACTCTTCACTCGGCTTTGTCAAACGCTGGTCAAAAGAATTTTCCAACCCTTACGTTACAAAGTCCCTGTACATTACTTTTGTAAGGCCTCTTCTCGAATATTGCAGCCAAGTTTGGTCACCCTATAAACTAACCCACATTCAAAGAATAGAAGCAGTCCAACGCAGGTTTATCCGTTTTGCACTTCGTGGTCTACCTTGGGCCGATCCATATGGATTACCCCCCTATGAAAATAGGCTAAAACTAATTAGCATGCATACCCTAAAAAAACGTCGTGAAGTCGCTGATGTACTTTTTATCCACCAGTTACTGACTGGAAATATCGACTGCTCGACAATAACGCAAAATATTGCATTCACTCCCAATCCCCGTAATCTAAGATCTGTCCCACTCTTCCTGATCCGAACTCACCGCACCAACTACGGTCACTTTGAACCCATATCCAGAATGTTGCGTATAACGAACAACTACGCTGAAATCTTTGACCTAAATAGCAGCAAACAAGAAATAAAAACAGCGCTGCTCAATATGCCACTCCCTTAACATCTCCCCCGTCCACCATTTCTCCTCGCCCCATTAGGTTAAGTATATCTTTGTTAGTTTTTAAGTCTAGTTTTAAGTTTGGCTTGTTAATAAGCTTAATAAAGTTGTCCGGGGTAGACCCGGGCCAATAATAATAACTCTATGTTGAAGTAGGTCATATAACACAATTGTCCTTCTAACCTGGTCAACTCCGATTGGACGGGACCAGTATCCAGTGGTTAGAGCAAGGAGGTAAGCTAACCACATTTTGTATGTAGTCATAGTTAACATATAGCATTAGACATTGCAACCTTAACATCGGTCAGTGTTTAGCGATGCGACATACAAAATTTAGTCCACTGTGTCACAAAATTTTATTCTGACGGATCGCTATAACCTGCAGGGAGCATCTTTGTTGTTGATGCTCAATAGGTCATGTCATCATTATCTATAGTTTCTGTTAGGACTCATTAATATGCCAGTGTTGTTCACTCATGTCTTCAGAGTACTGTGGGCTTACACCGATTTCATCTTTTTCAGCCCTCTAGCTGCTTATTCTGTATACTTCGGATATATTTCACTAGTTCCTTTTGCTGCTAAACTTGACTAGGAAAATCCTCGTAGATTCGAGTTTAGAACGCGGAGCCAAAGCGAACATTTCTTGAAAACAATATGCGTTTCAAAAATTTTAGGAAGCATTTTCTTTTACACTCGTTATTTTAAGATTATCCTTTAGAGAAAAAAACTAACTCATTAATATTGTACATTGTAAATTTTCATTTCAATTAAGCACAACTCTGATAATTGTTCTGCAATAAAGAGGAACTCTTTATAACAAAATCCATTACAATTAACAATGCTTTAAAAGGCAATCTAAAAAAAGATCATTAAATCTTCGCAACGACCTGAAAGTTTGTTTGTATTTTGTGTCAAGTGAACAATTGGAACATGTTTCCCGCCTTGCATTTTTTTCCAACTATTGTACATCCGTGTCAACATTTCTTTACTACCCATATGAAATACAAAGTGAGGTTATACCATTGTTTCACTGTTCTTTTGCAGCGTTGTTTCCAGTTTTTTGCAGTCATCCTTCCACCTTTTGGCGTGATAAAGTACAACGTGTCATGTAAATCCATGTTGGATGGAAGACAAATTTCACAAAAATAGAAAAAAAATAGGAAAACTGAACCTTTAAACTTTTCACATGCTACATTTTTGTAGAATTCCTCTACAACTCTCGATATCTCTGTTCGTTATTGTCCTTTTTGCTCATTATGGCTCCGCCAACAATTTCATCGTGGTAAACTAGTTCATACCAATGACAATTTATAGTTTTATTTCAGTTTTGTTGCCCATTATTTATTTTTTTTGTTATTTGCGTTTTGTATAACGGCATCTAGCCGTACTATGTTTGTATGTTAAATCGCCATCATCATGATTGCCATGGAGCATTGGTTGTTAAGGGGATGATAAACATTCATTAATTAATTAAAGTCCTCACAAATTGTTATCTGTCTCAGATATGTTTGAATGCACATACATATACTAGTACGTCTAAGCGTGTTTTTGAAAAAGATAATTGGAATTCCATGTGCCCCGTCAGAATTTGATGTGCACTCGTAATTAGGAAATAAATGTGCGTTAGGACGTAGGCAGTTGAAATAGGAAAAGTTTCATCAAAACAATATGAGAAGTTTGTTTGTAGTGGAATGGAGTGAGAATATACCAACTAGAGTTAAGCTATTAAACAATACTTAATTCGGGGTTGGTATGAATTCTCGTACACTATAGTGCCTTTAATAAATTAATGTCCATAGTAACAGTTTTACAGTCTCCATCACGAAAAAGTCGAGTTCGTTGTGTTGTAAGAAACTTTTCATTTTGATTGCGGAAGTATTTGTATTTCGAAACTAATATAGGATTACTTAGAGGCCGCAATAAGCTCGGTCCTTTTCGTCAGCCTTACCTAGAATTCTTTACATTCTGTTTTCATATGTTCATCTCCTCAAACATGGCAATTCAGTTTCATTGATTGTCTAGCCTTAATATTGAATAAAATCAGAAAGAGCCTATTCCCTTCTGGACTTTGGTAAGATAGTATCTTCAATAAGATAAAACGAAATATCAATTGACAAACCAACTTAAACCTTTATAGTAAGGGAGGCGACCGTAGGATTACCTACCTCATCGGGTCAATGGGAAATTCGTTCACTAACTGGTAGTAAATGGTGAAACATTTACAGAATTGCTGGTCGGACAAAGGTTTTCGGGGCCGTTTGCCCAAAAAAGTGTTACTTCCGGTACTGTTTTTTGATGCTGAGTTATACCATGGATTGCAGATCTTAGAACAGTTGGTCGGTCAAACAAAATCCGGGCTCTCCTCCTTGTCCGACCGCTTTCAAGAACGGTATTTCTACCTCATCAGGTCAATAGATAAATGGGGTATGAAATTAAAGCTTAGACTGTCCTCTTTACGAATCCAGTGATCGGATAAACATTACCTGGGCCAAATCATGTGTCCGACCACTTTTACCAAAACAACTTCTAAGTCACTACGTTGATTTTTTGAAGCTGAAAATCATTTTTTTTTTATGATAAAACACTATGAAAGTAGTACTAAAGCTCTTTCTGAAACCAGGGAGGTGATAACCTTTCGTTTTTCAGCACCCAGCTGAAATCTTCTGCTCTAAGTTTTATGCAATCTGCATCTGTTGCATTTGCCCACATAGAATTCACAAAAATAGTTCTTTTAATTTTCTGATAAAGTGATTCAAAGCAAGGAGGTATCAAGCTTTTGGAAGTTCCACTTGCTAACCAAATACAATATAAATCTTTTAATTTGTGCATATTTCCAAGTAAAATAATCAATACATCGGTGTCAGATGCTTTTACCATAATTTTTGAATTAGGTTTTGATTTGCTGATATGATAAATTAATCTTGTGTCAGCTTCTTCATAATTACACCTATACTCAATCTCTTCACACTTATATATTATCTCGTCTTGATCAACATACGAGAAACACTTGTCATCTACTGTCAAAAACACTTTCTTATTTCCAAGAACTGAAACTAGAGATCTATCCTGCCAATGAACTCCAAGAAATCTAACTAAGGCATCCTTGAATTTTGGATTTGTTAGACATTTAATGAAGTCTTTAGTTCTTTTTTGTAATGGCCCAAGTATTGTGTAGTTGATGGCCTCTCGTTCATTACGAACGCAATGGATGGTCGATGGAAGTAAATAACGGTCAAGAACTAAGTGCACTTCCGAAGCTTCCGTTGAGCATATTCTTTTCATTTCCGAAATCTTATTAAAAGTTTTGGGCACTAAAGTTCCCACGAGATGAAGAAAATAGAACCCATCTATAAAAACTACATCTTTATCGATTGGTTCAGTTTAAGAAATTCGAGATTTGAGTTTTTTATTTACCATTTGTGCAATTCATCAGTGGAGTGACAGTGGAGCTGCAGGACCAGGCTATGGCTAAAAGTCTTCCAAAGGTATCTCGCTCCATTTTTTATTAAGGCCTCCTTTTCACCATACTTATTTTTGTGATGAGAAATTTAAAATATTATTTCGAGTTCTATGTGGGCAAATGCAACCGATGCAGATTGCATAAAACTTAGAGCAGAAGATTTCGGCTGGGTGTTAAAAAACGAAAGATTATCACCTCCCTGGTTTCAAGAAGAACCAACACCACTAAATGTTTATGATATTGGTGTGATGAAGAAGCTTTAGATTCTCTAATATTTTGTTTTAACTACGAGTGATGTTAATTATCAAGATTATCAAGGTTAATTATCAAGATTTTAAAAGAAATGTTAAATCATAGCTTTGAATATTATTAAAGGTTTTTTCAATTCGGTTGGTTTGTCGGTAAGAATTTTTGTTACAGAAAACTTGATTTTTCTGTGAAAAAAGCAAGCAAATGGTCAGACATACTATTTTGAAGGGCTTTTTTACACCCAACTCATATATTTTGTAAAGCAGAAACTCAAGGCTATGATTTAGTACTGCTTTCATAGAGTTTTCACATAGAAAAAAAACGATTTTCAGCTTCAAAAAATCAACGTAGTGACGTAGAAGTTTTTTCTGGTAAAAGTGGTCGGACACATGATTTGGCCCAGGTAATGTTTGTCCGATCACTGGATTCGTAAAGAGGACAGTCTAAGCTTTAATTTCATACCCCATTTATCTACTGACCTGATGAGGTAGGCTAACATCAAAAATACCGTTCTTGAAAGCGGTCGGATAAGGAGAAGGGCCCGGATTTTGTTTGACCGACCAACTGTTCTGAGATCTACAAGAAAATCTCTATTAAAGTACTTTTCAACTTTCCATTGACTCCATGGTATAACTCAAAATCAAAAAACGGTACCGGAAGTAACCCTTTTTTTTGGGCAAAAGGTACCGAAAACGTTTATCCGACCAGCAGTTCTATAGATGTTTCACCATTTACTACCAGTTAGTGAACGAATTTTCCATTGACCCGATGAGGTAGGTAATCCTACCGTCGCCTCCCGGACTATTAGGAGAAGTTTTCTAGAAACAAAAGGAGTTAAGGGTCCTCTGAAGTCAAATATTAAGATAAGGACCACTGAATTCCTTGGCAAGCTTTTGCACCTTTGATGAGAAATGTAAGATAAGTGGAAAACCTCTGCTTCGTATTTCAAAAGTCAAGGGGCCTATATTTCATAAAACCACAAGTGTTGTACTTGTTGTACAAGTGCAATTAAAGTATGGAGTTGTAATATTGTGCTCCATAAACATTTTTCCTCACTTGTAGCACCGCAGATTCAAATTATAAGCGATCAAAGTACTGCAAAACTAGAAGTCTATAACTACAAGTTAAAAATTATTTGCGAAGAACTACAAGTCTGCAGCATTTCTCATTCTTCTTCTTTCTTTACTTCTTCCTCTGTTACATTGAATTTACTTAAGTAAAAAAAATTGGACCGTTTATTAAATGCCGTTATAATATGTAAATCATACTTTGGTGCACTTATTGAAGATCACTTCTATTATTATCATCTTCGGGTCAGTCACTGAAATACATACTCGTATAAGATGTGCCCAAAAGAAATAAAATTTTTACTTTTAGAAGAAATCGAGAAAAATAAAACAATTGTATTTGGTTCTTTTTCCGATAAAATCACAAAAAAGGAAAAAAAGGTGATATTTCGATGCAAATTGTGATGTAATGTGAAGCGGTGTACTATGGTAAGTACATCACTGTGTCCTAATATTCCATTAAAATATTTGTTATTTATTTACTTTTTGAAGTTTACAACAAAGTTTTGGACATATTGGAGAAAGATGCTCCCCATATTTTTGGTCTGCCAGTTCCCGAATCGCTTCATGATGATGGGACTAATGAGTCTTCTGGCATTTTCCAAGGAACTGAATTTGAAGCGCAGAATGCACTTCCTTCAGGTGATATGGAAAATGTTAGCTTTCTTTCACCCAACACTAGTTGCAATAGAAAAAGTAGGCAAATTCCACCTACTCCGTCTGGTAAGAAGAATTGTGTAAATATTTAAATGGATTTTTATTTTAAATTGCCTTTATTTTTAGAGCCCAAAAGAATGTATACCCTTGACGGCGAAATTGCACAATTGAAGAAGGAGAAGCTAGTATTGGAGATCGAAAATTAAAAAAAAACCAAAAAAAAAACTTAATCTGGAAAAGCCGGAGTTGGAAAACAAATTGCTTAGTAATAATTTGGTGGAAAACAGTGCGGTATTTTGACAATAAAAGAGTACTAATGCAAATAAAAAGATTTTCATTTTTCAAAACTATTGTCTAAACGAATTTATTATTTCTTGTCTACGTGTTATCCCACTTTGTGTGTTAAGTGTAGTCTTTTCTATTAATTGGTCTGGTTCATCGTCATCATCATCGTCATCGTCATTTTCATCTTCATTTCCATTTATAGTATGCGAAATTAGATTACAAAGCGTTACACAAGCTTTTATTATATTGCAGGAGTATATGGGATTACGTCTTACCTTTTGTAGACACGGACATTTTTCTTTTAATACACTAATTGCATTTTGGATGAGTCGCCTTGTTGATTTATGTGCATGGTTGAATCTTTGAACTGCGTCATCATTCAAGTTGCTATTTCGTGATGTTTTAGCTAATCTGTACAAATATATCGGGAATCCCCTAGTAAAATCGATCGTGAATGCGGCCTCTAACCAGAATCCATCTTAGACCATAGCACACTGTTCCGCAATACCCTTGCATCATGAACTTTTGCTGGCCATCTGGCACTGACCGGGCCACATACAAGCATACAATTAATTGAGTGGTTTCCATGTCGATCAACGAAGCGATCTTCATACTCATTTGGAGCGTCTATTTTTATCAGAGTTCCATTAATGCATCCAGGAACAACAACAACATTTGGTATACCAGCAATAGATTACAATTTTTCGATCACTTCCGAAGTATTCGAAGTAGCGAATACTATAAACTTTGGTTGATAGCATTAACAACCCTTTTAATTACAGCTACACCATGATATTGAGACCCGTTACCTAGACAATGCAAGACTAGTAAAAGTTGCTGTTTACCTGACAGAGCATGATTACGATTAGTTTCGTCCTGTATTCACGGTTCAATGCTTTTTAGCAATTCCTCGAAAGCAGAGAAGTTAATTCTAAATTTTTCATTAAATGTATGATACGCTTTTTAAAAATTCGCAGTTCTCGTCTCTGATTGTTTTCGTAGTCACTATCATACTGCTTGAGATCATTTTTATTTTAAACTTCTTAAACATACGTTGTGTAAGCACTAATTTTGGACCGCGAATAAACAATATTTTCGCAGTACGTGATTTTATTAGTTCTTCTACTCTTGTAAGAAATTCACTTGTAGTTACAAGTTCGTCACTAATAATTTTTTGCTCAAATACTTTTATGAAACAGAAAAGTTCCCCAGAGTTGTAAATTCACTTGTAGTTACAAGCCTGGCATACTTGTAGTTATTAGTGAATTGCAATTCTTTATGAAACAAAAATTTGCACACAATTTACAAGCTACAAGTGAATTTATTAGTGCTATAGTTTTATGAAAAGGCCCCAGGTTGACATGAATAAAAAAACAAGGTCGTGAATTGAGGAAGTAAGAATGGTGGTAAAAAACCAAAGGGCAAACTTTTGAAGCATGGACTTAGTACAGAGTAAAGAGCGAAACCGATGAAGGGCGTCTTGTGTTAGATAACGCACGATGCAAAGAAGAGGTCAAAAAAGCAGAGAGAGGGTAGAGAACTAGAAGAAGTACCTTCGCAACCTCTAAGATGACAAGCCGTAGATCGTCGAAGCACGAGTATACTACTTAATATTTTTAATATTGCGCCGCAACGAGTAAACAATTTCCAAGAGATTCAGTTGCCGAAACATTTTGCAGATGAGCAAGGAAACTTACTAACCGTGGATAAGGAAATTTTCAATAGATGGAAAGGCATTAAACCTTGCTAAATGACAATTTCCGCGCAGTACCATTCCCTCGGAGCCGAAGCTAGCGAAGCTTTAAAAAGAATGAACCGGGGGCATGCCAATAGGCCAATACTAACGTCGCGTAAGTGAAAATATACGAGAGAGTTGTTGACAACCAACAACGAAATGCTCGGGTCTACGAATGAGATTCCGCCGTTTTACAAAAGATGGCTGCATATCTAAAACGTCATATGACAAGCTTGGGCATCTGTCAACCACATCACATACAAGTATTAGCGATTTTGTATCAACATAATTTTTCTTTTCAGGCGAAAATGTTGAGTTTTAAACCAAATAAGCGTTTGATTTACTTTTTTAATTTGAAGAAAACTGCTGCTGAGGCATATTGATTGCTTGTAGACGCATAGGGTGAGGCTGCCTTAAGTAGAAGAAGTTGTCGTGAGAGGTTTCAGAAGTTTAAGGACAAAGAGCAAAGCGGAAGGCCGAAAGTATGCTAAAATGAGGAATTAGAAACAATATTGGATAAAGACTCATGCCAAATGCAACAAGAAATTACAATTACATTAGGAGTAACTTAACAAGCAATTCTACTTAAAAACATTGGGAATGATTCGAAAGTAAGGAAATTGGGTTCGAATTGAACTCCAATTTTTGACGTATGAAATGCTGCTTGTCAGGCATAAACGGAAGAGTTTTTGCATCGTATTTTCACTAGTAATGACGAATGGATCCACTACGATAACCCAAAGAGGAAGAAATCAAGGGGATGATCTGGCCAAGCTTCAACAGCTATGCAGAATATTCATGGCAAGACAATCATGCTGTATATTTGGTGGAGCACTCTATTGAATACAATTGCTGATTGAGCCGAGCACCAAAGTAAAAACGCGTCCATTTGTACTCCAGAAATGACAGAATTATGTTTCAGCATGACTCTGCTCTGTCACATATAGCAAGACCTGTCAAAATCTTCTTGCAAACACTCCACTTGGAAGTCTAACTCCACCCGTGGTATTCACCAGGCATTGGTCCTTGGGGTTATCAGTTTGATCGATCGATGGTGTATGGCCTATCTGAGCCGTGCTACACGAAACCAAAACTTGAGTCGATTCGTGGATAGCCTCCGCCTCCGCCGCGGTATTCATCTCTTGCCAGTAAGATGGGAAAAACTAGTGGCTAGCGATAGACAACACTTTGCATAAGATACATAGTAGATTTACATTCTGTATTGCAGCAACAGGATTCGGCCTATAACATTTTTGCTGACATCGAATATGGGGTCATTCCAATGTACGAGTAGGTTGTCATCGAAACACATTCCGAGAGTGGAAAGTTTTTCTGTTTTGAAGGTGCAAGTGTCATTTGTGAATAACAGCTAGGTGCTTCAATTTCGCTTTAACGAGAGCACAGAACATTGCGTTTTGAAGCATTAAATTCCAAAATACATAATGCTGTTAAGATCTTAATTAAATGAGCTTAACAAAGGATGTCATTCCCGTTGTACAGCAGGGGCCTGAGTCCGGGAATATGAAAAAACTATCGTCAGCAAAGGAATATATTGGGTAACAGAGAGCAGACAAGGGAATATTGATGAAAATTAAAAAAGAGTGTCAGAGTCAGAAAGGAGCCCTAGGGCAGGCCATCATTTATTTTGTGGATATCAGCATTTCCTTGACCTTGAAAGGCGAAGAGATTCGCTTTTTTTCAAGATAATTCGGTTCAAAGGAGAGTGGAGGCTTAAATTCCAGCGAAGGGCCGAAGAAGGACCCGGAAGGAAAATAATGCACATGAAGCAAAAACATCAGCAAACTTCTGACTTCATTTATGAGGTGATTCTAAATAAAGCAGCATTTAGAATGGTTGTAAGATCCTCAAATTTAGCCAACCAACAAACGGCACAGAAGCGCATCAGATAAGTGAGAGAAATATGCAGCATTAGATGTAATGATAAGCGTTACACACTTCAACCGTTAGGCACAATCTAGTGTTCTGTATATTCCTATGAACTGAGGAGCCAACACCTCCCCAAAACATTAACTTGTTGTAGTCAAGATGCAAACACGGTTATCCATGATCCGAAATACCTCAATACTCCCGAAGGAATACTGAGAGGTATTTTTACTTTAACTGGCTATAACCGTCAGAGAATAATACCCTTTTCTCTTCTTTTCAGAAGTCCTATGTTGCTAATTATGATGTATGTGATGTCATAAGATTTACAAGACGAAGGGATGCACAGTGCCGATAACCGAATACTGGCTAGACCTATCTGTATAAAGGGGTGATTGAAAGAAGGCCGAAAGCTGCTCGCAAACTCTATGAGAAAGGAGACAGGAGGAACAACGGTTTCACAGAAAGTATAAACACAAGAAGCAGAGAAGCGCTTGAGACAATGGAGAGATGCTTCTGCTGTTTATACTATATTTGTTTTTTTTGCAGACTATAAAGATTTTAATGAAAATTCATAATGGCTACATCCCAGTGCAAGACACGAATTAAAATTATTGCATTTTATTACATTTCGCATCTATCTATTGTTAAAATGCAAAGAAAATATCGACGGCATCTGTAAGCACGGTGTGAAACTTAACCACCCATTTTTAGAAGCGGGATGCAGTATTTGATTTGCCACTATCAAATGTTCAACGACCTGTTTGGTATAGAGAATCTTTTGACGACGTAAGACAGAGTTTTAACTACAATTACGTCTACTCTTTGACGTACTACTGAATTGAGCATTTTCAGAACGTAGCTTAGGTCGTCTAAGGTTATTTCTATACAAAATTAAATTGGCCAACTAATTATTACCTCTGGATGCAGAACTACACCTACGATATGTCAATAGATTCGTACAGCGAGCCACAGATATCCCATTTTGTTAGCAACCTTATTATGAGTGATGAAGTGTGATACATTCCACAAACCGGTCTATCTCCGGAAATTTAGAATAATTCCAACAAATGGAGGCACAGCACGCACCATAGGGATGACAGCAAATGTTCTTTCGCTAACTTTTCGGTAATAGGTTTATTTAGAAAAAAAATGCAGATTTCGCTTGGGCCCTGTGTTCCTCAGATTTGAGTGCACTTTATTTTTTTTTTTGTAGGACTAGTTGAAGAGATAGTAACAAAGAGACGACAAGTCAGCTGCTTATACAGAATATTCTTGCAGAAACGTTGCCTTTCGTAATGCAAATTATTTAAGAAAGAGCCATAAGTTGTGTTATCAAAAATTTGTTGAATAATTACACTTTCATGTAAAAATATAAATTACAACCAAAGATTAAAATTACAAAAGCTGCAAAGAAATAATGTAATCCAAAAGAAGAGCGCAGGGCATTTGCTTCCTCATTGAATACCATATATATTATACATTATTTCATTCCCTGCTGTACTTCACCAAGAAAAACTGTGATTAAGTATGGCACAACTAGGACTACCATATCGCATACAGCATGACCTACTTCAGTACATGAAGAATATGAGAAAATCGTTCTAAGTAGCCCCTTCAATGTTGTTGCAAACCTCTATTGTTGACATATGTTAGAGACTCCACAACATCTGTTGAGTGCACATGCTTGCAGAAAGCTTCCTCGGAGTGCAGTAGAATCGAGTCGAAGGGTGACATTTTTCTGGAAAGCATCCGGAGTACATAACTTCGACCCTCCCAGCTAAAGTACGAGTATTATTCGACACGAAATAAACATTAGGAAGTGAGCAGACCATTTACTTAGATTAGATATCCTTAACTCTTTATTCTGCGAATATGTGTTGTCTGGAAAAGCGTTCGTTTATGTTGTTGGATAATGCTGATATCGAAATCTTACTAAACAAAATATATTCAATGTACAAAATCAGGTTATTTGTATGAAGGGTGTCTACTATAATTGTTATCTTTTTCTACTTGAAAAGTTATGTTTGGTTAGCTGCCTTCTATCCAAAGATTCAATACTATATTTTCAGCGATTTCATGATACATACATACGAGTACAAACGTACAAACATACATCTCAATTCACTCTGTTCCGACACAGAGCGCAAATCGCTATATTCGTACGTTTGTCACCATTAAAACTCATCATCGGTTTTTATTTACGTTAATTTCTAACTTTGCAAATATCTTTCCATAAATGGGACGAGGTTAGGAGTAATTAATATCGAGATGAATATCCAATTCAACCGCACACTCGATTGATGGTATCTCTGTTGAATTGCAATTAAATCAATTTACTATTATACGCATGCAGAGATTGATATTATTAATATTCAACCCTTCTCGGGGGTTATTGATTTTTTTCTTCATTGTATGATAATCAGCTCCTAATCACAAATCATTCAAATGATAAACTATCGACCACTTTGCTAATGGATTTACGTTACCTCATCAGTTTGGTGGATGAAAGGAGGAATTCCCTGTCGTTATTTGTTTGTTTGTTTGTTTGTTTGTTTTTATCAAAATTTAATTAATGCTTGTGGCAGGTGAAATATGTATTTTGTATCTACAGCGTATTTTTATGTGGCAACGAATCACAAAATTTCAATTAAACATTATTGGACGACAACATCTAAAGATACCAATTGCAGCTATTTATAGAAATCTATGACGTGATTTCTTGTCCATATGAAAAGGACTATGTCAATATTCATAAAAACGAAAATCCTTACAATGACACACACTCGCTAGCATTCGTATTTGTAGCAAACAAAATCGTGCCCATCAAGAAACGGAACTTATTACGATCCAGTAGGCCACGTGTGTCCCTAAAAGTACTCAAACCACGGACCAACTCTACCCACTCACTCATCATTCCCTATAATCGTTTTCACATAAAAAAAAAACATTGAAATGTTCTCCCAGGAGTGGGTTAGGTGGCATTTGACGTTGATTGCACTCCTCTCCTTAGACACATGGCACTTTCAGAACATTAAAATTTGGAAAAGTATTTCAGAGACCTGCTTTGACAAGGATTGGTGGCGTTGTTGAGGTTTGGGGCCGGATGGAAGGAAGCAAGAGTAGCTACATGTGTAAAGAGTTAGGTTACCTAGAAACGACCGATACCCCCCAGTTCCCTAGTTACACAAAGTTGTGCGGGTCTTGTTCTATTGTACTTGGTACTTGTACACAATAGCGCCTATAAGCCTGAGAAGAGCTTATTCTGTCAGTGTCTATCCGTATATATAGAGTCGAACAAATGGCAAAGCGATGTGTTCTGGTAGGTAATGTGGAGCTTGTATATTTGCCCTGACAAAAATGAGTAGAGGAAACATTACTACGAGCACCCACCGATGGGAGGTATCCTTGAATAATGTTGATTACATTAGATACACAAAACCTACACAACTTGAAAGAAGTTTTTTTTTTTTTTTTCGTGTCATGAATCTGTGATTCTGTTGAGAGAACTGAAGTGTTGGGACGCATCTCTAAAAGGTGGAAATTACTGCCAGAGTTTTGGAGCGTGTCTTCGATTTGTCAACGTTACTCGTTTTAACACTCGGTAGGAATATACTCGGAGGTATGCTATGCATGATTGGTGTTTTGCTATTAATGGTGTAAATACGGATGGAAGAGATTCCGAATTATTTCTTAGAGCGGCAGAGATTTGTGGATGATTTTTTTGCTGAGAAAAGGGTGGTGTCGGTGGATGGGGTTGATGAAAGACCTTGTAGCAGGCGGAATTTTGTGGTAATTTTCATTAGATTACAATTTAGATCTAAGAAAATCTGCAAAGGTTGGTAAAAAAGTTTGTCGTAACTCCTGGAATTTGTGATTGATAGCGATGAAGTTGATTGTTGATTCGAGATAGTTTAGTAATTAAATTTAAAATAAATAAGTTATGATTAAAAAAAATAATTTTCTTATTACAACAATGTTAATTGAAGACATTAAATTTAATTAACTTTGCTAAATCTATTGAGCAGGAGTTCCTGAGTTATAGGGTGGGAGATGTTAGCTTTGTTATGAGGTTTTCGCAGAGGAGTAATCGACCGTGAGGCACGTGTACTGTACGAGTAAAGGAGGAGGGAAGAACATCGATTTATCCGGAGATAAAGTGCTTCTCAAGGAAGAACAAATAGGGGTTTGTTGTTGAGGAATGTGGCAAGCCAACAAGAAGCAACCAGAAATCTGTGACGATGCTCAAGAAATTTAGTAGAATAGTCACCTGGAACGAGGATAGCTCGGGGCATTAAATTTGCGAGAATGGGTCTGAAAAGCTATAAATCAAGAAGGGGAACTAAACGCAAAATATATGTTTAAGAAGTTCGAAGAAAAATGAGTAGAGCAAAGGCTTTGTTTTCTAAAAGGCCTACTTCTCATAAGTAAAGAAGCTTGTTGGCGGAACTATGGGTCGATGACAGTAAAGAATAAAATAAAGGCCTTTAAAGTGTCTACTAATTACAGCAGAAATAGCAAAGCTGATAAAGTGCGCTTTGAATTAAACTATAAACGCTACAAGAAAAGTGAAGGAAAGGTAGCGAGAGCACGTGCGATAGCTTTAGAGTCATTGTATAGGGAATAAGAAAAAGTACGGGTAGCTTCACAACCAATAATAAGCCGATAAGCAGTAGCAGAAACGAAATGTCGAAGCACGGGTAAACGACTCTACATTTCAAGAGTCTGTCCTTTCAAAAAATTATGGGCTTGTTTGTCTACCCCCTTTGCGTCAATTAAGTGATTAAGATTTGCCTCAGACTTACATAGTCCTTCCGCGGCGTATATTAATTTAGGAGCATTGTATATTTCAGGGCTTTAGTTGCTGTTTTATTTTCCTTAGGAGGACCATGAGATTCCAGCAGGCGTTTTATACTGATATCTCTTAGAAACCTAATAAGATCAATGTAAGGGAGATTATATATTAAATATAGTTTATATAGAATGACCTATGTAGAATTTTCTCTTCCCGAAAGAGTCCCGAATTCTTTTTATGACCCAACTAAAATAATGATGATATTGAAGGTGTACTCGTACGTTCAAAATTCCTTGTTTTTCATAAAAGTTGAAATAGCTTACATTAAAATCTGATATATATTCGTGAATACAGACATCATAGTTTCCAGACAAAGAGGGAAAATCCTTAATATTTATATAATATATTTATGTGTCATGGAATGTCAATAGAAATCAGCTTGTACAAGCAAACTTGTTTGAAGAACAAACGCTGATTTATGAGTTTTAAAAGTCCTTTTATTTACATTTGTCACAGGATTCTTTCGATTCCAAGTATTCTATTTTTCTGAATTTAATTTTATTTCATGGATGGATAGATACTCGTAGATACATTTTAATTAATTACTATTATTCCATGGAATCCATATACGCAATAACTTGAAATGAGGCTTTCACTAAACTTTGATTTTAATGATTAAACGATTTTTTTATAAAATGCTCCCCATTTTCCCAATACGGATTCTCTGAACTTACGCTTTCCATTTTTTTGACAAAAGCCATTGATTGTCTACCATATAATTATCCCCCGATTTTGTTCATCAGAATTCGAGGTCAGTGAGGACTATTTTATGTACGTTGTAGTCTTCCCGATAAGCGAACAAAAAAATTCATATAGACTAGACTTATTCACCCATAATGTTTCCGTGTTAGTGAGACAGCAAAGCGACAGAAATGAAGAGAATATTGTCATTTTACATAAGTCGATAGGTTAAGATAGTGATCAATCGATTTTGTGCCTTTTTCTAGAGCTTAGCTTCTTTCGAACGCCAAAAGACTTGGCTAAATATCCGCAAAAGGTCTTAGTTATCTAAAGCCAGTTGACCATTGTGCATTGTGCCCATTTAACTGATTGGGCTCTATTTATCCGGATTATCGCCTTAAAATTATCCTTAATCAGTAACGAGGCACATTTTTGTTTAAATGGCTTTGTTAATAAGCTAAATTGTCTTGTGGTTGGCCTTGTGGCATTTTTTTCTATTTAGGTGGCGCTACTGTCCGAACTTGTAGAATCTCTTCCGAGCACTTTGCCACCATGGATGCGGTCGTCTTCTGTTGCCTCGTCGTTCTGGGTTAGAATCGAAGACACTTTTGGTCGAATCTGAGCTGTTCTCAACATGGCTCAGCCATCTCATACGTTGCATCCATAGCTACTTGACTAGACCGATGTCGCCATACAGCTCGTACGTCTCGTGATTGAATCTTTTTCTATATATGAATCCGTCAATACAAAAGGTACAGAAATTCACACGTAGTATCTGTCTCTCCATTCGCTTTCGAGAAGGTCTGAGCTTCTGCTCCATAGAGTAGAACCGGGATGGGGTCTTGTATAGAACCAGTTTGTTGTTACTCAAGACAAAGAAACAGCGATCGAAAAGAGTGATTCCGCATTTGATTTTAGTGCTGATATCGTTGCCGCTTGTACCCGCACAGTCAAGATAGACAAAGGTCTTAACATCTTCAAAGTTTAACTGTTAATGGCGACGTTCTGGCCAGGCTGTCCAATACAGTACAGTATGATACTTTGTTTTGCCATTGTTCACCATTACAGCCATTTTGGCCACTTCCGCCATAATACTCATGAAAGTTTCATTCGCGTACGTAAGTAATTGCACGGACCAAAAAAACACCTTTTTGATCTTTTTTTCTTGGCCGATGAATTTTGTACTGCTTCTTCTAGAGCCATGTTAAAAAGTTACATGACAGGGCATTGCCTTCTCGTGACATTGAAAGTTTCAATTGCAGCTTTGAAGTCGTGATTCTCGATCTGAAATTTACTGGTCTTCTTCAAGATTAGCGGCGGTGTAAACCTTTGATCGATAGTGGACTTTACTGTCCTGAAACATTACAACCAGTTTATTCATCAATGGTTTCAGATGCTTACTTATGGTCTATGCTGAAGAGGATTATTACTCAATACCAGGTGCAGTAAAAAGTATCTCGTTGACGCTATCTAGTAAGTTTTCTGTCTGCGCCAACATCGTACTTAGACTAGAGCTTTGATATTCCTACCTTACCCATATCGTAGCCAGGGGAATGGAACTCTCTGCCGTTTGCGTCCAGGGGAAATATTTCATTCTGCGTGGCAGCGTATTTTGACCATCTTCATCTCATTGTAGTCGCTTCTAGTCTGTAGGTAATGATCCGGAAAGTTCGGGTATCCACAATATGATCAATCTAGTTGATGTGTGATTAAAAGGGTGATAGCCAAGCGCTTTTATGAAAGTCTAAATGTAGGAAACGCGTTCTGTTTACTCAAATTTATCTTTCAAAATTCTAAAAACCTGAATCCACTGTCGGACATGGTGTTATGCAGGTTAAGGTTTCCGATGACGCACTCAAGGACTTATTCTTCCTTCAGCCTTGCGAAAAAATGTTAGCTTCATAGCTGGACTACTGAGCACATGTTCGGTTTGGGATGTCATGAAATTCATCTTTGATGAAGTTAGGAGTTAGAAGGGGTTTGCTCATATACCGAAAGCTTAAGACTTTTAGTTTGAGTCTCTGAGTCTTCCTTGAATAGCAAATCCACATATAAATAAGCATTGTTTTCCTTATCTGTAGTATAATAGTTACCATTGTGTCATCGGTGTCATCTGTTTTTTGTACGGCCCATCCAATAGTACTTCTTACATTGCGGTGATATCTGCTTTAAAGCTTGTTTGCGTGAGCTGTTGGTCCTAGCAAACCATGTACAAATCCGAAACACGATAAAACGTTTGCTGGGTTCGTCATCCGTCTATATCCGAGCCTGCTGATTGTCTTTGAACTGTTTGCTTCTTGCATTGTGAGGAAAACTGTGAGCAATCTTCCAATTTCTTTCATCTGCAGTCGGCAATGACATCACACAGAGTTTGGATATGCTACCTTCAGCCAGAGGTACTAGGCTTCCAGACTTCACCTCGTGCAGGTGAGAGTAGAAGTTGATGAACACAGGCTTAAGTTTCAGCATTTGTGTCTTCATAAAATGCTTGGCTGCCATTGAAAAATGGTATATCAGATACCATTAATTTAATGCAAAATCCATCCATATTAAGTCGGATAACATATTCAGATGGGCGATTAATTTGTCTTTAAAATTGACGATCGACCACTGATTTAGGAAATAATATTCCACGATTTGGCAACGTTCTCTCTCGATATAAGTCTATCCATGCCGAATTGTTACATTTTATTGAAATCATCTAGCTTGGTAGTTGTCCTTATCGGAAGCCGGCGCCCTTAAAAGGAATATCCTTTATATAAATACCTATATGATACATAAATGGTATACGCGGAGATTTACGCGAAAAACGTCAAAGCGAATAAATTATCCGAAGACGGGACTATTGTACAGAACCCTGTTTGCTCAGAACGATGTTCTTGATTATAGTGAAATCCTTTTATCAGGGTTTCTGCTTGCATGTCTTTATTGGCTTTTTTATTTTTACCCACCTGACCTCAAATTAGTTTCTGGTTATACGAAAAAAATCCGCTTAAGCCATAAGAAATCTGACCCCGACCCCTAAATAGACAGTAAAACCAAATTTTATGACTCAACAGGTGACAATCACATTCCCAAACAGTTCAATTATCCAAACCACCCGTGATTTAATACTCTTTCTCGTGTTGCACCATATTATACTCGTATCTTGATGTAGCCCAACTTATCAGTATTTATTTCAATATTTACCCAACCAAAATAGCGTATAGTTCACATATTACTTTTGAAGCCATACGCAAAGGTCGTTTGGCAGAACATAATAGTCCCAGATAACAGCCCACAATGGGAGTCTTACATCGAACTTACTCGTATGTCCTCAGGACTTACCACATGCCACATATGGACTACAGAAAATAATTACGCAATGCAAATTTGCAAATTTGTCGTCGTCGAATCAATTTAACGTCCCATAACTAATGACCACAACGCAGATGATACTACAACACTGTCATGGTGTTCGTAGCAGCATGTACTTTTATAAAACTACTCCCCTAGAGCCTCTCTTTTGTCTGCATGTCCTTATATTTGCAGACTTTCTAGCTCGTTTCGACAAATGCTACGCAAGATGGTTTATGAAAACTAGTATGTCTGCAGTCGGCAACTATTCGAATCGCTCGTAAGGCAAAGGACGATAAGTCGGAAAGATTTTTCTTTGTGTGCCATACTCACTCCAATTAAATGAGCGAGTTGCAGGAATATAGTTTATGGCACCCAGGATAGTTGCTTGTTTATGATCTGCAAACTAAGATATCACACACAGATATACAAACTTACACTCGCATTCCTTTTAAGAGACAGAGGGCAGTGGGAAAATTGCGAGAATCATTAATGAGATAGTGGTGATGGAATTGCTGCTTTTATATCTTGCGACAGGTCAAACACTTTTGAATGATAGCAAACACTTGCTATTATGGTTATATCATAGCACTTTAGGGATAGAAATTCGTTTAGAGATTAACTGACAGAGGTTAAGGCTCACACGGGCTAAGCATGGGATGCGATGTCATTACTTAAATTGCTTTTCAGCAAAAAAAAAACATTAGTGAAAGATTATGGCTTATGGGATGTCCATCATGGAAATTGCGTTCTTAGCCGGTAGTGAGATGACCACCACAGATGTTTATTCGAATGAGGATGTCATCTGACAAGTAAATCCATCTTAATACAGCTGGAGTTGATTGTTATTAATTGCTTGGGAATCTCGGATTAGATACGGAAATTTGTATGTGTTGTTCTATCATAATAAAAAAAAGTCGCAAATACGCCACACTGGACACTCTCAATGGCAGACAAATATTTCATCTTACATATCATATTTCAGACCGAGAAATGTTTATTGTATATATAGCGAATATGTATACTATACGAATGTACCTAGTCTGCATTTCAATAGCGTTGTCGTTCAATATAAATATAATCAATCTTGTAAACTCGAAGTACTTATAAATGAAAGACTATACATATTTCTGAAAAAAGCGACTTTAGAAACATTGTCTTCGTACAATTTTTGCGTATTCATTGATGGCTTATATGTATTTAATATTTAAGGTTAAATCTGTCTACTTGTCTGAAATTGTGAGAATCGCTTAACGAAATCACTTGAAAACCACCCTGATCTTACACCTACTTACAATCCTGTAACAACAAAAAACAAATTAAAAAACAGAAATAGGGTCAGCTGGCTGTGGCCCACCAAAACGCTTATTGCTTCGGAATGAACATAAACGTCTCTGATAAGGACTAATACTTTTTGAGGGCTTTTTTCATCGAGGGGGCATCGATGGGATGCCGGAATGGGAAGACCCTTCCCACCTTACAAGAACATTGTTTTTGAATCTCTTACTTCAACCCTAAAAAAAGTTCATGTGATGCAAAATGATCAACATCGGACCGAGCAACAAAAGATCCTGTGATGGTGGTGTGTTCCCTAAATAAACCAGAAAAGTCTCTTTATGACAGTCTCATATCGTGAAAACCATACAGCGACCAGATATTAATTAATTTTTCTAATACCTCATGCACATATAGAATTGTATATGCAATTGATCATATTACGATCGATGCAAGTCATACTTCCAGTGTTTTTGATGTCCGAACGTTCAGAGCGGCGAAAACTGACCCGACCATTATCAAGCTGTAGCCAAGATACGGATACAGATATCTGTAACATCCCAAAGCCAGCCAACCATTGTGAGGAAGATCAACGTCGAACGGTTACAATCGCAAGAGACAGTCAGGACACTTTCCGATCGAATTTCTCTTCACCTCGGATTACATAAGGAGTTGCAGACAGGTAAATTTAATGAAATAGCGGGGTCTGTACACCCGCCCTGTAGAAAACCACGAGACGAGCTCGCGAGCTCTACGAGTAGAAAAGAAGAGAAGAACATGGACTCCGCAAAAGAAAACAGAATGAGCAGCATTAGAGATATACTACGAGAAGACTGAAGTTCGGAAGCTTTTTTTAAAATAAAGTAAAAGGAAAACGTCCAAGCTACGAGTATAAAGCTCTAAGAGAAATTTGCAGGGATGGAGGAGAAAACCTCATACAAGAATCATAGTCGGTGTTGGGAAGAAAGATTATTTATATTTCTGCAGACTATTACACGATGATGACGAATAACTTCCCACAGTCAGGAAGTATGAACCATTAAACAAAGGAAAAACAAATTATATGTGATCAACAAAGAGGGAAACACAAGATCGAAGCTTGAGACGAAATGTCACGATAAACAGCTACGGCTCTTACGAGGGGCGTTCAATATATTCTCGGTATCGATATGAAGGAAAATACGAATTCAATTTAAATTGTTTTTATTTTTCAATATAATCTCCCCTAACATCAATGCATTTGTTACATCTTGAGATAAGCTTTTCTAAACCCTCAAAAAAATTAATTTCCTCTTTCTCTGCAAAATACCCATTTATTGCCGACTTGAGTTCTTCATCATCCGAAAATCTTTTCCCACGAAGACATTTTTTCAAATCCGGAAACAGGAAATAATCACTAGGGGCAAGGTCTGGACTATAGGGTGGGTGTTGGATTTCTTCGAAACCACAATCTCGCGCAGCAGCCTTGGAAACTCGCGCCGTGTGAACAGGAGCGTTGTGATGAAGAAGCAACACACCCGCTGCGAGTTTACCCCGTCTTTTCTTTTTAATTTGCTCCCGCAAATTATGCAAAGTGGAAGCGTAGGATGTGGCGTTGATGGTTTCACCTTTTTTTTTGTACTCAATGAGCAAGATTCCCTTTGAGTCCCAAAAAACTGTGGCCATGAGCTTCCCGGCAGACGGAGTGACTTTGAACTTCTTCGGGGGGTCTGTTCCTTTTTTATGCCACTGCATGGACTCTTGTTTGCTTTCAGGGTCATAGTGGTGGACCCATGTTTCGTCCCCAGTAACAATTCGATCCATAACACCGTCCGCGTTCTCACTACACATCTCCAAAAGCTCTCTACAGCATGCGATTCTCACTTTTTTCTGAGGCGCTGTGAGCATTCGTGGCACCCACCTTTCACTGACCTTTGAAAGGTTAAGATGGTCATGAAGAATGGTGTGAATGGTACCAATTGAAAGCTTGGTGATCTCTGCCATCATTTTCACCTTTATTCGGGCATCCTCAAGAACAAGTTTTTCGACTTCTTTGATGCTTTCTCCCGTACAAGCAGTAGCCGGGGCGCCGGAGCGGGGTCCGTCTTCAATGCTCTCTCTGCCTCTCTTGAACTCACTTGACCACTTTTGCACAGTTGATAATGAAGGTGCGGAACCCTGGTAAACAGCCACCATCTCTTCATGAATAGTTTTTTTTTTTCTTGCTTAGTGAGAAATTTAATTACAGCGCTATGCTCAATTTTCACCATCATCGTCTCAGTTGCCATTATGCTTCTGTTTAACTAGAGATAAAACGCGAATTAATAATCACATTTATATGAAATTTTACATGAATACACTAAAATAATAGTATTACTTGATACTACTTATGCCACTAATTCTGACAACCACACCAGCGCGGAAATCATGCAAAGAATCACTTTTTCCAATCGCTTGGACTAGGTCTTGGACAGCAGTTGAGTAACAAAGCGTTCTCTCGCTCGACCAAAAAGGCATTATAAACGACACTGACCATCATAATATTGCTCTATGGTGCAGTAACCTGAACGCTGACGAAAGCGGGTGAAAATGCTCTCTGCAGTATCGATAGAAAAGCCTTTCGGGTAATTCTCGATCCCATTTGCATCAATGGAGAATAGAAAGGGCGTTTCAAGAGCAAACTGTACATCCTGTACTGCGGTGCCCACCTGGACAGAAAAGCTCTTGCATGGACATCAGCGTCCCGGCCCGGAAAGCCTTTGACTCCAACCAACGCAGTAGAGAACTATCTCATTCTAGGTGGCTCACGCAAGTGGAAGGGGATTTCAGCCAACTTCGTGTGCCCAACTGGAAGCAGCTTGCAAAAGACCGCGCTAGTTGGAGAGACATGCTGGTCCAGAGCGAACTGTAGCGCCATCTAAGTAAATAAGTAAAGACCAAGTCTCTTTAAAAAGACATGTTTCAGAACAGTTAAGAATGGTTCGAGGACACTGTAAATGAGTCAGTAAGAGCTGAAGTGCGTTGGGAAAATGTGAACAAGATAGTGTGCAGACCTTGTTAATTAACGCCTAATGCACCACAACAGGTCACAGAAATAAGAAAACTATTTCGGAGAAGGAACGCAAAAGAGAACGCTTAGCATCGTGACGATAGCATAAGATGGGTTAGCAATAAGCTACAGATTTTTTTTTTATTTATTTCTTATTTCTTATAATTAATATTTCATATAATTATTTACAAATTTAAGAAATTAGATTAGAATTGAATGTATGGATGGCATCAATCATATCAATAAAATAGAAGTGACCCGTTTTTATAAAACTAACATTAATTCAAAGTTCAAAAGGCTTAAAATAAAAAAAAAACAAAAACTGATGGAAGAAAAAAATATTTTTAAACCAAAACGTCAAAATTAAGAGATTCAATTTGATTAAGATCAAATGTAAAGAGCCAGCATTTTACTCTCTTTAGAAAGGTAGCTTTAAATGATATCGTTCTAGTGAAAGCAGGAAGTTTATTAAACAAACGAGTGGATAAAACACTATAAAAATTACGAAATGCAGAGGTTCGAAAATTAGGAATGGAATGAGTGCAAGACAAGATTCCACTGAGATTGTGATTAGAAATTAAACGAAAATTACGGTTACCGGACTTCATATAGAACATTTTCAACACCTTGAAACAAAACAAATGACGAATAGGAAGGATTTTCAGGTAACAGAATAACGGAAAACTAGAATGTCTAGCAGGTTTACGACAAATTATTCTGATAACATATTTTTGTAATATCAATCATATCAATATGATTGAATATTACTTAGATACACACACACACACACACACACACACACCCCCCCCCCCAACAGACAAGTCCATACTGAAGTCTAGATTGGAAGATACCATAGTGTATAGTCTCTAAAAGACTGATTGAACAAACGTTACGCATATAATAAAAATGACGAAGGGTGCATCGGAAATAATTTTTTAATACATTTTTATGATTAACAAAGCTCATCCTAGAATCAAGGGTAAGTCCCAGATATTTGAACTTAACAACATTCTCTACAAGGAACAATTAATACTACATTTTATATTACTATTATACGAGCAACAGGAGAAATCAGATGAACACGAGCATGTATGCGGACAATATTTTCTACACTCCTGTGAGTGAAAGTGAATATTAGTTTCGCAATTGTAATTCGAGGAGAGACTGAAATACATTAATTTAGTCTTGGAGCTCAAAACTAAATTCTGAGCAGAAAACCAATGCCTTAATACATCAAGATCCCAGTTTATGTCAGAGACCATGTCTAGAGCACTTTTCGAGTCATAAGAAAAGCCAATGTCATCTGCAAATGCAGTCGGCGAACCTCTGAAATTAAGCGAAAATAATGAGTTTATAAGAATAGAATGGGACCTAAGACAGAACATTGAGGAACACCGATATTAAAAAGCATTTTTCCACTTCTAATACCGTCGATCTTGACCCTTTGTGACCTATTTTTATGATAGGACCTAAACCAGCATTCTCTAACTTTTTCAACAAAAGGTTATGATCGACTATGTCAAAAGCTTTGGTGATGTCAATAAATAAAACTGCGGTAAATTTTTTAGCATCAAGGTGTGACATAATTTGGGAACAGAATTGTAAGAGTGCATCTTCCGTTGATTTCCCTTTCTGAAACCCAAATTGATTTGAATTGAAGAAATTAGTCTTAGTTAAGAAACTCACTATTCTATTTTTCATCAGTTTTTCAAAGATTTTGCTGAACTGGAAGTAACGAGATCGGTCTATAATTAACAATTTCAGAAGCAGAATCTTTTTTAAGAAGAGGAATGACATCGGCAATTTTAAGATCCTCGGGGAAGATCCCTTCAAAAACACAACGGTTATAAATAAAAGGCAAAAACTCAACCAAAAAAACATGCGATCTTTTTAAGCGTTAAATTGGAGATATCATCACCACTTCATGTATTAGAAATTGGTAAGGACCCAATAACTTTCAAAAACTTCTGAGGAGTAATGGGTTGAAAAACAAAAGTATTTCTTTCTGTATTCTCAATAAAACCATGTAAAGGATGACAAATAAGGCAAACCGATTTGACAGGACTCGTTTGTTGACTGGAGGCAATTAAAATCATTAGCCATAACGAGTTTGTTAAGTAATACAAAATTGGGGTTTTGAGACGCAGTTGATTTATTTAGTAGGCTATTTACAGCTTGCCATTCGTATTTCAAATTTCTCTTTGCTGAGGTAAATAAATCACGGTAATATTTATCACGACACATCGGAATTTCTTTTTTCAATTTGTTGCACAATTGCTTATATTTACATTTCAAATCCGAAATCCGAATTATCGGGATACTTTGTACACAAGAACCTCAGCTTATTTTTATTCTTAATTTTAAACATTAAGTTGGTCGATATCTTAAGTTTTTTAAATAATTTTTTGGGAGGCAAAGAGTAAGAACAACAAAGAATGTGCCTTTTTAGAGAGCCAATAAGCAATGAATAAGCACTAGATGAATTATTCTAAGTATATATATTATCCCAGAACTTATAACATCATTACTTTTTATGGAGTTAGAGAGTCTACAATTTTTATCTTTATTTAATGTCACTAGGAGTCTTGTCATAGCATGGTCAGTAATATTTAAGTCAAGCACACATTTTTCGCATTTGGTCATAACATTCCTAAATCGTCCATAAATGTGGTCACGATACCTGCCAGAAGCAGCCCTATTCGGCTCATTGATATAGGAAACTAGACCGTGATGAAAGTAACGATAAATAGCTGGAGAATGTATCGTTTGAGTAAAAGCTATTGATGTTGAAATCTCCAGTAATAATTAAATTATTTCGGTAATGACATTGCAATTTTCGGGGCTATCAGTTAATAGCAAGATTTTAAGACTATGTGTCACATCCTTACTTACGGGTTAAAAACAAGCTTGTATCACTACTACTACTTCTAAAAACTGGTCGTAAAATCATCGGTCGATTCCTTGCGTTCCATCGGGCCTAACAATGTAAGGTGACCTATCACCGAGAATGGTCCTCTGGATCTACACGGCTATGATAGGGTCAATTATATCCGATGCATCAGATGTTTAGTGAAATAAGCTCTCACGAAAATACATCGGCGCTACTTTTACCGGAATCCATAAAACGGCCTGTTTCGTCTGCATGGGGCTTTCTTTAGCACGCCTGGGTCCGATCTAGATGCATTAATGAATCCTCCTACCTTGGATATTCATAATTCATATCATTGGCTGCACTGTCAAAGCCATCATTTAAAAAGAAGTAGGTTTTGGTACAACTCGCGCTGGAGTTTTGAAGACCGTGCGAGCTAGTTGTCTTTTGATTCTGGTTTTATGGACATGCCGTCTGATATAATGACACCAGAACTCCTGCTGTAGAAAAAATACTCTTAGCTGAGCCCAAGATTAGTTTCGGCCGGAATCTGAGATAGGAAAAGAATTTAGTCGGGTCTTCATGGATGGCTCCAAAACCAATACTGGATGCTGAGCGGAGTTCTTTCTTTGTTTGATATCTTATTATGGGTTATGTCTATTGCAGTATATAAGTTTACCGGCTTCTACACAAGGAAGGTTCAAACTTGGTCCAACATCGAAAAGCAGAAAAAGCAATCTACTTTTCTGATATCACTACCCTTCCGAAAGCGAAAAGTCTGTCTATATAAAGCCTCTCACACATCCGCCCTTCATTTCTTCAAAAATACAATAGTATTGTCCCTTCGCACTGTGCTCTGAATAACAAGGTGAACGCAACGGTGAGTGGGAGAGATTAGGCGCTCGTCCACTCCACTCTGTCAGGCCAGTTTTTTTTCTTGTTTATGTGTTGTTAATATTCAGAGCAGAACAACATCGTGTTGTCGTGCCGACGGGTGGTGTTCCTCATAGACACCTATGTAACTAATAGGAACTGACCTTACCCTTGTGTTTAAAAGTCACCCAAAAACAGAATTAAGACTTGAGTTCTACGTACCCTAGTATATGCATAAGCGGCAGTTCACTATAATTTTTTTGACAACAGACATTTCGCATTATACTCATACATATATCGCATCAGACAGAATTTTACGAGCAGGGTTCAGGTGACCTTGGTCTATTTAATTGGCCTGTTTATCGCTTGTATTTATTAACAATTACACTTCATAAACTGTCAGTGAAATGAATTCCTTTCGAATACAATTTTTGTATGGTCATTTACATTTTTTCCTTTTATGCTTCTGTATACGACTCTGCGGTCACAATTCCCAAATTACTGCAAAAATTTCATTCATAAAAAAGTACACCCCACTTTCTGTCCTTTAATTCAATCTCGTCTGGCTTTAAGGAGTCGTATAAATCTCAAGGTCCACGGCTATGTCCCTAACTCATTACGAGCCATTAAACTCCATCCGCTAACAATGTTTTACGCAAAAGTGCAAAAATAAAACCATGTATACCACAGAACGAGTACTGTTGTGTGATGAATTGTGTCGGAGCATGGTGTTACCTAAAAACCCGCATAATTTTATGGAAATCTTGCAAAAATACAACCAAAAATGAAAATAACAAAAAAAAAACAGAAACAGAAAAACCGCACTCGACTGTTTCGTTTTGACTTGGTCTTGCAAAAGGACTCCTTCTGTTCGTCCCACGCACTCGTATCCAAAGTATCGTAAAATCGTCAATTGCCCATTCTCGTAAAAATAATACAGAGCCGAGTATAAATTCATGTTATTGAGTTCATTTGAATTTGAATAAGGATGACAACAAGAGGCCCATTGTTAGGTACATTCACAACAAAAAAAAAAAAAAAACCAAAAAAATTAGACAAAGCAACAGTCACCAAACAGAGGGGCACACACAGCTGCCCTCAGAGAACATCTATGCATATACGGCGTAGCCGATATATTTCCGCACCACCAGTAATAAACTCATAAAAAGATATTTTCATCCCAAAGTACGAAGAGCCGTTCTTTCTAACTGCCTTACGGAGAGCAATTTTCTTTCGATGACATCCTTGTTGTTGTAAGGCGTCTTCATCGCTTTCAAAGTCCTTGTCGTCGTCTTTAGCTTTGTTCATGCTTTTGAATGTTTCTATACTCCATCGTTCACTCATACGATGAATGAATGTGCTACTGATACCTCGCACCTCTTCAGATTTATCTAAAGAACTTACAAGTCACAACTACATCAAGAATAAGAGGTGATAAAAGTGCAAAGTACTCTTTTGGTTACTATCGGTTATATCGATGTATCCGTATGATGTTCTTGAAAAAAATAAAATTTAATGTGGCATTGTGGTACCGACAATTTTGGTTAAATTTCGT
This sequence comes from Volucella bombylans, assembly GCA_949129095.1. Lineage (NCBI taxonomy): Eukaryota > Metazoa > Arthropoda > Insecta > Diptera > Syrphidae > Volucella > Volucella bombylans. The sequence goes on from OX422143.1 coordinate 148,420,576, forward strand.
TTCTGTTGGACGGGCAAGAATACTAGAAGTTCGCGATTAACCAGCCTTTTCATTTGAGGCAGGTAAACCTTCATAGATACCCACACATGGTCGTGTGCTGATTAATGTTTTCTTTTGCTATGAAGGCTTTTAAGAGTAAATCAAAGAAACACTTTCAGGATTTTTTATTTACTCGTTTTAACACTTACATGTGTGCGTCTTCATTTGGAGCATTGTATTAAGTCTACCCATGAAAGCTTTGACGAGGTTGTTGTCGCAATTACAGCGAAGTGTAAATGTCATGACTTACATTGGGGCTGGCAAGAGAAATTACAAATACTGGTTTACCTTTGATGGGATGTTTAAAAAAGATGTGGCCTTGCACAAGAAGTATTTGCACTCCTGATTAGGAGCGGGTTATTTTATAAAGTTAATCTACGACTTGCTTGGCTGACATTAAAGTTTGGCGATGTAATTGTGGTGTTAGAATTTTAGAGCTACTATTCTATAGTACGCCTACGCCCTGTTATTCAAAGCTTCAGATTCTTGACACCGCTCAAAAAGAGCTATTTTCTTCTCTTGTTGTTTGGCGTAGATTTCCTTCAAGTTGAACTGAGTATCCTCAAACAGTGTTTTAGGAATCCATCTGCCAAGCTGGCTGAATGTGAGAACAAATTGAGGTCCGTTTGAAAAATGTTACCTAAATTACGTATTATTGATCCTACTTTTCTTGGCATATCTTAAAATGTAGTTGTAGTATCGTCAGCATCAGAAAAAAAAAGTTTGAATTCCAGTAGTAGAGAACTAGAGGCATGAAATTTTTCATCTAAATCTTCTAAAGTTTATAGTCTTTTTGACTTCGCCCGGGATATGGATTTTAGTGGCATCAACGAATATGCTAAAAACTTCTACATCGATTCCTGTCACGCCTGTAACTCTTTGTACGCCACGTTTTGTAGATCGGGCTATGACGATAGAAAGAGAATATCGGAGAAGCTCAGCCTCTTATTGTAAAAATCTGTCAGAACGGCTTCTCCCTTGAGACCAAAAAGATCGAACATGCGGGACTACCGAACTTCCGTTTAAGGAGCAGGAAAAGAAAAGTGAGTCAAACGCATGAACTAAAGAGGCAAGTGCTGTCGAACAGACAAGTGCTAAGAGTCTCATTTTTCCAACGGTAACGCAAACTAGGAAACAATCAAACTAACCATGATGTCGGGTTTTAAACTGCACTTTCTTCTTCCGTCCCGAATAGTGTCAAAAAGAAGACGGCTTCTCGCATGGCTTGTATCGCGCATGATGTCCGGCTGCAGCCGATGCTTCAAATAGCAAAGGCTGCAACTTCAGTGGATGTAAATCGAAGCAATTCAGTAGACGTACGAAGCGGTCAAAACCATTAAGGAAAAAAAATTAAGAGATGACTTTACCCGCACACGATGTCCATCAGAAACCGGTGGTGCAACCAGCTGAATTTAAAGAGCATGTTTATGTCTCGTCTGTTTTGAGAATGTCCAAGATGCAACATCCGTATCGAAGGAGAAGATTGTGTGAGACTGGGTATTAAAAGCGCGATACGAAGAGTTATGCGTTGGACAGTTTCATCAACATTGATGCAACTCGGCTACGCAGCGGATCATTAGTTTTTTACACTGGAGAAATGCTATAAACAGGACACTGGATACTGACTGCGGCCAATATGCCCGCATTTGCTCATTGCAAATCACGGCATATGACTGATTGCTTTAAACCGCAAGCAACCCTAAGCGTGATCGACGATCAGTACACTATTTATGGGTTTTCAAGCAATCCTTTTAAAACTGAGATTTTTCTCTTCACGGAAAGCGGGAAGCTGACTCATCTAGAGCTTAAAAGCATCAACATTAGATTTTGCCACGAAGCTAAGCATTTGGGTGACAGTACAAAGAGTGTTTTCGATCTAGACAAACTCTCACGTAAGCACGACACTGCTGCTGTTATCAGATGCCAAAAAACTATTTTTCTCGGCTTTATTGCGGTCTGATGAATTCCACTTCCATTTGTTCTTGCGAAAGTACGAAATTGACTTTACTATGTTAAGAAATTTTTTCGGCAAAAATCTGGACCAGGAAAATAATATATCCGGGGTTTTACGAGTGGCTCCAAAACTGATCTACGATGCAGAGCTGCGATCCTATTGGAAGATCACAAAGTTAGATTTCACTCCTCTTTAGTAAAACTTTTCTTCTCTGTTATCTTCCAAGCAGTGATATACACAATCTCGATGATAGTGAACTATATTGTGAAGAATCTGTGGAGATGACGGTGTAACTATGTCTATAGTTATAGCCAAACCAAGACCTTGTTGAACCCTCTAACCGCCTCCATCAATATTTTGTTCTGGGAACGCAGTCTTAACCGAGTCTTGTTTGGGTTTCAGGTTACGAAAATGAGATTGCCGATGAACTTACTAGACAAGGAAGAGTTCATAATTGCAACTTGCACACCTAGTTCAGTGGTGTATGCTTTTTCAATTTCAAGATTTCTGTCTACGTTTTACTCATAGATATTTAAAAAATCTATTGGTATTCTGGGTGTAGACCCCTGGACATGTTCAATCAGTTGGTAAAGTTAGATATGTGCCCTCCGTTAAAAGTTTAAAAATGGGTATACTTCCAAAACTACCTTCATATTTAGATGGCGCTACAGTAAAAAATAAACACGGGCCTTAACCAATAAATCTCTCCAATCCGCGCATCAAGATTGTTGTCAACGCAAGCGGGATAAAAAAATCACTTGAATAATCATATCTGTCTCATAAAACAAAACTGGCATAAACCAGTTTTTATACAGAAATAAAAGCTTCTGATTAATTAACCTTGTACTACCCAATGATATAGTCAGAAGAATTACTAGGTTCCTGAAACAATGAACTCAGAAAACAACTTGGCTGTCTCTAGATGCTCGCATCGCTAATAAAAATTGTTCAGGGACTAATAGATGAGAGACATCAACGCCCCTCACCATCTTTTCGTCTAAGCTAGATTCGGAGCTCGATTGTCCAATGAAAAGGGGTTATGAACGATCCAAAAAAAACACTAACGTTAGATGGTTTAATTTTCTTGGAATATCCTGGAGTCGGAAACTACAAAAAGTAAATGAGAAAGGGACACCCACACACTGCAACAACATCAAGGCCTAGACGCTGGCAACAAGCTTATATGTTAGAACATAGACGATGGGCTACCATTTAACTTCTTAAATCTAAAATAGACAGTACCTGAGGCAGGCCTTAACATGGATGGTCGTTGTCATTCTGACGAGCATATACTTGATTAATGATCCAACGAAGGAAAAAAAATCGCTGTAAAGGAGCTAATACTGCCCATCTTTTTCTTCGTTTTTATTCCCTAAGGCTATGTGAATATTCATAGAAGTCGCAGACTAATATGGATACATGCACAATGACCTATGATCAATCTACGACAGCCCCTGTCAAAAGAAAGTGAATTCCAAGCCTTCTGAGACTCATATCCTTATCTAGATTGTTCTAAATTACATTCCGATAGAACCAAAAATAGACAAATTGGACCCAAATGCTGGTCTAAATAAATAGTGGTTACATGGTCATAGGCACTCAAATCAAAATCAGAATTCAAAAATATTGATTGGGCGAAGAATCAGTAACGTAATCTAAATTAAATTGGCTGATTCAAATCTTATTTTCTGACTATTCAGGGGTGGTAAGCTGTAAAATGTTAATTGAAAATACTGCATCTTTTTACTTACAATTAATATCCAATTGGATAGGGCTTATCATGTGAATCAGTTGCACTTACCTGAAAAAAATGAAAAAAAATTAATTTTGATTAGGTAAATTTAAAAAAAAATGAAGAAGAAGTTATCCAATAAAAGGAAGTTTTGTTCAGTTGATAATAGATTTCTTTATCTTGAAAACCCTTAATAAATTCAAACTTCAAAGATAGTGATAAAATAACATGAAAAAGACTTCATTTAGTAAGTGAATTGAAATCTTGAGGTAATTAAAAGCTTATTTTTGGCAATTTCTTGGATTGGACTGGAAGAATTAAAATATTTCCACAATGAACAATATGAAAAACTAGCTTAAGATGTCAACATTTTATCAGATTTTCATCCCCATCAGTTGTACCAGACACCCGTGATCCATTTATTCTTCTAGAAGGGCTAGACCTTAGCTTACTTACCTAGAGATTAGACTTTAAATTCCTACCCAGAGAGTTCTGCTATGTAACTAATCTCATGTTGAACCAAGATACATAAAAATCAACTAATCAATTATTTACTTGCTGACTGACAGTCTGCGCTTGAAAGCGTTAGCGGCTCTATCCCATTAGCACTAAGATAGGCAACCTTCATCTAAAGCGTATTTTGGATTTAAAGACTTTACATAGCAAAATCACTGCAAGTGTTCAATTTTACAATGAAGTCCTCTAGTAAATAAAAAGAGCTGATATTACAGAAGACGAACTAATCGGAAAAGGAAAGGACCGAGACCATAAAGTCGGAAAAGAAACAGATGTTCCAAAGTGTAAATAAAAATCTTGGCTCTCGAAATTGTTTAATAAAAAAATAAAAGCGGAATTTGGTGCTCTCTATAAAGACAGAAGATCATGTAACAACTACGAATCGGTCAGCCCAAAGGCCTTTTATGGAAATGGGCATGGAAATAACCGAAATATTCGAAATTTAATTGAGAGTAGACCAAAGAATACTGCGCGAAATGCTTCAATCTTTTATAATTTTTGCTTCCCGAATCGCCTCGTCATTGGAGGCATTCTGTTTGACAACAAGGACTGCTACAAGAACAGTTCGCCTAAAACGTACATCGAACTAGAACCATCACTGCCTTAGAAATTGCACCCAAAACGTCCTGAAGATAGTAAAGTATTATACTAACCGGCTCCGGGATCTCTAAGGGATCACCTTGCGATGCAGAAAAGGGACTTTCTTGCAGTGCAGAAAGAATCACAAGATTCGCTCCTGAGAATATTGACGACCATTGGAATGCCTATCTGTAGAAAATTGAAAAAGCCAAAGTATGTGCCTGAAGAAGCAGAACATATGTACTGTGGGAGGACCATCTATAATATTACTTCCAAACTCGCTGGTGGTCAAAGTTCCAAACTACATTAAGTAAAAATACTAGATGGAAATCTGTTCACTTTAGATGAGGAATAGCTTGCCATTATACTTAGGGTAACAACGATTTGAAACCAAGCTCAAATGACTTTCCTAAAGCAATAAATACTCGTATTTGCATCAAGGCACGCCTTACACTTATTAAGACAGCTTAGGAAACCGTAATATTGCCAGAAGGGAACAGACAGTCCTTCGAGCTGAGTCATTCTACATTGACTATATTAACACCTTGCGGATCATCATTGAATAACATTTGTTGTTCATCGATTTCTAGAAGGCCTTCGAAAGTTTGAATTGAGTTATATGGTGAGCCTTGCGCAACTAGTTATAGGTAGCCTATGATGGTGATATTTGTCATATCTTACACAATGGTAAGGTGTCAAAAAAAAATTTTAAATTTGCAGCGGAGAAGGACAAGGTTGCGTTCTTTGCCCGCTGCTATTCTTCGTAGTAATCAGTGATTTGATCCGGGCAACTCTGTCTGGTGATAACATGGAAAGTTAGTAGTTAGAAGAAAGTTAGTAGCTTTTTATGTCTCGAAAGTTTGTTCTCAGAAGAATGCAGTACAGAACTGGATGTGGACACCAGAGTTTGCGAAGCAAAAACTGAGTTCTGGATAAGTGCATTCTTATTCTATAATCATACTGAATTCAGCTCAAGGAATCTTTTCAAGTTCAGAGGTCGATGAGGTGTATTGGCTGTGTTCAATTCCCAAGCCTTGCGGCAGGCAACGGCAAACAACCGAAAGTAAAAATGTCTGTTCGTGTAAAAGTAACTCATTCTCTTGCCAACTCCACAAAAGGCTTCAGGGCCATTTAGTGGAGTAGAGGCCAATTCCTTAGCCTTAGGTCCGTTCTATTTTTTATTACTAAATTATTTTTTGAAACCCATAAGGCGTAACTATAAAGAGCAGATTGGATGCGCATTTTAGATGTACACGTACATATACATATATATGGATAGTCGAATGGGGGTTTTTGCCATCAATAACTGTGGGAAAGAGTTTAGCCTGGAGCACAGTCGACTGTTCACTTATTATGATTGTGATTCTACAAAATGACTGGAACCAGTGCTTGAGTCTTGATATGCTAGGCAAGGTCAGATGCAGAGGGCGCTTTGTGATTCTCTCACGCATTCCTTTGGAGAATAAACATTGAGAAGATTATGTTGAAGAAGTGTTTTCGCAGCATGTGATTTAGGATCATGATGTAGGTGTAAATGGCTTCCACAATTATAATGAACTGCGAATACGAAAGAGCGAATCATCCCAAATTTCACATTTCATCCGCAGGGGCCTGCAAATACAAATATTCACTCATTTTGAGTTCTAAAAAAAATGTATTTAAAGTTAAATTCGCGCAAATGTTTCGGTCATGCGAATGGGTTCCACGTTCGTGGAATGCGAATAAAATTTGACAGTTCGCAAATAGCATTCACTTATTCGCGCAGATCTCGGCGGTTGATTTCTTCGTAAAAACTAATTGAACTTGAAATTTTTTTCTATTATCCCACAGATAAATTAAGATCTGTGCTTTTGGAATAGTAAAATTGTCACTTGCCTGTCTTTAAATGTGCTAAAAATGATTTGTTTGCAGCCAGCTCATTCGCAATTCGCTAAGCTGAGAATGGACCCTTCTCTGGACACTATGCATGGACCTATTTCATATTGTATATTCGAGTAAATTTGGATCGGAGACAGGCTTTAGATAGCGCTTTAAGGTAGCGGTTGGGAACATCGCAGACAAATAGTCATACAGTTTGCGGTAAGTCTTTGTTTTTATTAGCCATGGTCGACCAGGGTATACAACCAAGACATCCTCTTGGGTGTGATTCTCCGGATTTTCCGGAGGGAGTTGATGCGGTTGATCCATTGGTTAAGTGGCCAAGAAGACTCGCAGGTACTATGCTTCCTGTCAGAATTCTCAAATTTCTTCATAGATTCTCTAGCAAACGAGATCAGATCTTTCCTCTTTGTAAGATGAACAAAATTCTTTGGAAAACTACTGCTACTTCGGTTTGTCGATACAAATGGCTTCGTACCAAATAGAAAGGCGAAATGCGGATCCTGCTTTTGGTGGAAAAAGTCTTCATTCTATTAACCCAGATTCGAAGATGTTGTCTACAAACCTAGTCGAATGCACAGGCCTGATCAATCGTGATCCACCAAGATGGTATTAGAATCACGACCTCTGTAAGTTGTATCAAGATGTAGATGCTGTTCGCAAACCCAATCAAAATTTACTGGCTTGGCCAATCGGGAAAGAACGCAATAATCCACAAAATCATGATGGCCGAACCCCAGTTTTAAGGAGGGAACGTGTTTCAAGCAGAGGTGTTGATGAGTTACTCTTTAGTGAAGCAATGTAAGGCCCTTCTTCCACGTGAGAGATACCTCGTAACCGGAAATGCCAATCTGCACTCAGAACATTTTAATTTCCACATACTTGTTTTTTCTCAGTCTGCCCTAGATAAACTAGGTGTCTTTTATTACTCACGCTATTTGGCGTGCTGTATTTTTTGCCAATTTCTTCTAGATAATGTCGTGATGTCGGCATATCCTTTAATAACTTTTTAATTTATGACATGACTACGATGTAGAAGTGAGATTCAGAATTGAAAAGCTCAGCGATAACCAAATTGTTTAAATTAATTTTCCGCCCGGTCTTGTTTACCTTGAAAGCCAGCTTCAATTATTCTGTATTGGATTCAGAATTGCAGAACTTCATTGGCTCCCATTAATAAAAATATCTTCCCATGATATTACTCTTAAAATGCTCATAATCGAGAAGAAAGGTCAGCGCAAAGTGTTTCCGCCCATCATCGAATCTTGTCTCGAAAAAACAAGAGTCATTATAGGCATCATAGATTCAAGCCTACTCGCCATTTGCTTGTCGAAGCTTTTGCAGGACACTTTAATATTATCATTATATCATTTCATATACTCGTACAAACCTTGACATTTTATTGTACGACATTTTGATAATAACGCCTTTGACTATTAAGGGTGCTTTCAGTTACATTTGGTATGATACGAAACCGAACCCATATGCCTCGTCTATGAACAGATTGTAACACACTATCACTTGGAAGGGTGAATCCTAATGAAGATTCTATCGTATAATTGTCTCTTTGATATAGCTAACCATTTTGTCTGTTGTTTGTGATTGCATAATTTTGAAGTGAACCTAGGAAAACTAACTAGAGAATCACGTGCTTATTAACACCACAGTCACGTAATCTGTATCCCCTGCAAATAATTTTTACTCCAGAATATCCCTTATCTAGTTGACAAAAGAGGATGAATATATACGAGTACGGAATTGTAAAAGATTTCTTTTTTCTCTGGAAAACATTGAATTGTGTTTTTTTTTTCTGAGCAACTTGAGATCTTTCGTTTACTTCCGCAATATAGATTTCTGTTTGAATGCTGGTACATTTGTATTCTAGATAGTTTGAAGAGTTTGAAAGGCAAAAGAAAAACATCATGGATGGGAGGATAATCCACTTTAACAGCGCTTTGTTCGGAAGGGGTTTTGCAATGGTAAAAATTGTGTAAAGAACAACTTGACAAAGTTGGAAAAATAAATAAAATAAATAAACAGTTTTTAATCATCTCTGTGTGGGTAAGAAAATTTAATAATATATGTATATAACATGGAATAAGTAAACAGGCGACAGGAAGTCGAGAGGAAATTCAATCAATCGAACGAAAACATCCTTTCTCACTTCCGTTCTTGTCTCACCCTACTAGGACTTGGTTTTTAAATGATTTAACTTTTTTTCAACGAAAGAATTTGTGCGGCCAATCGATATCACTTTCTATGAGATTTCATGTGATGATGCTCATACTCGTAGGTTTGTGACAGATTTTCTTGAAAAGAAAACAGCTTAAGTTGAGTTTTAGCCAAAAGAGTTGCAAAAACCATTAAGTACGAGTACAAAACCCTTGAAAAAAATACCTCCCATATTTTAAAAGCCTGTTATCAGCAACCTTCTGAAGAAGGTTGTGCATATGAAGATACGAGTGCATATGTCATATCAATACACCAACCTAGCTAAATTCAATCTAATCAGTAGCAAATCACACCATTGGCATCCCCATATAAACCACGGCCTATTTTTTGCAAATATGTATATGAATTGTGAGTCAGCGCTTGCTGAAAATATTTTAAGGGCGCTAAAACTCCGCTAGTTACAAAAAAAAAAACATATTTTTCTGACTTCGTTCAGTGAGAATTTCGAGTTTTGCAAATCTGCAATTGTTACCCAGAAGGATGGTAGGGTAAACAAATTTTCTCAGTTTTCCAGTCCTCCCAGTATTTTCTGCAGTTGTTTCAGTGATGTTGTCAGAACTTACTTGGATTGCGTCACCAGTAAACCTCTCCAGTTAGCTCGGTCTTTGTCCAATTAGCTTCGATTTCTCAATGATGGTTGGGCTATGTGGCTAAATGTGAGTTCTTTTTGAATTCCGCCGTCCACCCACATAGTAATCGAAGTCTCTTTGGACGGGAGCGTTGCTTTCCTATAATTGAACATATCCTAGCCATCTGAGGCAATTGATGCGCACTTTCCTGGCCAGTTTGGGGAGGCTGTGCAGTCCGTAAAATTCTTTGTTATATCCGCTCTCCAAAAACTCGTTAACTCAAACAGGACCATATATCGGGTATTTTTTGTAGAGGTATAGAACTTTCGTTAAAAATAATGTACAGAAGAAAAGAATGACGGAAATGACCAATATTTTGGCTTTATTAGCTAGCAAATTCTATGACATTACGTGTTTCAAAACAATTTCGGGCATATGGGGACGGCGGATATGAAGGCCATTCTATTGGTCAAATTTTAAATCAATTTTCCAGCATAACCGGCCTTATTTCGGCAATAACGCGCCGAATGTTGGCTTCAAAGTCATCAACTGAAGCTGGTGTACCAGTAAACATGAGTGATTTGACATACCCCCACAAGTAGTAGTACAAAGGAGTCAAAGCACATGACCTAGGAGGCCAATTGACAGATTTATTTCTTACCAAATGTTTGTCTCAATAAAGTGATGCGTTGACCCGCTGTATGACATGTTGCGCTATCCTGGTGAAACCATTTGTTTTTTAGACGATTGTTGTTGACACAGGGAATCAAAAAATCGGGAATAATTTGCCTGTAGAACTCGGCATTGACGTTAATGTTGGCACTATTTTCTGATTTGAAAGGTTTTAAAGGCTGTGTCCTGCACTGCCATCAAATCCCCACATGCAAATTAGCTTTAAATTTGAGACGAGATCGATGTCAATGATTTTTAAAATGCTTTGTAGGGTAATGTCTAATAGCTCCTGTACGTTAACCTCTGCAGATATTTCACTTACAGATGCATTTGGTAAAAAAAGTTTTCTAGCTTGCCTCAGAGTCTTGACGGATGGAAAATAGTTCTTAGATTGCTTATTCATAAAACTGCGGAGAATATTATACCTTTTTTCAGAAAGGTCAAGGTCAAAATATAAAGCAAGAACTTGATGAGGACTTAAAATCGGCTGATGTTGACTTGTTGATGTTGATCCTCTTGAAATATCGCATGCAAAACTAAGTTCTTCAAAGAAGCGTGAATTTATCAGATCTTGAACTCTACGATATTTTGTCTTTATAGATGCTTCCTCAAACTTTACTAAAGGTCTCCCGCGACGAGTTTCTTCCTGCCGCTCTCCAGTGGATCTTGATAGTGCTGGTTGCAGATGGCTTTCTGTCTCAGTTGGTATCAATAGTTTTTTTGTAGCCACTTTGAGTGTCGCTTATATAAATACTTGCGGTTTCTAGAGCAATATTTCCACTTTCTGCTCATCGCTAAACAATAAGCTTCACCTGCGTGTCTAATTTTGGCATTTAAACTATCAGAACAGTTATTTACATTTAAAAGTGATTTCAGTTTATGGACAACTTTATACAGTTTCTCTGAATTTGGATTTAAAATAGAGCCCTGCATGAGTGGAGTCAAACTTCAAATAACTCAACTCATTTAAAAATGACTCTGTTTGAATCATATGTCTCATTGTATAAGACTGAATGAATCGTGTGATTTGAAATGATTCAGTCTCATTCAGATTCAGTTTTATGTCTTTCATACCTCCCAGTTTGTGATTCGAACAGTAACTGCAGTAAGGAGTTATTTTTCGTGTATTGTGAGTGGTGTGATTCATTGTGATTCACTGTGATTGCATTTGATTCGTTGTTTTGAAAGACGGTCGGAGAAAACAATAAGTGGGAATGGAAAATATGCAGCACGTAATGAATATATGTACATATCCTTAAGGAATATGTTTACTTAAAAAAATAATATTAGAAAGGTAACATTTGATGAGATGTTTAATTTGAATACAGAAAACATTTAATTTTAATAGTTTAATAAAGAAAAAAAATGCGCTTTGGTTTTTAGAGCATGAATGAACAATAATTTGTATTTGTTGTTTTTTTTTTGTAGGGTTTTATTTAGTGATTATGCTCTGAAACTTTTTTTATCCTATCAATAAAAAGGATTTTCTGCGTGTATTCAGTTAACATTTTCATAACAAGTTATTTTCTTTAATATGAAAAGAAAACACACCAGTTAAGAATTGCAACAAAAAATAACAATACAGAATCTCCGGGTTAATTTTTGCATAACACTTTCTTTCTATTTCCTACTTCAATTACAAAAAATTAAAGTTTCCTAGAATACTTGAATGAAGTTTTTTTGAATTTTTCGACCTAATTGCCAAATCCTCATTCATTCCTTCATATTTTTATGAGTGGAAGAAAATATAATTAACTCGCCTAATCATTATCCTTTAATTATAATGTAATAAAACACATTATATTAAATTCAATATATCCTAGCTTCCAAGATCTTAAACTAAAAAATCATTTTTCGCTTCCAGAAGTAATAAAAAAAAAAAAAACTGTCGTAATAAAGCGCAACAATTAAAAAAAGGAAATTCCAAAAATATCAGCGGTTTCCTTCTTTACACACATAGTACGAGTAAATACTCACAATTACTCCGTTCTATAATCTCCGTTTCTAGTGAAATATGGCAAAAAAATACATTTTCGTTAAGTTTCTTCTTCTTAATAAATTAATATGTATACATACATACATATGTACATATGTTGCTTTTAAATACAATGCTGCAACACATAGAGAACAATCAAAATCAAAAAAAAAAAAAAAAATACAAAAAACCCATTTCAATAGGAGTACATGATTTACTGTGAGTGAATTGATACCGCACATTCTAAATCATGGAACATGATCCACACGAGTCATAGGAAACTAATGATTCATTCGGATTCATTCATAAGCAATGAGTGATTTGTGTTCATAGCACATTATATGATTCATTAACTCAAAAATTCATATTTTACTGTGGTAGGATTCATGAATCTGAATCAGTGTGAATGAGTTGACTACTGTGCACAGTACTTTGACTCCACTCATGCAGGGCTCTAATTTAAAATCCAATCGTCGACCAAATCACAGTTTCGAATCGTTGAGTATTGTACTGGAAAAAAATTCACTGTTATTAGGGTAGCAATTTGTAGCAAAAATATAACACAAGAACAAAGTCTGTTATATGACTTATGCATAGCAATTAAATGCACAGAATATTTTGCGCCGAATTTTTTTAAAGCTTATTGAAAATTAAGAAATATTTTTTTTTTTACTTTTTTAACAATTCACTTTATCACGCTATATATTTTAATATATCTAAAAAAAATTTGATACTAATACTAGAATAACAAACCTTCTTCCAAATTCGACGTGATTTTAGTTCCAAATTTTACGCCCACTAGAACAAAAAAACATTTCTTCACAGCAAGGAAAGTTAAAACTATTAAAATTGCAACATGATCGTTCTACTCAATGCATTGTTATCGCAAGTACCGTTATGTTTTAAGAGAAAACATTTTTGTTTTTGTTTGATTGAGTAATTTTTCTATAATAATACACCGTTTATTGAGTTAAAAGCGAACATATTTTTTTTGAGTTTTGTCCAAATGCTGCCGCACTTTGCGGCGGTTTGTCGTCTCGCACTATAAATGGTCGACTACGTCAAAATAATCGTGACAAGTATATTTGAGAGGTTTAGCGCCCCAGTAAATAAACATCTTTTTTGATAAATTATAAAAACACTAGCCCTCTCCAAATTATGCCTCGGGCGTGCAAATCGAACCAAACAGTGAGTTTTCGGGATGTAATGGGGTCTCAAGAGTCCCATTAAGCCAGAAATGAGCCTCATCACTGACCTTAACAATTCGGTTCAACTTTCAGTTGATTTCCAACCCATTCACCGAACGTACCATGCAAACGATGCTCCATGTCCAATGGCTTCAATTAGATCTTGTACAGGTGTGGGCCATGATCTTTCTTCAAAATATTCCACGTACTGGACGGGTAAAATCCGAGTAGTCGGGATTGGCGTCCATAAATTCGTGTCCTCGGTCACACTCAGTTTTACAGAAGCGTTTGCTTCCATAAGACTATACGTATACATAAATCGGTCCATAATATTGCGTATAAGCTGTTTCGATGGACGAATATGAACACCGTAAGTTTGGTGCACAGAACACGAATTTTGGAAAAAAATTTCCACGATTTCCAAACAATGTTCGGATGTAAGTCCTGGCATGGTAATTTTCCAAAGTATACTGAATATAAAGGTCAAAATCTGAAAGCTGGTTTGACAGAAAATGCTATCGAAAGTTCTACACCTCTAAATTAAAACATCCTTTACGACTACTGCAACTATTATAACCCCATCATCAAGGTTATAATAGTGTCCTACGTATGTGTTTCTGACATGGCCTTATTAATCAATTGTCTTCTCAGGGAAAAGAAACAGTAATTGACGTGTGTAATTCGTTTTTAATTCGCTATGAATTGTTATATCATAGCTATCAATTATGTCCCTCAGTAAATGTTTTTAAGTTCATTCATCCATGTACCTAACTAGATGTTTCGATGTTTGTAAATGCGCGAGTGATAGGTTAATACATTCTGGCAATGTCTTTAATATCAGATATTTTCACATGAAAGGTTTCGATGAGATTACGCCCGACCTTAACAAAGCAGCAAGCTCCGTGGTGAGTGAGAAAAGATCTTATACCCGAGTTGAAGGAAAATGATTCGTCTACATTAAGAGGGTCTTCTTGTGAATCGGGCAAACGATGCTGAAGTGACTAAACCGTGTCCTGACTCTAGTGATATTCCATCCCGCAGAGAGATCGAATATCATAAGTTCCGAAACCTTAAAACTTCTTGCCGTAGTCTCTATACTTATCCATTCCAACAGCATTTTCTGGATTGAAGTGATAATTGCCTTGTAGTAATTTGACTTTGACTGTACTTCCGTTTCACGTTCGACTGTATATAGCTTGTGCAAGTTGCGCTCATTCCACAGGCAGATTCGGGCGTCGTTGTCCTTTGTTATTTTGCTTAGTTTTCAGTAATAAATTGGTCCTTATCTAGGTCCTTGTTACTGTCGGTTTTACGCGATCAGATAGTTAACCTTATGTACAATCTTGAAGGCTAGTCCTCTATTGAGACTTCTTGAATAAAATGAGTATTTCCAATTCAGTAACCCGGAGATATAAGAGCCGCCGTTGACACATTAAGGACTCTTCCGCCACTATATAAAAATTTCAGCACACTAGCCCCACATACACATATTGAAGTGCTGACATAAAATTATGGGAATATATCATACAGACTGTTGAGCCCTTTATTGAGTCCCTGAATTCATTTGAGGTACGTCCTTCTTCTGAATTTCTTCAGATGATTCAAGGATCATATCTTGTAATAAGACATGAGTATATATAGTAGTATACTGATTTCTTAGTCATCGTTAATATTCATTAATTAATTGATTCAATCGTAAGTAACTGTTATTAAAACTTGTTTAGTTATTTAAAAGTTATTTGCGACTAATTACTTTTGCTATTAAAAATCAGTTGTGTAGAGGGAAAATTCGTCCTCTCGATGAAACTTGTGAAAATTGGTTTTGATTTATGTGAAAAGACCAAAACTTGGTCGAAGACACACGAATAAACTTAAACCTCCAATCACTTACGAAAGGCCAAGTCTTGGTCGAAACGTATGAGTGATTCCTTTTAATCGGAGCGTAAACTTGTAAAAGCTGTTCTCTAAATAAAACACTAACAACGGTTTACGTGGATTTTTCACAATATAATAAAATTTTATTCTTCTATTAGAGTAATTTGGTACTTGAAGTGAGTGTGAATTATATGATGCGACACAAATAAAAGTTGAGAGTTGCCACATCATTATATTTTGTTTGGTACATAAATTTAAATGTTGTCACATCATTATTTTTTATTTGGTACATAAATTTAAATGTTAATTAAAACTGAAATAATGTTAAATAATTCACAAAACAATTAATAATTTATTTATAACAAAATAATAAAATAATAGCTGTGCTACAATCTCCCCCTCTGGACATGAAATCGTCTCGACGATTGTACAGGTCAGCGTCGGTTGGAAGGTCGTCCCCTCCTTCTTATGGGTCGTATTGGCTTATTTATTGTGGATGCGTCCTTCGCTCGGAATGGAGTTAGCGCAGACACATGATAGGTTCCAAGAGGTACATCTAACTTATCCGCTTCAGCAATTTGGAAATGTGTTTCGCTGAATCGCCGTATAATGATATATGGACCATCTCGCCTAGGTGCAAATTTGGATGTTATTGTTTTGCCTGCGTTACTAAGAACGTGTGTTGTAATTAGGACTTCATCCCCGAGTTTATATTCTGGAGCCTTTTGGCGCCTTCGATTAGCGTACTGCACATGTTTGTTTTTGTTGTCATCTTCTAACTTGGATACTGTTTCCAAGATGTTGGGTAGTTCTCTTAGGACAGGAAGTATTGTAGAGTCGAAATTCGGATCATCAATGCTGCTACTGAGATCATGGGAGATATGTATTGGTGCTTGCAGCTCGCGTCCAAAAGTAATATAAGCTGCTGTTTGTCCAGTTGTAGAACAGACTGCAGAATTCATCGCGAAACGAATGGATGATAGGTGTTGTGACCATGTGTCATGTTGATTTTCAACGAGGATCGCCAACTGTGTTTTTAGGTCACGGTTCTTGCGTTCCACCATGTTGGGCTGTGGATGATATACCGGTGTAAGCATCTGATCTATTCCGAGACGTGTAGTTAAATACTGCATTATTGCAGCGATAAATTGTGGACCATTGTCGCTAATTACTCTTCTTGGGATTCCGTATCGTAGGAAGATTTCGTGTAACAAAACATTTGAACATTTTTCCGCTGTTGCTTCAGTAGGAGAGAAAAGTTCTACCCATCTGCTAGTTGTGTCTTCTACTACAAATATCCATTTGTTGCCATTGCTGACAGGTAATGGTCCAAAAAGGTCTATAGAGAGTGCCTCGAATCTTTGATTGCTTGCTGTGGTTTTGTAAAGTCCCATTGGTCGTAGATTACTTGGCTTATAACGCTGACACTTGTCACACTCTTTGACATATTTCTGAACCGTAGAGTACATCTTATCCCAATAGAATTTTGAACTTATCCTTGATAAGGTTTTGTCAACTCCGTAGTGTCCAGCAGTAGGGGAATCATGAAGGGCTTTCATGATTGTTTCTATTTCTTGGTCTGGAACTACTAGCGCTGCTTCTTCAGTATCTGTTACTTGTATAATACACCATGAGTCACAATGTATCCCTCATTGGCATATTTTTCACCTTCAGTACCATCGGTGCCCTCAAGTGCTTCTAAAATAATTTTAATTTTATCATCTTTTAGTTGTTCTTGACGAATTTCTTGGCTTCCACGGGTTGGAATCGCGACTTCTGTGTAGCATATGTCACAGGATTCAATTGGCGGGCGTGATAATGTATCGGCTACACTATTCGTTCTCCCTGAAATATACTTTATTTGAATATTGTATGGCTGAAGTTGTAACGCCCATCGTGCCAAGCGCCCAGTAGGTGACTTGATCATCATTAGCCACCTTAATGGCTGGTGGTCCGTTAAAAGGGTTAAGTCTGCGCCTTCAATATAGCCGCGAAATTTATTGGTCGCCCAGACGATCGCTAGTGCTTCTCTCTCTGTCGTCGAATAGTTCTGTTCTGCTGATGTCAATAAGCGACTAGCATATTCTATTGGGTGCTCGTCAGGGCCCTCCCCCTGGACTAAAACTGCTCCCAATGCATAACTGCTGGCGTCTGTCTTCAAAAGGTATGGCTTTGTTGAGTCGGCTTGACTTAGAATAGGTGCAGTCACCAAGAGATTCTTGAGTTTTTGAAATGACTCGTCTTCCAATGCACTCCACCTGAATACAGCTGATTTTTTTGTAAGACCGCTTATTGGTTTCGAAACTTTAGCGAAATCAGGTATAAAGCGTCTATACCATGAGCAGGTTTGTAGAAACGTGAGAACTTGCTTCACGTTTTTTGGCTGTTGCATATTAAGTATGGCTGACACTTTTTCAGGATCCGTTTTTATCCCATCTATCGTAATAATGTGTCCCAGAAACTTAACTTCTTCGCAACAGAAATTACATTTTCCTAGATTTACCCGCAAGCCGAACTGCTTAAGCCGGTTGAAAACTTTATCTAAATCATTAATATGCTCTATTAACGTTGATGAGCAAACAATTAGATCATCTAGGTAAGCCTGGACCACTGTGTCATCTAAACCAGATCGGACTTGGTCCATCAGGCGTTGAAATGTAGCGGGTGCGTTCCGTAATCCGAATGGCATCCTATTAAAACGAAAGGTACCAAACGGCGACGTGAAGGCTGTCTTATCCTTATCCGATGGGTTTACTCCGATTTGCCAATATCCAGCTTGAAGGTCAATCGTAGACATGTATGGCGTGGATTTGGCTGCATGGAGCAAGTCATCTATCCGAGGAAGAGGATACCTATCTGGTGTGGTGATGGCATTGATTTGTCTGTAATCAACACACACCCTGATGTCACCATTCTTTTTGGGAACCAACACTACAGGTGAGGCCCATGGTGAATCGCACGGTTCAATGATTTTCTGCAAAAGCATTTTCTGTAACTCAGCTTTAAGCTGTTCCTTCCTCACAGGTGATAGACGATATGGAGGGGAAGCTACTGGTTGATGAGATCCGGTTTCAATGGAATGAACTACACCACGAACAGTTATCTCGTCCTCCCATTTAAAAATATTGTCGTGCTTCTGTAATAAATCATCTAATTGTCCCTCATCCTTCTTTATAATACTGGTCAAGTTTATGCCCAACTTATAGGGTGGCCCAAACAGTCTGTCATTTAGCCGGTCTTCCTCTTCATTAGAGAAATCGAGGAATACGTTTCGTATCCGATTGTTACCTGGTTGTCCTTGGTCGTAGACATGTAGTGGTAAGGAATCCTCAAATACTTCGTATATTTCTTCTGCAGAATATTTCTTCATAGGTGGCAATGGCATGGGTTTTTTATACCTTGGTGCGTTATCAATCACCGTATGCAAAATTCGGTGTTGTTGCAATTTCTGTATATTTAAAGAAAGGAACACTAAATTCGGGTTGATCGGCAAAATACCATATGTTCTTGGCTGGGTTGATTATAATACCAGAGCTTTCTAAATAATCGATTCCCAATAACGTGATATTGTCATTGGCTTCTGACAACACACTAATGCTTATTTTGGTTTGTCGGCGGCCTATTTTCATATAAGTGGTTGTCGTCAAGATATCTTGGGTTCTGAGAATACCATCTGCCAGTCTAATTTCCGCTTTCATTTTCCGAAAGTCGTGATTTTCCTTTCTAAGCTGGGCACTCAGCCTGTTGCTGGCAATACTCGTTTTGGCTGCCGTATCTAAGTAAGCAACATGTTTAATACCGCCAAATTCTACTACCACTGCTGGTATGTTACCTCCCTCGCTAATTCTCAAGTCTAAGGCATTAATGCTGGCTCCACTTCCAGAGCTGATGCCTTTAGAGCATTTTGGACAATTTCTTTTTATATAGCCTATGGTTCCACATCCAAAGCAAACTAGCGGATTTTCCGGACCTCTATTATTAGGCCCTAGTGGTCGTTGCTGCTTGGACTGCTCGCTGCTATTAAATTTACGGCAATTTTCTTTCATATGTCCTACAAAATGACAGAAGCTACATCTTATAACTTCCTTCTTCGCTACTGGGTGGAGTCTTTCGTATTCTCTTGCGAGGGCTATGAGTTGGGTAAATGTTTTAAACTCGCCCCTCCTAACACCCTTCTTGATATTATCATGTAGCAGGCTGTATATAATGTCTATACAGTGTACCTCTGGTATGGGTGGCTGGGGAATTTCGGCCAATAATGCTCTTTTTGCACTGATAAATTGGTCCGTTGATTCACCCAGTTTTTGTTTTTTTTCAAACAATAGCTCAAATATAATGTACACTGGTCGTCGTGGAGCGTATTGGTCTCTCATCATTTCGATGGCATTTGACCAAGTAGTCATTTCCGTATGGATGCCTTTCCACCATGTCGCTGCTTCATTCTTTAGAAGCAAGGGAAGCTCTATCAATGCATCTTCATCGGTGATGCGGCGAACCCTTTTAAAAATTTCAACGTTCGTTATAAAATTTTCGAAACGTTGGGCGTCAAATTCGCCATTAAACCGCTCCGTGCAATCGCACAACGTCTCTTTAAACCGCTGGGTTCCTTCGGGAATACGGTGTTCCATGTCCGTTGTATTTGCTTGTTCGTTGGTCGTCATCCTGCTGGTAGTACCTGTTCTTGTATTTGCCGCTGGACCGTCAAACATTCCCTCCAGTCTTCTTGATCTACCCCCCGAGCCTTGCCTGTCAGAGGTCTTACTGCTGCTTAGTAGGTCTTCTTGCTCTTCCACGTACGTTCCAACAGAGCCTTGCCTATCAGAGGTCTTACTGCTGCTGCTGGTGCTATCTCCTGTGCTGAGCCTTGCCTAAACGCCAAAACGGAATATCCGTTTACCCGCGACCGCGACTCACGTTATCGGTTTCACTGACTCGCGTTATCGGTTTCACTGACTTGCGTGAATTGCCGATAAATCCGTGGGGAACTCGAGCCTCACGTTGGGCGTCAATTGTAGAGGGAAAATTCGTCCTCTCGATGAAACTTGTGAAAATTGGTTTTGATTTATGTGAAAAGACCAAAACTTGGTCGAAGACACACGAATAAACTTAAACCTCCAATCACTTACGAAAGGCCAAGTCTTGGTCGAAACGTATGAGTGATTCCTTTTAATCGGAGCGTAAACTTGTAAAAGCTGTTCTCTAAATAAAACACTAACAACGGTTTACGTGGATTTTTCACAATATAATAAAATTTTATTCTTCTATTAGAGTAATTTGGTACTTGAAGTGAGTGTGAATTATATGATGCGACACAAATAAAAGTTGAGAGTTGCCACATCATTATATTTTGTTTGGTACATAAATTTAAATGTTGTCACATCATTATTTTTTATTTGGTACATAAATTTAAATGTTAATTAAAACTGAAATAATGTTAAATAATTCACAAAACAATTAATAATTTATTTATAACAAAATAATAAAATAATAGCTGTGCTACAGTTGTAGTTAAATGGTATGATTAACTATTGAAATAGCACGGGACATGTAATCGGACCAAATGACAACAACTGACCACCTGTTAACGGTTGCATCTTAAAACGACAACATAACGTTACAGGACAATCAAATTAAAAATAAACCTAATAATTGGAGTATTGCTATGTAAAGACTATTTTCTGAGTTGTCTTACCCTTAGCAGACAAATCGGCTACTGAGCTGCTGGAGGGACGATCGTGTTGAAAGCGATATTCACTTGCTGCAGACACTTTTTTAAGGACTGATCACATCGTACAAAATCTATTTTTTGACAGAAGATTCTCTAATAGATGAGTAGAGGCAGAATTAAATTAAACTTGTAAAGCAACAAGATTACTGGCTCAATTCTGTAAAAGACACCCTCACGATTTCTTTGTGAAATTTTACAAGTTTATTGCTCCTTCGTGATGAAGGGTGAATGCAACGTCTTCTAAACAGAGGTAACTGCTATAGTTGTCTCAGCGGCAGTCAGATCAAGGGTACAAATCTGCAGTAATACTTAGATACTGCTATTTGAAGAGGCTAGGGCTTAGCTCACACTAGACTGTTGCAGCAATCCAATTAATTTTTTATTAATGCTGAACGTTGATTTTTAAACAACTGCAACATTTCACGGCCATGGTCAGGATGTCAGGATGCTCTCCAAAGACACTGTGGGTGTCTTCCTGGTTGATCCCAGAATTCCATTACAGGTTCTCCGTTGAAACTTGATGAGGTTTAATGACAATACTTCTCAATAGCCTTCTGCCAGGATAACTATTCATATGGGTCTCAAAACCACTGAATAAAACCACTGTACTATACTCGGTTTGAAGCGACAAAAAACATCGAACGTCAAATAAAAGTAAAAAGCTACATCTGCTTTCTGATATTCTTTCCGATGTTCTCTTTTCATTTTAGTTTGGAACCAATTGTGTTGGTGAAGAAAATAACCCCAACCTACAAAGTATTAATTATTAGCCCTCTGCAACAATGCAACAAGCTGAGTTGTGCAATAGCAAAATATCGTGATTGCAACATCGCTAGCGAAGGGCGTGGAGTTAAGGCAGTTGTCCTTCAATATATTAAAGATTAGGTCAGCTACTATAATATATTGTAGACGAACAGTGAGAGAATCCTGCCCAGTGTAGCTCTTCTGCAGAACTCCTTTTTGGATCTTTCATTCGTCAATGTCAAGTTGATTGTAGGGGATTTCTGAACAGTGGTGATCTTTACAACCTACGTGTAACTATGGATGAACTTAAATTGTAGAATACACCTTTGATGTCGATATTACCTGTGAAGTGTCGCCTGTGCAGATCTGTTTATCATGGATGTTATTAAGACAAGTATTTGTGTCCAATCGTAAAACCATTTCAAGATCGTAATCAGTAAATATTACGACAAGCATTTTCTGCCAAGATTTGGGAACATGAATTAAGTCAAAGTGTCCAGTGTAGTGCTTGACCCTTGAAATCATTATTTTTTTAGATTCTTGCAACATAACTTATGTTGGCATCTTAGCCAGGATATTCCTCGGACGAAAAGTTTTATTGGTTAATTCGTTAAATCACAAAGATTTCCTTGGTGGGTCTATCCCCTTCTTTCAGATGATTGGAAGCTTTAACCTTTAGCTTTTGGTTTAACGCTGCTGCTGAGCTGTGAAAATGCTTTCTGATTTCTGTTCCCAGCAGGATAAGTAATTCCTACCACATTTATGGTCACTGTATACATATACTCGTATATGTATGTGGATGATGCTCCTGAAAATTGCTCTAAATGTGACAGCTTAGAAATCAATATACCATCGATAATTTTACAAACAGAATCCTTAGGAAAAACATTACGCAACACCTCTTTGTTAGTTGCCTTCAAAGTTTCTACACAGGCTGTTGCCAAGGCAAATAAAAAACTGAAAGCTTGGAACTCTTGGTTAGGTTATTGTGAGCTGCACCACACTTCGACCGCATTACAATTAAACTTTTACACTCTTATGCAACGTTTTCATATCTTTATTTTGTTTCTATTTTCTTTCTTTTATTCACTTGGCAGCGGTCTGGGAGGATTTTAATTGTTCTTCTATTCCGTGGTGGATAGAAGTCGCAAGTTATGTAAAAATCCTAGCTTTAGTTTATTCAATAGAATTTTTCGCAATTATATCCTTACACTGAATTCAAAGGGATATTCTACGGTTATATACATACAAATAAATTACGAATTCCTTGATTGTTTCTGATTCTACAATGGCACAATGCACGAATTGTACTGCATGCGAGTACTTGTAAAAATAAGTGCATAGAAAGCAGGTAGAACTTACCCGAAGTCTGTTACGTATGCCTTTCCCATATACCTTCATTAGTTTTCTAAGTACTCGCAACCGAAAACCAACTCTCAAACCAAAGTCAGGGCCATGAAATTAAAATCACAAAAACCCTCTTATCCTAACACTAGAACAATTCTAGTTTGTTTCTGTAAATCATCATATTCCCAGGCCAGGAACATACGGTAAAACTTAAATCAAATTAAAGGCGACCCTCGGAAATGTATGGCTTTCCTGCAACCCCTTCCTTTAATAATAATTCAAAAAGGGTGGCCGCTTCGCCTCAGAGTCAGGTGAAACTCACTTGTCTGGAATAAAATGCAATTTAAATACAATTCCGTTCGGTTGAATAAATATTCGTTCCGCACCCACAAATTGGAGGGGATTTCTTTATCCTGTGACAGAATGGTGTTACTTTTTCTTTTTTCCAATTCCAACTATGTCCTAGAAATCGGTTTCCTTTCACTCGAATGCCATCTCGTGTAACCACATTAGCACTTTGCTTACTTCCTTCCACCTTTTTCTACTAATAAACGGTAGTTCCTGATGTTTCTGCTCTATGCTTTAGGTCAAGGAAATGCCAAAGAGAAAAATCGCAAAAAATTCGAAAAGAAACATTCGTTAGTTTGTCGTATATAACCGTTATTTACAGCTGAAGCTCTTTGG
Organism: Volucella bombylans; assembly: GCA_949129095.1. Lineage (NCBI taxonomy): Eukaryota > Metazoa > Arthropoda > Insecta > Diptera > Syrphidae > Volucella > Volucella bombylans. Next base: position 148,444,287 of record OX422143.1, read on the forward strand.
TGTACAAATTCTATGGTTGCATTAAAACATTGAGTATAAATGCATTTTTCGGTGATGTGTGGGTGTTGGTGTTGATGACGGTGCGACTATAGGTGTTTTATCGTTTTTATTGAAAAGTATAAACTCCACACAAGTATACCAGTACAGTACCTGCAAGGAAAAACTTATTCACTGCATCCTGGGAAAAGGATTAGTTGTGGAAGGAACAAGTTTTCGTATGAGGATGTGAAAAAGTTTACAAATTGACGATGATTAATTTTGAACAGATGAACTTACTCGCACTCGTAGATGGTGCAGGTTATTGGATTTTTGACATTTCGAAACGGATACTAAAGAAAATGACTGAAAGGATGTACTCTTGAGAAGCAGAAGCAACAAAAAGCAGTTGCCTTGCACTCGTTTAGAAAATGAAATGAAATCCTAAACCAAACGGTCGAGGGTTTTTATTTTGTGCATTGCCTGGGGATAGACTATAACAAGAGCGAACTGTTATATAACACTCTCTACAGTGCAGGAATTTTCAAAAAAGTTACAACAAAATAAAACAGAACTGAAGTGTTTTGTAACCCCAGGATATCAGTGTACGTAGGTAATAAATGAACGTGCGGTTGAAAACGTGTTTTGAATTTTAAGAATACAAGCGAAAATTGAGTTATAAATTTAACTTGACACGTGGAATTCCCTACGATTAATTAAAGAAGAAGGAAAATGGGAAAAATCTTCGAGGGGTAGCCATCCGTATTCCATAGCTTACTCGTATACATCCGAGCATTGAACAAAAACAAAAATAGCACCATTATTAACACGACAACAGACTTGTTGCCTGGATGGAGTCAACGGTGACATCGCAGCATCACACAGAAGCAGAAAATACACGTTATCTGCGCTACTTCAACATATTTTGAGAAGTCAAATTCTTGGAGGAGAGGTGGTGGCCGATGAGCACTTACAGGGAAGATGGCACCGCCCACATCTAAGAAGTGTGATATTGACATGGTGTAACCGGCTCTCGACCTAAGAGTTACAACAATGAAACTCGTCCTCGAGGTGTATTGTGCTGTCGGGGTAGGTGTCTTAAAAAAGAACTAATAATGAGAGAGGCACAAGCTAGGGATAGCAGCAGTCTTCCGTACTTAAGATCACGGTTTGAAGCATTCACGAACTATGAATTGAAAGTACGCACCCAGAAAGTAGATACATACGTTTTGTACTTCTGTTGATGATTTGACTATAAACTTGAATTTGTGCTCACGTGATACAAAAACACATATGATTGCGACCCAGGAGGGACAGTGGATAGTCTGCACAAGTTAAGATGCGTATTTTTTGTTGGAGATCAGTTATAATCACCATCAACGAGTATGCTATATCATCGTAATACATACATAGTCTCCTACCGACGAAGTTGAAGGCTCCAAGGAGGAGTTCTATGATTTCCTGGACAGAATCTGTCCCCGATTATGATTTGAAAAACGTACTCGGGGACTTTGATGCGAAAATTGGCAATGAAAACATCTTCGGTGGATAAGTCGGAAAGGACAGCGTCACGATACCACAACAAATTAGGGCTTCCGAGTAGTCGATTTAGCAGCAGCTCCCAATACGATGATTAGTACCACCTGGTGCTCTCCAAATGGTCGAACCGCCGATCAAATTACTCACGTGCTATTAGATGCAAGACATGTACACAACATTCGGAATCAGCAAACAGTCATAGGGGCGTTACTCTAACAACATCCTTGTCGCAACCAAATTCAGGGCCCCACTATCCAATGATAAAAAGCTTCAAAACATCAAAAAAAATAAATTAAACGTTGAAAGCCTTGGCATGACTGGAGTGGCCGGAGCCTAAAGGGAGCGCGTGATCAAGAGACTTTCCTTGGTATGACAATGAGTGTGTACGAAAAAAATGTACACCAACAAGCTGTGTAGTGCAAATCAATGACAGCAGAAGCAGAAGAATCGGAAGAAGCGAGGAAAGGAAGATTATACGTAAAGAAGGGCCTATACTCAAGAAAATCAATAAGTTCTGCAGTAGACACAACCTCCACATGTTTTCAAGAACGCTAAGCAACTGGCAACATCTACTTAATGGGCATTAGGTAGAGAAAGTGATTCGGTAAGAAGAGAACCTGTTTCCAGTCAATGAAGAAGCAATCCACCCTCTCAGTATAGAAGAGGTTAGCTCAGCTATCAAAAACCTGAAGAATAACCAGGCTGTCGGATTCGATGGTGCTTACCTACCAGTTCTGCTATATTGGGCCGAGTGCTTAACGATAACCAGGAAGCAGTACACATATTGAATACCTCAAGAGAAAAATTTTTCGTCACACATTTCGTTCCCCATGAGAGGGAGGGCAAATAGAATAGAAGACACAACAACGAATATATGAGCTGCACCAAGTCCCTACTTTAAAGATCAAGCTCTTGGTCTGTCAACTGAAAAAGGTGCCTTTAGTATTACGAGAGTCATGCAACTGATTTCAATTCTATACAGGTCTTCAGTTAGATATGGTCCTTGGTTTTCCTTGCATTCATTACGTTCATTTGTATACTTGACTCATTCCTTGATGAAGCTATTTAATAACCAAATTTACTTACTAGTGGACTAGTGGAGCTATCTTCTGAAGTATCTGGTCTGACGATGTAAAACAGTATACATATTCTGAGAGGCGAAAAACTGCTTTGGATTACTTTTGAAAACGGTAGCACATCAAGTTCCGTTAACACATTATGTATTGTTCAGATCCTCAGCAGACCATGCGCAATCAAAGTGTGCATTACAGGATGGAATGGAAAAATATAGCGTCTGCTAGGGTGATAGCGATAGGGGCCAGGACTAGAGTATATCAGAAGAAAACTGAAGCGTGAAATCTTTAGCTTCTGGCATTTGAGGAATGCCTGATTACAATGAAAATTGAGGCTAAATACGAAAACATAGGCCTCATACCTTCTGATCAAGAGTACCTAAAATTCTTCAATAAAACGAAAACGGTTCAATTATTCATCGATATTCATTTTATTTTTATGGGCGTCTTGACCAGAGCAATGTCCTAAGCATGATACTCAAAATCGTACTAGATAGTAAAGAAGATCTGCTTAGGAAAACATAGCCTGAACGACACCAGTTCTGAGAATGGACTCAGGCTAATCGTCTTCGCGGTACACATTTTTATATCTAATCTAAAAACAGCTAGTCGAAAAAACAGCTGATCGAAATACTTCCAACCAAATTCATTACTTTGCGTCAGTCACAGCACATTGGCCTCTCGCCAATAGATCTTAAAGCGAATGGTTTATGGTGGCATTGTCCGAATTGTTGTTGTCAAGCTCAGTCATCATGGCCTCAAATGAATAACAGAAACTTGACAACGAACAGAAAATTTCACGAGTTTTCTTTTAATTGACGACGTTGCCAGTATAAAGCACAAAAGACCAGTGTCCGACATCGTCTGCAAGCCATTAGAGACATCGTTGGCTGTGTGGGATGTAAAGGAGAACGCTCGATGATCTATAAAACTCCGTAATGACCCATTTAATGTTAAAAAACAAATTCCAAAAGGTGGGGCGCTGTCATGTGATTTCTTCAACCTCATAGTTGAAAGAATTATGGGAAACTCATAGTTCAATACTAAACGCAGTCGGTGGTAGGTAGTATGGCATATGCCTAACGTCATCCTACCAAAAAAAACATATCGTCCAGGTCGTCTTCAAGCTGATCAAGACCCACACACAAGGCGTGAATCCCTGTCGCACCCCATGATCTTCTGGCTTAAGTTCTTGCACCAGTTGGATCTTATATAGGTATAGGCCGACATTTTTTTGCAAAATTGTTATTTTGAGGTTTCAATATTGCCTCAGAAATGAATATATTAAGTGCTAAGACCTAGAAGTACTGTGATAAAACGCCTATACTGATAGAGACAGCCAAAATCTTTCAAGGAGTGGTTTGCTGCCAGGACAAAGCGCAGAACTCCAGTAACGACAGCTAGTCATAGATGTGTTAATATTCATCCAATAATCACAACGATTACCACTAAGCGCATGTACCGAAGCAAAAGACATACAAGGTGAAAGGTGATCAATAAAAATTGCATTCACTTGACAAAAAAGGGTGTGGATAGTGAAATCTAGACTAAGGACTAATAGGGCTACTGGAGCAAATGGACCCCAACGGACGAAATGTAGGTTAACCAGGTAAGAAGGATACACTAATTCAATTGTAGAATATGGTCGAATGCTGCATTAACTATAGATGAATCAGTCCCCTTAACATTGCTTATAATGTGAGCACTTGAAACTTTATATTAACACACTGATAGGTCCTTATCGGCATGGGTGCAGGTTTAGCCGACCCATCAACCACCAGATATTTATCTTACAGCAAATGTTGGAAAAGCCAAGAAACGTCAAATCGATTCCGACTACTTGTTCATTGGTCGTATATAGCAGCACTATAGCAAAGAGACTTGTAGCATTGGAGAGACCAAAACACTAGTCATGCCTACATACTTAGAAAGCAGTAGACGCAAAATTGTGGACTCTACAACGAACCGCTGTTAACAATTTTATTCACATTTGTAGTTTTTGAATTTCAATTGTCGGTTCAGTAGTGCATGGTCCCTTCGATCCATGACCATCTGCCCGTTGATGTTGAACACATTCAAAGCAAAGAGCTCCCACCTAGTCTTTTCTCGGTGTACTGGAATAATGTAACTCAGGTAGTAGACGAAATAAGGAAAAGGGACCCTCTCAAAAATTGTTTCGAGGCTTTTCTGATGGTTTCTGTATCTATCAGTAGACTCTCTTCAGCTCAACTATTTAACTCTATTAGTCGTCCTTCTTAGCAATGTCTGGGATTGGCCACTTCTTTCTCGGCAAGAACCTTTGTGAATTAACATGGACTCTTCAACTCTTCAATTTGTTTTCCACTCCACCCTTGATATTGGATGTTGATGAATTCGTCATCAATCCAAATCCGGGGAATACAGAGGATGGGGGAACAATTCGTAGTGCAATTCGACTGTGGCGACTACGGAGGTGTGACCCGGTGTGTTATCGTGGTGGAAGAGCACTTTTTTCTTCGCCAAATGTTGTCGTTTTTTCGTTAAACTGGCATTGAATCGGCCCAATAAATCGACGTAGTATGCTCCTATGATTGTTTTTCCCTTCTCCAAATAGTCAACGTGGTCACTTCTTGCGCGTCTCAAAAAACGGTGGCCATCACCTTTCCGGCCGAAGGCACGGTCTTCACCTTCTTTGGAGCACGTTCACCGGGTAAAACCCATTGTTTCGATTGTTCTTTGGTGTGTACCAATGAATCCATGTCTCATAGACGGTCACGAAACGACGCAGAAACTCCTCAGGATTTCAATTAAACAGGGCCAAGCACATATTTGAAGTAGTCTCACGACTGCACTTGTTCTCCGGTGTGAGCAAAAGCGGCACCATCGCTAATGCATTTAGTCGAGATGCCTGCTATCTCAGCCAACTCGCGAATTTTCACTCGGCTGTGCGCCAATACGAGATCATGGATTTTGGTTACGGTTTCCTCTGTGGTAACCGTTTTTGGGCCACCTGGGCGCGGTTCATCAGAAACCGGCTGCCACAGCGAACCAATGGTAAACGGTTGTACGGGAAGGTGAATGGATCCCATACACTCCATCGAGAATGGGCTTGATTTCCTCGCAGGTTTTGCCACTCAAAAATAAGAATCGGATCACGGAGCAATACTGCTCTTTTTCTATGGTCGCAAAGAACACAAACACGATATTTTAAAATGGGCGTCAAAACAAAACTAAGCGTTGGATTGTCAACAAAATTTGACAGGCGAATTAAAAGGGGTCATACTAAATGATGGTATATTCATTTTGGCTCAGTAGCGCCACTTATCTTACAATCCGGGTACTCACCAAACAGCCCTCATAGTGATTAGTGGTTAGTTTTTCTGTAAGGATCTATTGTTGATCACAGTAGCTGATAATTTTATTCCCGACTTCTGCTGGTGCGACGAGTTACACATAGGTACAGTCGATGAATTTCCAAAACCAAATCTCCTTACTAATGTTGTTCTTTGGTTCAATTAAAATACTGGTATCATAAAGTTTCAAAAACTGATCTTTTTCTTGCAATAACTCAGGACTTATCATGTTTCCTGTTTAAATATTTTCCGACTAATGGCATTAGGAAGATTAACTGGTTTCTCCTTAGATGCGTTTATCTGTTTCTTAAATAATCAGGGCAACTTCTTCATAGTGACTACATTCACCACTACATTTAGAAATTCTCCGTTTTATTGAAGTTACAGCAGCGAATTCTCGTCTTTCGTCCAGAACAGAATTTCATTCTTTGGAGCTTAGTCTTTTGCAGGAGCAATCAACGCTCAGAAATGTCTCTCAAATCGTACATTATATGAACGCAATGTAATATATCTCCTTATTATGTTACCATACCGCCCTAGGTTGTGAGATGCCCCACATTTTCTGTTAGAAAGATGAAAGTGTCTGCGTAACTGAAATTAGTAGAAGGCAACTCTCCAGCCATAAAGAGGCACAACTGTGAAAGGTGTACATCAGATTGAAGTTGCTCGTAGTCAAGTTACTTGGTTTCCATCTTTATCGTTAATTCTGAATTAATACCGGGTTTACCGCCTTAACATCAAAAGCCACTTAATTATCCAGATTCCATAATCTCATCAAGTGGGTGAAATATTAAATGTACATCTCCTCATTGATTAGGTTTCCCCTTTCCAGCTTGGAACTGAGTATTTATCCATAATTTTAGGGAGAACATTCAAACATCCAGTCACTAATTCATGCTACTAACAAGGGCAATAGTATTCCAATTTGGGATGTTTTCTTCTGATGACCTTTGATTTTGATTAATTACAGCTGATCCTGATATTTTTGGTCATCTTGTCTCGCTCATCCGCATCTACTCAATGCTTGGTCAAACTTATCCACAGAAATGAAATGAATCAATTTCAACTGAATCAATCGACTGCTTCTCTAACTTCCATTAAATACCAATTTTCACAGGGAACGGAAAGGGCGAAATAATCAAATATTTCAAGGTTCAAGAACATTTTAAGGAAAGAAAACAAATTTCTTTATCCCCCAAATCAAATCCCAGTCACAATGTCCCATTCAAGGACGTAACCCTCACTAACCTCTTCATTCTCAAAGGGAAACAAATCCATTCACACGCAATCACTTGTTGCGCCGAATGAGAAAGCACACTTTCACCCCAAAATACTGCCGGCGAAAAACAATCGTGTCGAAAATGTAATCAAGGTGCGCGTATCACTCTCGAATTGGCTATTTGATACCTTAAGTGTCCTTTTTCATTGCCACCCAGCCAATGAAAGGGATCTTGTGATCTGATTTATGACCGTTACGTCATTCCGATGCGATGAGGTTGGTTTTCAATTAAATTTTCCAAAATATTTACACGCCAACGATTCGTAGTTTATCGCACATTTTAGACTCGTGATATTTTCAACAACACACTCCTAAGTTTGTGCTCGTTTGAAGGTCAATAAAGGGGCGAAAAGCCCGGGGTTGGTTAATTTTGCTCATACGAGTATATTGACAAGCAGTACATTTACCAATTTAATTTTGTTGTGGCAACTTTTCGAAAATAAGCACGAAGTACTCTCGTAAAAGTTTCACTTTGTTGGCATCGAGATTTGTATTCTGATGTGGATTTTTCCGGTGAAATTGCGAATACGAGTACATATATATACAAGTATGTGGAATGAAATTAACAAAAAGTTGTTGAATCATTGAATTGAGGCAAAGGTCAATGAGAGTGAAGAACCCCATTAGTCTTGTAAATAATTGATATATTAATCGAAACAAGTTACAGAATTTTGCTTACAATGAAATCAGGGGCACAATAACCGTATTTTACCGGAGTATATTTCGAATTGAACTTGGATGTGTGATCGTACATATTGTTGGTGGTCTTTTGTGTTTAAATGGGCAGATTTCGATTTGTTGCTGTTGGTAGGAAGACGATAAGCAATCAGCAAAGGTTCGTAAATAAGTGGAAAGCAAAAATTTTTGTTATTTTGGAAAGAGCTAAGGTATTTTTAGAATTATAGGTATTTTTATAAATATAGAAGTGGTAGAATAAATATTTCTATGATTCGGACTCTTCGAAGCCTGAAAGTCTGATTGCAGTAATCAATCATATTGGCAATCAAGTTTCGAAACTTTTGCCCAGCAATTTTACAATTGACTCTCTTTATGCAACAAAGTATCAATTTAATAAGGGGTTACATATGTTTCTCCGCTCAAAAACGTAGCGTTTTTCAAGATTTTTTTTCGCTACGATATTAAATTAATATAAAAAAAGTAAAATATACATTATGTAAAGTATTTCTTGACGAATACAACACTTTATTGACAATTGAAGAAAAACAATTATAAAGTATACATTTCGCCCATCTCCGGAAACCTCTCTTCAAAAACGTGCTATGCGGTACCAGGAATATCTCTGGTAAGTTTCATTTGAAAAAAAAACAAACCTGTTAAAGTAGATGGATTAAACTAGTCTATCATAGCCGTTTTCAAAAATTTTAATTTTTAACAAAATGGCAGCTTTTTGAACGCACGAGGCTGTTTTTGACTAAAAAACTAGCCACATTTTTATTTATAACAAATCTAAAAATTAAGTTATCAAAACAATCCTACGTAGGAGACTAGATAATGGTATTAAAAATATCCGTGCGAAATGAAATGCAAATCGGTCGAGTGGATCAAGAGATATTTCTGGAACCGAATCGGAAAACACTGTTTCGAGAAAAACGCAAACGAAATGCAAAATCTACAGTGTGTCTTGCCTGCGTGGCTTCGAAAGCAAAACTGAAAATGTGCTCGAGTAGTGCCTTCTGGAATATTCAGAATTCTATTATTCTTCTACATGGTTTAAATCTATTGCTAAGCAGGTATAAATATTTACGAGGGCACTGACCCGTCATTAGAGAAAGTAGGAAGGCAGAGCTGGCACGCAGCTGCTCATGTCCCTAATGAGCGCTACGCCCGATCCGATGTCTAACGGTCATAGCTTTCTTAATTATTGGAATTTTTGAAAAATTCTTGCGGCATTTGAATTGCAAAAGAATATAGAATTTTTTCATGCAAAAAAAAAATAGATTTTTTTGAGTGGAGAAACATATGTAACCCCATAAATGTCATCTACATTCATAAGCAAAGCTATTTTGCCCTATTTGCGAGGAAAAAGAAAAGTATGACCGCTGATGCTAGATTAAAATCTACGTCATCTGTTTAACTGATATTGTATTGAGGACGCTTAGAGTTGCGCCGAATCTTATATCCTAGTAGGCCAAGCTCTGCTCGATGTTTCCCAATATTTTAGATCATCAAAATAACAACAACAAAACCTCTTAACTTAAAAGCTTTTCGTGCGGATGTGTGTAATCCTGGACTAAACAGTGATGTAAACGCCGTACCTCGGGATATAGTAATTTATTTTGATTGCACTTCAAGTTTAGTTTTGGTATTTTCGTTATATCGGCTTCTAGCTGATGATGATGGTATAGATGTAAACACTTGAGCCTTGCCTTGAGCCTGGTGCCATTTAAGCCTTGTCTAGCGAGGTCATCAAACCGATGGAAAATTAAACAGTGTGTGACGAAAATGCGATAAATAGGCATATAAAATTCCGGACGCTGCCATATAGCAGTTTGATATACAGCATTAAACGCGGTCCAAAAGATACGCCAGTAAATTGAAATAAATAGTTATTTAGTAGAAAACTTCTTCTTTCGAGAGCCTTAGAGCCAGGTGTACTCAATAAGAAGACTTTTTATGACTAGGGTTGCTTTTATCGGAATTCAAGTATTAAAAATCCAATTTCGATGAGCAGGATCTCGATGCTTTTGGAAAGTTCTCGAAGTGGCCTAAGAATTTTGGAAAATTAACATTATGGTCGTTTCACTAGTAACATGCTTTCCTTTGATGGAGTCTGGAGCAATTCGCAGAATGTTGATATAACTTTCCCGAATACATAATAAAATTTTAAGTGCCGCACCGCAACAGAAAAGCTTTTCGGGAATTTGAGGAAAGCAGGAAATCGTAGATCTATTTAAAAAGCATCGTCAATTCGTCATCGACTAGTTAGATATTCATACTATTCATACATCAGTTAATACAACTCAGAACTTCTTCTCGATGAATGAATGGTTGCTTGTATGCCATGCGGCATAGTTTATAGAGTAAGTCAGTCAGAATTATATTCAACCAATTCATAGCAACACAAGCCATAAAAATTCAAAAAGCAATGGAAAGAAGTGTAACGTCGAAGCATGTCCAACCAAACATAAATTTTAATGATTGTGGCATAACGAATAACAAATTCGAAAAATAACTCCGTATTTAATAAATGTATTATGGCATGCATTGTATGGCAATCCTAAACCGACATATCCTCCAAGCCTTCCACTTGCATTTTATCACAAAAAAAAAAAAATTGGGTAACATGGAGGACTAGGAGCCTACATCTCTGATTCGCCACCTTCATCGCGGAGGAAGCACAGACCAGTGATACCTCCGGCATACAAACAGTTAATATTTTCGTATGCAATGGAACACCTTCGGCTGTTCGCTTGACCAAGTTTGCCAACTTTGGCATTTGCATTGAACCAGAACTGTACGACATCATTGGGGGTGATTTTTCTTCTATTTTCAATAAAGACCAATCAGGGAAAGTTCGACATGTTCGATGGTTATTTGGCTTCAGCTCTGATCTTATATGATGAACATATGTACAGACAATTCTTTGGAAACATGCAAATGTCAGAATTTTCAACTGATGCCTAGCTCTTGAGAATTGCACAGAATCGATTGATTGTGATGTTTACTGACTAGCATACAGCTGAAATATTCTCTTTACATCTGGCGTCTCACTGGCATCGCAACATAATAGAGTGAGCAAGTTGGAATACAAATATGATATCTGTCCAAAAACAATTAGAAAAATTGTGCGTATTTAATGAATACGCTCGCTTGATGAATTGTTAGGCTTTTTTGAGGCACTTTTTTACAAATTTTACGGATATGTAATCTCGTCCAAAGTCATAAGTGTGCTGAGATCAATATACAAAAAGAACGTGACAGGCGTTCCCCAGCAACTTCTCTCGGATTTTTAAAAATCGATGCATGTGGAACTTATCACATCAAACAAGCATTGATCAGCACACACGCCGGCAAAGCTGAAACATCAAGGTAGCTAAGTCAGCTCACGCGCTAGCAACCTGTGAACTGCAGCGGATACGGATCGAATATCCGACTGCAAGCATATTTGCTTAGTCATTGTAAATTCCATAATCCATTCCCACGAATTTGTTATACATTTTTCCACCTTAAAATCAATAAATAGAACCAAATGTTAAAATTGTAATTAAACTTAAGTTGGTAATAAAGCGAGACACTTGTCTCAGAAATAATTTTTTTTATTTAATTTATCAAAAGAATTTATCACATGGACCAAGGGTGTATCATAAGCTCATTGTTATTTTGTTCATTTACTCGTACATATAAATGTCAAGGGTGGAATAGGGCTAAGCCATACAAAAATTCTAGCTTTGATGTTTGCAGATGACACTGTCTTCTCCGTGGGTTTGGTAGATATAATGGAGCTCAACGTTAATATACCAGACAATTACTGCAAGACTTGGAGCCCGACTGTAAACCTATCGAAGTCAAAGATAATGATATTCAGAAACGGCGGTAGAGCGTACACAGAAAAGAGTTTAAAAAGTGAAATATGCTACAAAAACATAAATACTTTTTCACAAAGCTATGGAGCTACAGCTCATACGTAAAAAGTTTCTACGCTACTTCTTAAACGTGGTTTTGGGATTTTCGAGTAGTTTTCCATACTATATGGTAACAGGGGTTGCACCTCTGTTCTTCGACACACCCAAGCTTTAGCTTGGAAAATGTATGCAAAAATGTAATGACTTAGCTTTTGATTACGGCTTACGTGTGCTGGTTACATTAATGAGGAACTTTCTAAAAGAAACAATTTAACATTTTGCTGGTGAAAACAAAAACGTACGAAAATCGTGTAAACGAAAAGACAAAACGGACCACTACTTGCAAGACAAAACGTTATTTTTGGCTTGAAATTCAAAGAATGTGATTAACACAACTTTTATATAAGAGGTAGGTAGCCAAAGTGAACTGCATATAGCACCACTTGAACCTTTCTGGCTTATGTAGCTTTGCACTTTGAGGAACGTGGGGATGTACTCCTCGTCATTGCAATATGCAATATTTCTGTATAAATTCAACGCAAATGTGTGGTTGCTTTTAATTACAGATGAATAACAAAATAGTTCAAGTAACCAAAATACAGATACTGCATAGTCCGTACGGCTTGTGTACATACACAAACATAAGCAAACACAAGTGTTGCTGGAAAAATCACCACATCAAAATTTCGAAAAAATAAATTATTGTCATGGTAGATATTTACTTCCCTAAATAAATGTAGATAGTGTGAAACGGATGGTTTCAAAAACATTTGAAAATATTGGCTTTTCCGCATCGAATCCCAAACCAATTTCAGTATAATCTAGTTGAAATCACATGGTCCTGATTAATGGTGCAGACGCCCCCGTCATTAAATATTTTCCGATTGTTACCAATTAGTTTCCAAACGTCGGGTAGGGTATTCCAGTAACTTTGTAGTGCACTGTACTGGATTTAATTAATTACAAGTTGATTCGAATGGCTCATATTTTACAAACCTTTTTCTGGTCGTATGCCCCTGGTATTTCTAAATACGCTAATGTAATTTGTAGCGTGCTTATCAGACTAACAAGTATGACATGAATGCCAGTAGAATAGATGAAATTGCAACGCAATGCGTCAAAATAGCGATGCCCAGTGTTGTAACCGGACTGCACATCCACTGCTAGTATTAAATCTCTCCGTAATAACCAACGGGTACTGGATTAGTCCATCCCAACCTGAGTTGATTAACTTTTCAAAACCAAGGATGAGCAAGAATAACTGGCGTCACCATACTAATCTGTCACCGTCAACGACGTTCGAGGTAGAAGGTTTATAATAACTACATCAGGGCTAAATTCGTCAACATAGTCCTGACATGTGTTCACATTACCGCAAACGAAACGCATGATTCTGGAAAAGAATGATTCTAGAGGCCTATCAAGAAAACCTACGCAATACCCCAAGGATTTCGTTTAGCACCATTAAGCTGATTTACCACCAAAATTGGAAAGGAAGAAAGTCGGAAACCATAGCTTGCACAACACAGGTCGGCAAATGGACTTAGGCTCATTAACTTTGCTGCGAAGCGAAATATCACTACGACCAGCACATGGTGTCCTGCCTCAATATTCACAAAAGGACATGGTAGTCATTTAATCATAAATCGGCGAACAAAATCAATCTTGTTGTTATCTTGCTGGAATGACTGCTGTATTATAAAATAGGACCTCTAGTTAGTTGCAGCCAAGGTACATATACGGATATTAAAGACCCCATGAAAACAGAGAAATTATGTACTCTGAGCAGATTCATTTGCACGGCAGCAAACGGTCAGGTTTTTTACCGTTCGCGGCTCCGTCATCTTCTAGGAAGCCCCGTTACCATATGCATATGCACTAATATTCATCACTTAGAGTGTCATCGCCGCCAAGAAGGCTTCATTAGACCACTTAGGAAATAAAAGAACAGAGAAGGACAACGGCTTTTCCGGGAGAAAAAAAGGAGAATAAGAAATGCAGGATCGAATCAATGAAGAGCTGCTACTCCAAGACATTGTTTGGAAGTTATACCAATTAAAAAGAATAAACCAAGAAAGTCTAACCAGAAACTTCTACTCGTAGAGATAAGCAAAAAAATAAAACAGTAAGTATAGTCACGATAGTTCTCCAGCATATGGAAGCGCCACTTCTGCAGATTGTTAAACGGCAGGAACGCCACAAATATGTCTGGTAGATAGAATGAACCATTCTACGAAAGTCACCAATTCAGTTTATTCGAGTAAAATGAATTAGGGACAGCAAAATTAAATAAATATAAAAAGGCTGACGGGGTGGATGGCGAGTTAGGTGACTTCGAAAACACAAAAACTCATTTCCAAAATTTGGTCGGAAAAAAGCATAGATGATGAATGAAATCACAGCATGGTGTTACGATTCAAATCAAATAGGACTTCCAAAACTGAGCCATCTATTGTATAAGGGCATCAATCTCCTTTACATCGCATAGAAGATCTTGTCTGACGTATTGAGTGAGTCATGTCGATTTTAGGCCAGATAAGCACAATGTTTTACAAATAATCATACAAAGGCGAATCCTGGAAAAAACTCAAGAAATTCATATCGATACTTACCAACTCATTATCGGATTCAGATGATGACAGATGACAGGTTCTACAGAGACGAGCTATACGAGGCTGTCTAGTATCCTCATCCCCGCCAAACTCGTCAGATTATGCGAAATGATAATGGAAAATGACTCCAGTTCAATAAGGCTCGGAAGTGTTCTCATGAAGATGATGCCAAAAGGGGTTAACATATGCTGATTTCCTTTGACTTCCAAACTTGATATTATGTTTTTAGGTGGAAAAACGTGCGAAGAAATAAAAGCGAATTTGGATGCTGTCTATGGGGACCCTTCACGATTTATGACAACTGTGAGATATTGGTTAAACCAATTTAAAGGTGGCCGTGCATAGCAAGTAGATAAACAGTGTTTGTAGTTCTTGCATTGTGTTGTTACCGTTGATGAAACCTGGATCCATTTTTACACGTCAGAGAGTAAGCCACAATTAAAATATTGGATTTTTCTAGGTGAATCTACTCTGACGAAGGCAAATACGCTCTCATTGGCTGGAAAGGTCATGGCTAGGATTTTTTGATACAACCACCGAGAAGCATAACAGTGATTTGATAAGAAATTGACGGAGGCACTGCTAAATTTGGCAACGCACCAGATCACTCGTCCGGAATCGCCAGGGCTATTTTGTATGAATTACTGCCGCATGCCTGGCTCCCTGTGACTTTGTTTTTTGCTCCCCAACATGAAAACGTGTCTCGCAGGAGTAACAAATCATCAAAAGTGTATCGTCCCCAAAGGAGATAACGTTGAAAAATGAGGGAAACAAATTTAAAAATTTGCGTTTTCATTCCTAACACAGGTACTTATTGACTCGCCCTTGTGGTTTGGGATTTTTCCTCTTCCGCTTCGCTATTTAAAAATAAAAACTCGTCAGGAATGAAATGAGTAGTCATTCTTGAAAATTCTTCTCTCGTTGGCCTAAGGAGAAACTTAAGTAATATGTCCCAGTGAGGAAGTATTACTAACATTCTCTATTTAATACCCTCATTTTCGCAGTCCTGCTTTATAGGGTAGAAGCTCCGATGTTAGAAAAACCGGTCGTTGAGAAGGCAAGATTTTTGATTGGTTTGATGAAATGCTTAAGGGCTGGTTATATTTCCCACTAAATCTACGAGTTGTACAGAGACACTGACCTCCTAAAAAAATTGCCTGAGATGCTCAAAGCACTGGTATAAAGGGCGTTCGATTCTGTCTCGAATGAATAATGCATTAGGGCTTTGGAAAAGGACAGAGGTAACTGAAGATATTCTTTGAAATTCAGATTCACTCCGGACTATAGTGCCATCGAAGTAAGTAAATAAGTAAGTATTTGTAAACTATTGTATTCTGCTGACAGATTTTTATAAGCAAATAATTGTTTTCTTTCATTTTTCAATTCTTCTTGGACTTTCGCCGCTACTTCGTCAATCTCTGGTTCAAATCATTCAAAGTTATTTTTTCTGATGAGTAAATAAGATCATTCATCGATCCACATAAAGAAAAGTCCATTGGAGTCAAGTCCAGCAAACTTGGAGGTGACAGAATGGGTGTATCCCGCCCTATCCATAATTTTCATACATGCGATTTAATCACTCTCTAACTTCATGACCATAGTGTGCGGGGGCACCATTCTACAGAGACACAAAAACTGTTCTCCTATCAGCTAATATCGTAGAATAGTTCCGGTGATTTGTTTCGAAAAAATTGCAGGCAAAGGTTCGAATTAGACTTTGAAGGAAGCCAATAGGGCTCGATCAGCTTATTACCCAGTATGCTGAACAGCTCTGTGTCTCGTGGAGTGGTCGTTGCTTTCTGCCCGGGTATGTAAATTGTGGACATTAGTAATCCGGCCAAAAAATTCGTTTTATTTTGCTTAAGTCTTATTGTTGCTCAGTTGACTTATTTGTTTGAATTGTAGAATTCCAAATGCTTCTCTGAGTACCCGGTTTGTAGCTCATGTAGAGGTATATGATAAAATCCATGTATGCTTCCTGAATGTAGAATTCTCCAGAAGTAAGTCTTACTTGGATTAGACTATTTAGCTTCTTAACTGGATTGTTTCGGACGTAATGTAAAGCGACTTTGTAGCTGCGAATACTTTCTGCTAAAGCAAGATGTGGGTCTGTCGACCATATCCGCGTTATTCCTGCCTCCCTCAACCTGAAAAATTTTCTAATAAATGTCCTTCCATTTGGGGTAGTCCTTTTAGGGTATTCCAATCCCGCTCGTTGATCGTTACCATTGGAGACCATAGACATAAAACATGCTTGCATATTCTTGTGTTGAAAAGTCCTTCATCGAGGATATTATGAATTAAACCTCGGATACTCGGTTAAAAACTACACAGTGGTTATGCAAATAAATCTGCACTACTTGCCTTGCCGGGCGCTACCTACCAGAGCTGGTCACTTTTTCTGCTTTTAGGTGCCGCAAAATGAACATTTATAGTATTTAAAAAATTTTGTACGGACTTACGTTGCACAATAATAAACTTTTTTTACGGGATAAAAAATTCAAAATTTTATAGGACTGTTGTAAAAGAATGTCCCATTTTTGAGTTTTATAGTTTGAACGCGTTGGGTCGTATCTTGAAAACTACTGACACTTTGAAGTGAGCTAACATTTTGTTTTTGTTTGGAAATATTAGGTACACGTATCAAAATTACATTACAGTTACATGCATTTTCCACCCCCTTCCTACCACCCAGACGATTTTTTGCTCAAAATATGAGAAGGAATCTTCCCTTAAAACCTTCGATACATTATTCGGAAAACCTTGTATACGGTATTTATCCTTTTATATACTAATACATGTCTTATGGAAGTGCTGTTCCTAAAAGATAAATTATAAGAACTAGTTTGGGGTTAGCAAAAGTTCAAGAAGCGCTTCAAATTAACTAAAGGGTGTCCCAAAATTCATGGAAGAAATTTTTATTTAAAAATTGTAAATTATGAACTGATTCTAAAGTATACAGTGTAGGGTTACGTATATGGAATAGTATATTGGGTAAATGGCCTCCACGGCCTTGCTGGTACATACGAACTATTTTGTCTGAATTTTACAAAACAGGTTTGCATAAATGTGACTGAATTTCTGTGATACAGCCCTCAATTTGCTCCTTCAAGGCGTGGATGTTACTGAGCTTGTTGGCATAAACCTTCAAAAGACACTCAAGAAAAAAGTCCAACGGCATCAAATCGCATGAATTTGGCAGCCAATTCTGATCTCCAAAATGGGAAATTACAGGAAATGATTCATCCTGTAATTGAATTATTTATTGCCTGTATGGCGTGTTAAACCATATTGTTGAAACCACAAGTCATCCATATCCATATCTTGCAATTTAGGCACAGCAAATTGGATAGCCTGACCAGCCGCATTTTCAAAGAAAAATGATCCGATGATACTTCCAGCCCAACATCCGCACCAAACAATGACACGTTGTGAATGATTTTGTTTCCCAATAATCACTCGTGGACTTCCTGAACCCCAAATCTGGCAATTTTGACGATTAAAAATGCCATCAAAATGAAATGAGCCTCATCGCTGAAGATGATTTTGTTTGAAAAATCAGGATTCACTTCTTGTTGTTAACCGTTAGCTGTCACGCAGGTTTTTTTCCGTTGGCAACACTTTACCGCACAAATGGGGTAAAATTCACATCTTGGTTGAATTTTGGGACACCCTTTATATATATAAAAATGACTCAAGTCTGAATGTAGAATTCCAACAATAAATGACTTGGATGAAGTCAAGAAATGAACCTTATGAAAGTTATTGTATGTCTGGCAAGAACTACTACGATTAAGTCTTCCAAATGCCAATTAATCGTAAAGTATCTTAAACCTTTCAAAAAAAAAAATAAAATCCTAAATCAAAATGCCTGTGGTGAAGTTAAAAAAATGAAGTTTCTAGGTAATGTCAAGCGAATAGACAACCATACTCTAACCACTAGATTTAGAAGACTTAACCTCATCTCATATAATGATCAGAGTCATTAAACTTTATGGAAGGACAAAAGATTAAATGCTAAGGGTTGCATATAAGAGGCGAGGAGTTCAACTATTTTATATTTTCCTTTAGCCTTTCGTCCTTGTAAAACTCCACTTCAAAACTGACGAACGAGTAAACTCTAAGCGGAACACTTTCTAAATGTGTATATCTAATAGCACAGCTGGAATATACTCGTACATACACAATGGATAGTAGTAGTTATTGTTTGACAGGATTATATGATTGTAGGGACCAGGAGCTGGAATTAACTATAGCCCACCTATTACGTCGGTGTTGTTATCAGCTTCCAAAGGCAAACTCTGAGTGATTATTTCTTCATTAGCTGAGTAAGCTCTCGAATGAAAGCATTATGGGCAAGAGCCTTTCTAGTATCAACTCCGAAAGGAGAACCCCATGTTTTTTTGGCACTGAAAACCGATATCGACGCTATTTGATTATGGTAGGAGTATCTCTGTTGACTAACGCAATAGTCATTGCTGCGATAAGACGGGTTCTATTGAATTTCAACACTTTATCACTTTCAATTACAAAGAAGTCAGCTTTAAAAATATATCGTCAATTAGCAGTTAAGGGAGTACCCCATTAATTAGTAAATCTACATATTTTTGAAAAAGCGACAATACCAAGAAGACGTGGTTACTAAATATTTTTGTGGAGCAGCACCATCATTCTACCATGTCTTTTTATCCATGACATAGCTTGTATGGGCCAATTGGACTACCAATAAGATATATGATAACTTTTTAACCACGTTTTAAATATTCCAATCCTCCATGGTTTTTTTGCATTTTGAATTTGATTTCTGAACTGAAATCTTTTTTCCAATGTTATTTACCCCCATTCCATTGTGACCTGAGAGTCAGACAAGAGTAATTGAATTTAGCCTAACGACCACGTGTATAGAGGCCTTGCATTTCAAACTAGTAGCTGGGAGTTGTGATAAGCGCTTGTTTGTCGCTACATATACAGATTCTTTCCATCAAATTTAGACAGGACTCAGCACTAGACCATAACACAGGTTCTTCGCTAAGTTTTACTATGTCCCTAGCTCCATATTCTAAAGAATCGGTTGAGAGCTGCCACAGCAAAACTCACTTGATATTATGTCAGTAAATTGGAAATGTAGAAATATTAAGCTGATATTGTAAAAATTATATTCATACCTTACTTAACCTGAGTGAGATTTAAGATGTTAAACAAGGCGTGGCGCATTATTCAAAGAATAGTGCGACACTCGATAGCCGACTTCAGGAGTGGCATCTTTCAAAACTCTGTTCATTTGTGTGCATACGCAAACGGCATAATAGCCAGAACACAGCGAGCTGAAGATGATATTAATGAAAAATGGGGAGGAAGCGTTTCAACCGCGAACTGTACGGGCTATGCAGCTATGCCAATCTCGTCGGAAAAGCTCGGATAACCCGGCTTGAATATCTAGGTCATGAACACTATCGACCTGGCCCAGAAAGTTTTCGACTCTAACCCAGAGGGACAACGTGATAGAGGACGAGTTCAATAGAAGTGGAAGGGGACCTCACCCAGCTTCGAGTGCATAACTTTAGGCTCAGGTCTAGGACCACCTCGGAATATAGCGTCATCTTAGCAAGTAAATTGCTATCGAGAAAAGAAAGCGGGTAGATTTGCATATTGGTAAATGGCTTCGGACACCTTCCGTTCTTAAGCACCATCTAAGAATCCATATGAATTTGAATACACAGATGTTAATAATAATGATGGGGACTATGAGAAAAGCATCAAAATAGCGAACATAATTCATTCATTTCGCCTCTTAAAGTTATACCCGCTGACCACTTGCAGACCGATTTAAACTGATTTAATCACCATTCCATTGTAGTTTTATGCTACACACAAAATTTAGTTCTTAATCGAAAATAGGAAGTTCTAATTCAAATGCAAAATAAATCTAGTTCACGAATATGTATTGCAAAAGGCCTAAGAGTCCGTAATTCAACTGATTTCGCTTTAATGAAAGTTTCAAATAATTTGATGCATTTTTGGCAAATCTACTCGCTAAATTCAAAACTGATTGTGTTTAGGATATTTATCCGTGACATCGACTTTGATTGATTTATATCAGTCCGTTTTCAAATAAGCTCATGTTTCCGTATTTTATAATACCAACGATGTCGAATGAAAACTTTCAAATATATTTGTGTACGGTAAATGTTTGAAAGTATCATATTTTATCCTACTAAGGACAGTTTTCTAATACAACCGAAAATTTTGTCTAATACCTTTATCCTGAAAAATACCTTTTCGTAAGAAGCTTACTGACTGCTGAAGCGTTACAAAAAATTGTTGAAATGTAATCGACTGAACAAAGCCATATGTACCTGCTTAAAAGTCGATTCCTTTCACCATCAAAAGATTAGTTTCTGTTTTTTTCTGGAATCTATCTCAAATGTTGATTTTTCCGCTTCAGATAAGCAATTTTATACATGAACAACTTAAGGACGACTCGATGAATATTCCAATACAAATAAGTGCAAAATACCCCGGACATTCAAAACCCAAAAGACTTTCCTTGTTGGGTATGCATATGGTATTCAAGATATTGAGACATTTTTTTAATTTATTTGAAATATAAAATTTTTCACTTAATTGCTCCAATTACACAGAAAAATATTTTTTGGCTTCATCTCATTTCTGAATCATGAATTTCCATTTGTTTCCTTTCTTAATTGTACACTGTCCATTGGTGTAGACAAATATTCTTATGTCCACCAAGGGGATGATAAAGAATTTTCCTACAAAGAACAATTGTCAACTTTATTAGCAAAGAGGGAAATATCTAAGAAGAAAATGATAAAAAATAAAAATTCAAAGCTACTAAAGATCAAAATAAAACAAAATTGTTAAGCTAAAAATAATGAAGCAACAGAACAAAAGAAGCGTTGAATGAAATCCAGAACTCTTCACAAAAGACCTCGAGTGAGTCTTTTATAATTTTAATTTAATGAATCATACCACTACCGGAGCCAGGAATGTGACCCAAGGCTTTTTCCGCGATTGTACTCGTAGTTTATTTGAATGTTCAAACTACAGCGCTGTTGATAAAACCAATGAAATAGGAACCATTTCTGAATGAAAGTCGGAGAAAAAAAATTCTATACGTACGTTTTTGGATTCACTTGAGGCGTCCTATGTAATTGCTGCTTCAAAAAAATGAAAATTCAAGGACCAAGGGGGCAGGATGAGAATTTCCAGATGTTCCTAACTTTATGAAGGAGATAATTCGATTTTGCTACTCGTAGATATGCCAATCATTCTGTCGTTTTATTTTATATATTAACTATCTTCTTAAAACTACCACAAGCCAAAATCGAGAAAATTTGTTGTACATAAATGGAAACCAAAAAGGACGCCTCGTGGCATTTGAATTTCGTTAATCGTGTGTTGGGGCTTACTGTCAGTCAAGCCTACTGTGTTGATGTTAACGTCTTAAAGTCAATTATATAATAATAGATGTCGCGAATATGTTGTATGGCTTAGGAAAAAATTACGATATTTCAGAGTACTTCCGAAAGTGGGCGTGGTGGTATACTAATGAGCATTCAAAGTGAGACGGGGATTACGGTTAAAAGTTTGATGGGCAGGGGGGAATGTTACTAGCAGTTTTAGTGGAGCTTTGGTGGTGAAAAAGCGTCAAAACTACGCACTAAATAGTGTTGATAGCGTGGAAGAACATCTTTTCGGAAGAAGGGGAGATATACTATTTGGATTAACCGATTTGGGTATGTTAAGATACTTAAGTACTCTTCCTACTACAAGAGTGTGAAAGTGGATTCATTCCATTGAGGAATCAACGAACTCAAGTGTAGGCGGGGACAAAGCACAATCTGAAAGTGTTGAGTATGCAAAGTGTGCAGTAAGCAGATCGACCTTGTCGAAAGAGATGACAGTTGTAATGTCAATATAAATGAGCATAGCGATGGAGAATGAGGCAGAATTTCTAACATTTTTGACGAGCGACTAACAATGTTTACTACCTTAGAGGCATTGTAGTATTTTTTGCCTCAGGTTTTGGTCGTATTGAAATTATACACACTTGAGAAAAACCTTGCACCCGTTCCTGGCTCGTATAAACTTTTTTCGGTTTTCTGTTCGGTCTGTTGGTTCGGTAGGGTAGGACTAATAAAAAATTTATTTAATCCTGACAGCCTCTTCGTAGCTCGGGGTCGTACCATTCCTTTTCTTTTAGTATGATACTTTTCATCCGATGAGGGATAAAGGAATTCATTCCAAGGAAAGTAGTGTATGAGATCATATTAGCGCTGCATCTACGTCGTTATCAAAGAAACTTAACGACATTGATCTTGATTATGATGAAAAGTCGCCAGAAATGCCGTACCTGATGATGATACTTGTGATTAGCAGGGACATTTAGTACAAGAACCTTCATCGTCTATGGCTTGGGAAGCTTCTTTTGCAGAGCATGAAACGTTTTACTACCCAAACTTCCCATCAGGTAAGGCCTAGATTTCTGTCAGCCCAACCAAAGACAGCAATATCTAAACTAGTGTAGCCGCATAGTAAGGCTGCAAATGCGAACAGTAGTCCTGCCGAAGTATCTAAGGCAGCAGGTAATTAGCATTCACCAACTAATTTTCAGGATTAGGTCACAGGAAACTATGTTTGATGACTATGACCTCAGCGCCGTTTGCTCCAATCACAAGAAAGAAGAACCTCTTAGCTGCTCCAATTTTAGAAGCATAATTCTGCTTAAAATCACGTACCAGACCTTTTCCGCCAAATTGACTCAATGTTTGAGACCACTTGTCGAACATCTGATTGATCAGAATTCACAAATTTTTCCCACTACGGCAGATTCGACAGAAAACCCACTCGCTCACCTTGTCTTTCTAGAGTTCTATGTCGCGTAGGACACCATCTACGTAGACGAGCTATACAGAGCCATATTTAGGAATGGTATCACTATCGAGTACGTTAGGTTGTGCAGAATAGCGATGAAAAATGATGGGGCAAAGATCGGAAGTAATCTCAACCAGACCTTCGATGTCGAAAAAGGGTTTAGTTAAGGTAAAATAATGCACGAGAAGCTGGAAAACCAGAGGCACAATTTTTAGAAAAACTGTTGATACTCGTACGTTGATGATGTCGAGGTCATGGTCAGAACACAGGAATCTCTCACTAGTGCGTTTCCAAGTATTAAAACATACTTTCTATTTGGAGCTTCTTTAGCCTAAGAAGACAATTGAGCAGAATGATCTTGTCCAGACATATTAGGAAGACTCTATATAATACTGCAATTATCCAAGATCAGTGCGGATGAAGATATCTTTCGATGTTTTGAAGGTGATGTTAAGCCAGATAAGGAGAAAATATAGCAGCAGACTCTACGAACTGTACATTAAGAAAGTGTACATTATTCGCCTGAGAATGGTTAAGATATATACAGCGAGTAAATATTGACGTTTCAGCCTAAAGAACCTTCCTTTCCAACACGGATGAATAATGTTGTAGAGGAAAATCTCGACTTAGTTGGCGCGAACAAGTGGAAGGAGAATACGTATTGTGACTAAATTCATCTTTGAATTTATTTACTTATTTATTTTATGGACATAAACTAACGACTTTGTCTTGACTGCATATTAATTAATAAATTATCATCAGCTGTCCTTTTCTAGAATCCAATAAGAGCTGTTGCCGTTAAAATGAGACAAAGCATGAGAAAAAAATATACTTACGTTATCGATCCTGGTGTCGGCACATTGCACAGCGACATCCAGGATACCAGGACCTTAAGCAAAAAGCTAATGATGCAGCTTTTCTACCCATATCTTGGAAAAGTTCAACAAAACTTATTTTTCAATTCAAAAATTTAATTTCGAAGGCAAAAAATTTAAATGGTGTACACATGTTGAAATTTTAATTGAATCCACACCTATAGCAATTTTATTTCAGAAAAATAAATATTGACAAACAAAAAAATAAATAAACATGATTGAGCCTTTATAAAATCTATTTTTAATCCCTCTGAACACCTATGAAGAAATAAACAGAAATGTTTGTTGGCATTCAGCCACAACGATGATTTACATTTGAAAGGTGTGTTTTCATGTATTCAGTTATTGATCTCTCAGACAGTTTTGGTCTTTTATATTATTTTCAATTGCTTAATGTATTGGAGAAGTTGATTCCGAGTTCCTAGGACGGCTACTTTAATTCGCAATTTCAATTTCCCATTTCTTGCATGTTTAACAATTGCTAGAAATAGACAAACAAACAGAACTTTCCGCATGAATGTTTTTTTTTTAAGAACAAAGATATTAATCCATGAGTGCAATCGTGCTTATTCGAGTTGGATGAGTTACAAGTTAGACATTCACCTGCGTCTATATCGTTACATGCCCGATCAGGTTATCAGTAAAATTAAAATTACGAAAAAGAATTATTTTGGTACCAAATCGACCAATCAACAATAGATCTTCAACTCTGGCAAAAAATATCTGGGAAATTGCAATACGTGGAAACGGTGAAAATATTGATCATGACTTGGACCTATTACCTGCCTTTTCCTGCCCTTAATGTGGTTCCTATAAATCCGCATGGTCTTAACTTTCTGGATAGTGCTTTTGAAATATGTTGTTGTATACTTGTATAGATGATATTGAAATGGCTGCTTGTGTGTTGTCAGCCAAATCAAATCAAGAACTAACAACAGCAAATAACAATGGATATTAGCCCTTTTTAATGTATAAATGCTAAAATTATTCCTTATGCAAAGAAGTTCTACCATTAAGGATAATCGACCGATATCCCTCCTGCCCTATTTCTCTAAAGTATTTGAGAAGGTACTACCATACAAAGGCAAATAAAGTCCCATATTCATTCCAACAACTTGCTTTGTCCAATGCTCAAAACAAAATCGTCATCTATGAAATATCGTCATATACGATAGAAACTCTCTTGCTCTTTAATACTTCCCAGACATTATGCTAAATAGCTCAAAAATTGAGTATGTTGACATTGGAAAAAACTAGGAGTTGTTCTTAACAGAAAACTGAAGTGGAAGGACCACGTCCTCACTGCAGTTGTTAATTATATAGGTAAAACGCTTTTTGTACCAGTTCTTTGTTATGGGTGCGAAATTTTCTGTTACTATGATGCTATGAGTAGAGAAAATTTAACGTCCCCTTCAACAATATTGTGCTTTTCATTTTCTGTCTTCGACGCTTCGACAGAATCCCTCATTAACTCTTAATTGCTTTCTTCTTCTTAAATTGCTTTCCAATGTGATTCAAGCCAGTCATATCTAGTTGCCTTTTCAATAAGATAAGATTTATCATATCTTATAGATCTCAACAACCATTCACACTCGTTACTCATGCCAAACATCTGAGCGTTAATTTTTCATAATGTCTATTCGCCTGCTAAACTCCTTACCACAGCACGTAAATTTAGGAATGACCCTGTAACTGTAATTATATATTTAGTGTTTACCACCTTCTCTTTAGAAATAGACAAAACCAATATGAGATAGTGTCTACTTGTTATAACACTCAACGCAAGGTTCTTGTTCGCCAACAAAATAAAACAAAACAAAAACTCTCAACGAAAATGACACTACCTTTACCATCGTTATTTCAATCCTATACCCTCCATAGCACAGGCAACTAGGGAGGCCAATCCAGGAAAATAGCAGAAGAGCGTTTGACCGATATGCAATGGTGGCATACTAGCAGAGGCTCCCTTATAAGCTCTTCGGAATGGGGGTTCTACTTCTTCATGGTTACATAACTTTTATTCAAGGTGTCAATTGAAATTTTTTTCAAAAATTAAGGAAACCTGAATATGTCTTTGTCGTATCCGATCAATTCACTCTTCTTGTGTTTTATTTTCTTTGTGACATTAGTACTCAAGCCGCTATGAAAGAAAAACCAAAGTGAAGAGAGCTGGACATTCAGCTTCTTTCTTGGATAAAACCCACTTTAAATGCCTAGCAATGAAATTGCGCTACGACGCTTCAAAGTAGCAACGATCTCCATAATTTGATTATGCAGCTACCCGTTTGAAAAAAAGTGCAAAATAAGAAATTGCAAAGTGTTCATCATTTGCTCAGACGATTTTCTCACACACCCCCTACTCGATCTATTCAAAATGATCTACAGAAAGTGTGGAAAATAGTTCCACTATTAACCAAAATAAACTTATTAACTTACGAACTTTAAGAAAAAAGAAAATTTATTCCAAGGGAAAACCTGTTTAATAAATACAATATAATATGTATATTGCTGCTGCATCCTTAAAGTCTTCAAAACGAGAGATGACTATCATAGTTGCTGCAAACGACGGCTGTGCAGAAATGCTTACGTAGAAGCTACAAAGCATTCCGTAATCTGGTAACCAATTAGGAGATATAATTCAGGTCGTTCATCTAAGTTTCTTTACAATAAAATCCGTAATATTGGCTGAATAAGAGAAATATCGCAGTTAGATGATTTAGATGACTTGAACCTTAGATTCACAACAACGCTAACGTCATTTACAAGCTATATGCCAACACAGAATGACAGAGCTATCAAATATAAATCGGTGGGATTAGGTAAATAACATGCAACCTAACTCCATAAAAATCCTTCTTCCGTTTTTACTGCCCTAAATCACCCATTTATTCTACACCATCTACTTACCCTGTGGCTGGAAAAAAATACAAATTAGCCCGATTCATAAACAGGAAACAATTCTGAATATGGACCATAGCTTACTCGTATTCTCCCCTTTTATCTGAGGCTTTTGAATCAATTTTAAGCAGCCAAATACGAGAGTCTGGTTTCCGATCAGCTCACAGCTGCTATTTGACGATATAGTGCCTGCCTATATTGACTCTGATTATACAATTGTGACAACATTACTTGACTTTTCTAAGGCATTTAACAGTGTTAACAGTGTCTGTGATAAGCTAGTTACATTTCTCTGACTATTCTAATATTCTTATATGACTAATCGCTTGCAAGGTGTTTCATGTAATATATACTCGTAGTAAGCTGTTCTCGTTTTATCCTGTTTCTGGTGGTGTTATTGGCCAATTATTATTCTGCATGTTAGTCATTATTAATGACAAATCTTCTAGTTTATCTATCTGTCAATTTCACATATATGCTGATGGTATTCAATTGTATATAAGTTCTCCTATTGGCATGATTGAGGATGCGATAGCTAAAATAAACTTTGACCTACATTCCTATTTAATTAGCCATATGCAATGAATCCCAACAAAACCAAAGCTATACTTATCTCTAAACATCTACCGCATTTCCCTAACTTTTCTCCGATCATTTTAAATGTATATATCACCCACACAAAAAATCTTCGGATAATACTTAGTTATAAAATAAAGTCTGATTCACACATAAATTCGGTTGTTAATGAAATCTATGTGCATCGCTACGAGGGTTATCTATCACTAAAACAACCTTATAAATTCAACTAAAGCTTAATAAACTGGTAAAGATACTATTAGTAGCCATAATCTCATATGGATGTGTGTTGTTTGACGTTCCTGATGCCATAACTCTTCAAGGACTAAAGGTTCCCTTCAACTCAACTGCGCCATTTGTATTTAATCGTCGAAGATTTGATCATATTTCTTCTAAGGCTCTTCAAATTCTTGGTTGTCACTTGCAAGCTCTCTTCAAACTATTTGTTTCATAAAATCACGTTTTGTTTATCCAATCGCCATACAATATTGCGAATTGGTAAATGCTCCTGTTTGACATCACGCAGATAATTTTTCCACTCATATGAGCTCTAAATTCCTCCTGGTTGCGTTTGTTAATCTAATAAATTGCAATTAATTTTAAATTTTTGTCCGTTTTTTGTTGTCATTAATGTATTTTATTTCTTGTTTAAGTTATTTGTAATATATGTACATATACACTTTTTATTTTCTTGTAACTTATCCTGCTCTTTATATGTAATTTTTTGTTAGTCGATATACTGCACTAATTTTAAATTCTTCTTCATGTACAGCATTTAAATATAACAATAAATATCAAATATAAAGTAATAGTACATATGTACGAGTATATATAGACATACACATTTTTTCATTTTGTTCTTTTGAATCAATTTAAGTTAATTTAGGTTGCATAATATGCCATAAACGAAATGGAATAAAAAAGAACTTACGAACTCAAGAAAGTCTGGGAAAAGGCACTTTCTGCCTTTCTCCTTTGCTATATTTGTTGTTGTTGTTCTTCCAATTTTTTTCTTTACTTCACTTTCACATTTATTATTTGTAGTTAAATATTTACATAATTTGGTTAGGTAAGAAATGGAATTAAATTTAAAAGAAGCACCTAAGAATATATTATACTAAATAAAATGCAAAATACTAAAAATAATCATACAATACCAATACGTTACAATCTATTTACTCCTAGGATAGGGATGAGGAAGTGGATGGGGGATTTGGTTTCGGTACATGTTGCCTGAAATTGCTCCTTGATACTCCGGTTTATCTCGGAAAGATCGATCTATCCGCTCCTCTTCTTTAATTGACCAGCACTACTGCAGAATTCTTTTTCCCTTTCGTATTTTCGCTGCACGGCTGCAGATTTTTTTTTCAATTTCGTTACTGCACGCCTGCAGACTTTTTATTGATTTAGGTCAGGTCTTCAAATTTTTAAGGTGCATGCCTACTAGCTAATCGGTGCAGAAACTAAGTGTGACAATATTTTTCTTCCTTTTCCAAAATCACCTTTCTCAGTAGAAAAATTTCGTTTCTTGTTTTTTTGTTTTGGCGTATAAGCGTTGTCTTGCAATTTTCAAATTTGAGGCTTCGATATTCTTGGCTTCCCTGTCCAGAATTAAAATACATAAAAAAAACAAAGAAATAAAAAAAAAACACATCTTTTGGTTTTAGTCAGAACTCTTAAACGTTTCTCTGCCGGTGCACCACGACTTTCTCCTTTTTATTTAGCCGATCAAAGTCCCGATTTTTAATTATTCCCATTTTTTTCTTATAGCCTCATAGGTCCTTGTTTTTTTTCATCGATTTATTAGTTTTCTTTCATTGAATTTTCATGATTTACCTTTCTACCTTTATCTGTGGTACACTGAAAAATCTGCACCGGGGGCAAATTACCACACATGTTATCGAGTGCGTAGATTTTATACGTGAACGAAAGAATTTGGGATGATGGCACACGATAGCTCACGTATCGAATGTAAACTTCAAATTGTAATAGTTAGTAAAAGTCTATTAAAGGGTGACCAGATAGCAATGATAGTTCTTCCAATTGTTATGTTTCAGCAGCGCTCAAAATTAACAATGACATCCAGTTTTCAAAATATTCCGTAAGGTCTGCCATTTCATCACACATCCTTTTACTCTTGCCGAACGTGCGGAAAGTATATATTAACAAATTTTATCGAAATTCCGGCTCAGTTGTAAATACGCAACGTGTATTTCGTTGTGTCGTCATCATGGTTTCAGTGTACAGGCAATTCGTCATACCGTGGATCTTAAGCCACCAACTAGACACAGATTGGTGCGAAGTGAAGAAAACATAGCCGCCCTAGCTGCCAGTAACCAAGCAGACCCAGAATTGAGAATTGACGCAAGAATTGAAGCCGGATGACCATAGACAACGCCGTGAATTTGCTAATTGGGCACTAGAAATGTTGGGTGACCTCTAATTTGGAGATGTAACCACTTTAAACACTATCATTTCTAAACTATTACAGGTACAAAAATAGGTTTGGACATTTTGGAAAGATAATTTAATAGTTCATACAAGTCTTAAATGCTTTAGGTACATACGGGTAGGAACAAAAACGTTATGGCTCGTTAAACACAAAATTATGAAAACTTGCTGTTCTATTTTTTTTACTTAAAATTCATTTTTCTGAAATTTTTGCTTAATAAATTTTTTTTTTACTTATGAAATTTTTATCCGTGCAAAATTTCCTAAAAATTATGTTTAGAAACTTTTTTACGTATGACCAACAGATTTTGTAGTAAAAGCCATTTTTCGTAAAACAAAAATGAACAAAAAGAAGTATACCTATCGAATTATGTACTCAAAAAATCTCTTAGATATTTTTGTGTGGTCCTGAGAATGACCTTTTTGGAACAGATTATGGAATGTTTATAGCAATTGTTCGAAATTCATTCCTTCCATTTAAATACACTTTCGGGCTCGTTTAACCATTTCGGATGGCAGTTTAACGGTCATCAAAATTGTTTTCATCTCTTCTGAAGCGGCGCTAATATTTTCTTGGTTCTCTACCAGACTCGACATTTCTCTAAAATAAACCTTTTCTTTTCAGAAGAAAAAATCCATGGTTGTTAGGTCAGGAGATCTGGGTGGCCAAGGGTTGGGACCGAATCGACCAATACACCGTTCGTTAAAAGTATAGTTGAGGAATGAAGCTACCCCGCTGCTACTGAGACAAGATGCTCCATCTTGTTGAAAGAACATCGCCCTTCTCTGAACAAAAGGAACATCTTCAAGGAGCTCCGGCAATCGTTCTCTAAGAAATTCGAGGTACATAGTAATGGGAATTAACTGTTTGTGGAAGAACGTGCGGGCCTCCTAAGGTGCTTTCTATTAATCCACCCCAAATATTTACGTTAAACCTCCATTAAAATAAACAACACATTTTGAAGAAGTTGTTTACAATAATTAAATTCTTTCCTTTGAAAGGATGTTGTGCGTATTAAATGGGGATTGGAGTCTGAACAATTGCAATGGTGTAAATTATGGTGGTTTGTAAACCCATCTCTTGTGAACTGCTCTTCGCCAGTCCACAGAATGCTCTTGAGGAATTGCCCGTCTTCTGCATGTTTGCGCAGTAGACATTGGCAAAATTCCACTCCTCTTTGGGCATCACCCGGTAGTAAATCCTATACCGGTGTCAAATGGAAAGGGTGTAATCTATTTCTCTGTAGAGTCCTGTAAATTTTGGTTCTGGGAAGTTCCAACTGCACAGCTAGTCTGCGGACGCTGACTGAAGGCTGAACTTCCACAGCACGCAAAATCCCATCCTCAACTTCTGTACGTCTGAACGTCCTTCTCTTTTTTTTTTTTGGTGCAGTTGACCCGGTATCAATGAGGCGCTGACATGTATCAGCGAATAGTCGGATGCACGGTTTTCTACGATTTGGGTATAGTCGTTGGTACTCCATTCTTGCCCACGAAGCGTTTCCATTGCAGAACCCGTATATAAACACTATTTCCGCGAATTCAAGTTTTGAATACATTTTGTGGAGATCAACTTATCAAAGGGCTGTTCACTTACAGAGTAAAATGTCGATTGTAGATCAGTTGAAACAAAATTGCGGTACATTTGCAAAGCTGTGGTAAGAATTATTACATCGTTGCAATTTTAAGTAAATAAATGGAACAGCAAATTTTCATAATTTTGAGTTTAATGAGCCATAACTTTTTTGTTGCTACACATATGTACCCAAAGTATGCACTACTGTATGCACTACTAAATTGTCCTTTCAAAATGTCCAAAACTATTTTTGTACCTGTATTAGTTTAGAAATTATAGTGTTTAAAATGGTTACACCTCCAGATTAGAGGTCACCTATTTTGATGGGCTGTAACTTGAAATGGAGTGAGAATAGACCCCCCCCCCCCCCCTGTCAAACAGTTTCTTCTTCGACGGAACTTCGGGTATATGCCCTTAAAGGATTATACTGCTAAACTGGGACACCTTGTATATGTATGTCATTTCCCACAAACTAAATTCAATCTTCATAAACAATAACACCTAATTTGTTTCCTTGTTTTTACACTCATATTTAAAGAATATTGCCCAATTTTATTTAAAGATAGCTAATTTAATGAAAATGTACGCATATATACGTATATGTAAATGCCTATTATTTCTTTAGTAGTGAAATACCATAATATTATTTTGATGTATCTTCTTTAGCATGAATCTGAATTAGTATTTGAATATACGAGGTGCGTTCAAAAAGTAAGGTGACTTTATATTTTTATAAAAAAAATATTTAGTTATTCATCAATATTCATGTTGTCCCCTTCAAAGTAATTCTCCTCAGATATAATACACTTGTGCCAACGCTTTTTCCAATCCTCGAAGCATTTCTCATAAGCAGTTTTTGGTATAGCCTTGACCTCTTCCAGAGATGCCATTTTCATTTCCTCAATCGTTGCAAATCTTCGTCCTTTCATAGGTCTCTTCAGTTTTGGAAACAGGAAAAAGTCGCTTGGAGCTAAATTCGTCGCCAGTTATGACCCTTTTGAGCAAGTCGGGATCATTATTGACGTCATTCAAGAGCTCCTGAACGACGTTCATGCGACGGTTCTTCTGATCAAAATTAAGAAGTTTCGGAACAAACTTCACTGAGACACGTCTCATGCCTGAAACATCCGACAAAATTGCATGACACGAGCCGACCCATATGCCAACATCCTCGGCAACTTCTCTTATGGTAATTCACAGCTTCGACTTTATCATCTTTTGTTGATGTGCTGTGGCGTACAGAGCGAGGTTTATCATTGGCATCTTTTCGGCCATCTCGGAAGAGCTTGTACACTTGTAAACATTATTTTACTTAGAGCAGACTCATCAATTGTAAGTGTTTTAGAGCAATTGATTACATTTTTTACACAAAATTTGATGAATTGCTCCATTCTGCTTCATTTTTCACAATAATTTAAAATCGTTGAGACCAAAACACATCTAATCTTTCTATCTGTCAAAAACAAACTAAGTATGCTATATATTTGAAACTATGAACATATATTCGGGACATGTGTACCAACACATGTACGCTATAAAAAGGAATATAAATAATAAAACCATCAGTTAGTGATTAGGCGTCATAGAAGACATTTATAGAGGTCAGAAATGAGTTGCAAAGCAAAGTTTGTGGTATAAAAATTCATAGAGATGCATATATAAAAATTTACAATGATTGTATTTGCCTATTGTATGTTGGATGTGCTAAGTTGGAGCCAACAAATCTATAATTGTATCATTAAGAGGGATCTGGCCAAGGCTGCGCTTTCTTCTTTCTATTGATTAAAAGTTTTTCTCCAAGTCAATGAAATTTGGAATGAAATCTTAAACTTTTGTAATCTTTCAATTGCTTTTAGTATATTTCTGAAGATTATTGCTGACTAGCGAATCCAGCGAACGAAAACTAAGCAAACTAAAATTTTGGTTGATTGACCACTGTACTCGAATTTGTAAGAATACACGTTTTACGCTAACAATAAGGACCTATTCCTAAATTATTTTGTAAGAAGTTGCTATGAGAAGATGATAGAAATCATTTTAATAGAAACTAACAAGCAAAAGGATGCTAATTACTCGTATCTAGGAAAATAGGCTTTATCCAGGTCAACAGTGGGGAATCGTTAATGAACTGTTGAGAAAAGTAAATAGAAAATATGTTTAGGAATATGCGAAAAAAATTTAGCTGAAGACAATATACAATACATAGATATTAACAGACTTTTTTTTCAAGAATATTGCCATGGACGTATCATATATTAGATAATCAGCAGTATCTCCTAGACAACACAATTACTAATTCATTTACCTTAACCATGAAATAGTTGATATCATTTCAAAATTAAGGTTGAAGAACTTCTGTTGATTGGATGTCATCGACTCTTAAAAAAGAATAAAAAGATATTCATTTCAGCACTTCTCCTTTTACACATCTTATAAACATCGGTTTCATAGCTCGTATAATTACAGAATATTTCAAAACTGCTATAACAGTATCAATTTATAAAAAAAAGGGAACAAATGTGATCCTATTTTAGGCCTATATCGTTGTCTTCAAAAATGCAAATACAAAATACTAGAAATTAAGTGAATAGTAGATTTCTGAGTAATATTCAACTTCGATAATAATAATTGTCGATTTTGTTAAATTTTTAAAAGGAGGGGGGCAATTCGAGTTCTTGAACTGCTGCACTAATTCACATTCTGCTGACAGTAAAGCATGAGGTCGTGCGATTAACTCGCTCTCTTCTTATCTACAATTTTATTTATCATTTATTTTGTCAAAGTAAACACCACCAATGGTGAGGCATTACCATGTTCTATTATTGGTGACTATAAGCTCGCTCTTCTTATGTAAATATAATTAACTCTGTTTTCAACGCAGTGCAGTTGCGGCTTATAAATCGTTTTCCATTAGAACACCCTATTTCGCTAATAGGGGTTCTCTGAAATCACGCGTATTATATTTCTACAGATGTCATATTTTTGTTCCAGTTTATTCCCCATTTAATCATAAAAAGCTATACGGCTCAACAACGATTACAAATCACTTAATTTTTTTTTTTCAAAATTCTAAGTCAGTTACGACAACGTTTGCATTTGAATATAAATTCAACTGGTTCCACAGGGATCACGATAAGCCCCTTTTTGGGGCCTAGTCTTTGTGTGATGGAATATCCATCATACCCTGTTTTAACCTAACCTAACCTACGACAACGTTACGTGGATTGAATCCAATTTTCGGCTTTACAATCCTCCCAATAAGTGCTAGTGAAACAGCAAAGCGCCTAAAATGAATATTGCGGCGGTATGAGAGTTAGTACGTTAAGGGAAAATCAATTGATTCAAGGGCTGGGCATCTTCCAAACGTATTTGTGGCACATTTTGCTATACGTCCGTATAAGATCATATTGATTTAAAATCTAAATCCAAGTGACCATTTTACATCTCGAACTTTCTCTAATTGGGCTCTATTGAGGCTCTATTTTCATCGAAATTTAATAAATTTTTTTATGCCGGGGCAGAACATTTTGCTAAAAACTAGTGCATTGTACTCCTTGTATGTTCATTTTAGTGAAATTTCATAGTCTTACGTAGAAAAATGACTTAGCGCTTCAGTGACAAAGTGCCTACGGCCCGAGCACCCACCGTTTCAGCGTCGAGTACCTGTAGCCGGATGCGGACGTAGGCAGGACATCCACAGAAGTAGTATTATATACATATAATACAAGCGGCACACAAGGTCATCAGAGCTCCAGTGAGTGTTGAACCAAAGGCCATTTCTCTTTAAACGGTGGATAGCTTTGAGGGCGCAGCATGTGTGCATGATATGAGTATCCAGGAGTAGGGAACCGAAAATACATAATCAATGACGAAGCTAAATCAAGCGACAGCCGTAGGTGTTTAAACAGCAGCCATTGTA
This sequence comes from Volucella bombylans, assembly GCA_949129095.1. Lineage (NCBI taxonomy): Eukaryota > Metazoa > Arthropoda > Insecta > Diptera > Syrphidae > Volucella > Volucella bombylans. Next base: position 148,479,871 of record OX422143.1, read on the forward strand.
TTCGAAAAGTCTTACTGTTTGGCGTTTTTTCAGGCCGGAGATATCATTAGGTGGCACATCTTCCAAGATGATACCGGCGAGGTAGTTACATTCAATGTAGACCGATATTGCTTAATGTTAGCCAATTTATTTTTTACATAAATTAGAACTGACAGCCTTGGATAATATGTGACTTCAACAGCGCAATGCCACTTTCCATACAGCTTGCCATAATCGACTTATTGAAAACAAAGGTCGCTGATTTAACATATTTAGATTCTGTTTTAGGGCTACTTAAAGTCTGTGGTCTATGCCAACAAACCAGACACCTTAGATATGAAGGTAAGCTAATAACTCGATTCCGTCTAAGTAAATAAGTTAGCAAATGAATTATTTTAATTAAAAATAATTTAACAAATAAGACAACACAGAAAGTATTTCTTGAAAGATGAAGCACCAGCAAATTGAAGGTGTAACCTAGTAAGTTTGTGGATGTGTTCGCATATCAATTTATGGCTACAAGGTACAATTCTGAAAGGAAAAAATGCTAATACGTCATTTTCAATATTCCATTTTGTATTATTTGTAGTCGTAGGACATTTGGCTGCGTTATAGTGTACCTGTATGTCAAAATCGCTTCAAAAAAAAATTATTTTCAGTAAATGCGTGCACTTGTTACCTTTACTATCACCAATGGTTCATTAGTGTGCGTATACAAAGGTATTTGGCAGATCGTTCCCATGTTACTTCATTAGCAAAAATTCAAATTTCCCTATTTGGGAGGTGGCAAACTTTCCTTTTGTGCTAAAAAGATAACTTCGGTTTTCTCCCCATTACCTAACCTCTATTGTGCACTTGTTCTAATAACTGCAAGTATCTTATACGCAGGTAAATGTTATAGTATCCAGTAAAATATGGACTTCATAACGACGACATACAAATTATACAGAATTTTTCGTAGAATCAAACCTTGGGACATTCATATCAAAATTCTATTGGTTTAGATTAACGTACACCGGAAATGAGCGATTTGAAATATGTTCATTGAAAAACTGATGACAGTGGATGTGTTCGGCGACTATTACGACCAAACTCTAAACACGGCCAACACCAAAAGGCAGTGTAAATAATATTTTTTCTGGTTTCATTCGGTTTCACTCCCCCACCGTTCGGAGTCATCAAAAAATTGTAGGTATCCTCGCACCAGACATACATATTACAAGACGACCCAATGGACTTGGGCTTGGTCCGCCGCATACCTTTTGTTAATTAACATAATTTATTTATTTATTTTTTTATATAGGATAACTATAGTTAAATATTTTGTAAATCAAACTTTCTAACTTAGAATGATTAGTCTTAACATCTTGTCATATTGTTAGCACTTGCACTTGCACTTGCACTTGTTATTATTGCCTAAAGCTTAGTAGCACATCAGGAAAAATGTCAGTAGATATCAGAAGCAAATTTCAAAGTAAAAACAGTACGGGCTGTATAGCTTAAAGAGTCAGAATTCATTGGCCTTGATAGCTTGGCCTTTTAAGGCGTGCGGACACCAGCCCCAATTAAAAAAGTTTTCGAAATCACCACCGCAGGAGAGAAAGAACACACCTGGCCGTAAAGAGCTCAACCAACTTGGCGTGTGAACTTCCAAACAGCTAGCAAACAACAGGACTGACTGAAAACGTGTGTTGGTTAAGATTCAGTTTCACCCGAACTGCAGTGCCACCTAACTGAGGAAGCATTTCACAGCAGAACGGAAGAGTAAGAGCCTACTACACTCTGAGGCGGATTAAGTTTGGAGAAGCATATTGAAATTAAATCTTCCTTTTCGTTTAGAAAAACGCATGTTGATATTTCAGAGATGCATTTGTCTGTTTCTGTTTTTTATTAGTTAAGCAATATTCTAAAAATTCCAAAATGGCATACAATTTTTCTACGATATATAGCTCGAAGCTTTTCGTTCCATTTTCGATGATTGCTATGAAAACTATTTTGCAGACAGTATATTTGTCAATCACACCTAATCGTGTTCGTATTGTGAATGTTCTGCAGGTAAATACTGCCAAGTAAAATATCAAAGTTTAATTGAAATACAATTTATATTGGTTTTCAGATTACTTAACCCTTAAATGGTTTCAGAACGAAATGTTGCCCAAACCGCATTTTTAAAATCGCGGAAATAATATTCTTTTACAGTTCTTGCTGAAAAAAATTCACAAAAACAAGGTGATGGCAGGTTGCCACAATAAATTTAGACAATTTGTAATGAAAATATTAAAATAGAACAATTTTTCCGTGAATCGGCAGCTACCTGTGTGGAGTTTGGGGAGGAATTTACTGACAAACTGACGTAGATAGACATTGAAATATAAGATACCCCCAGTATTTGCCTGTAAACAGCTTAATAAGAAGTCTTTCGGCTACCACATGGAATTCATTTCACTATTCACTGCCTAAATCTAATAATGAAATCGAATACCTCTGACCTTATATAGCAAAACATATTTCAGTTTCAAATATTTTATACCTTTCTAAGTAAAGTCAAACTATAGCTCCAGATGCAAAGTAGGATTTCCTCCGTCTGGATTAGAATTAATTTAACTGTGGTTGGTGTAGGAATATGGAATCTAATTGTCAATTACTATATATCGGTAGAGTACTATTTGAATACAACAAAAAAAATTAAATGACTTACAAAACCAATTTAGATCAGTAATATCTTTATGGTTTTAAAAAATCTTATTGTAAAATTCCAGCAAGGATTTGGTAAGAGATAAAGGATGTGCTAAGGGACTCCAAATCTATTCGGGTTGGACATATTAATCTGAATGAACGTTGAAAAGAATTCTATGATTAATTATTCAAAATGACTTAACTAACCGATGCTGAAATCAACCCCTTGCTGTCGACAGTGGCAAGACCGAAATCTATGCAAACTAAAGTCTATTACTGATGAAGAGGTGACGAAAACATATTTTTACTCAAACTCACACTCACCTTAAGTTCTCTGCATTTTTCCAAATTCAATTAATTGTGATTCCTTTCGAAGTCGGTTCTCTAATTCATCGTTAAACAGATTTCACCAAAAGGAAAATATAAGAAAAATTACACATAGACTCTTTTGAAGAGCAACAAAAAGCCACCGAAGGCACACCTCTGGCGAAAGAATATTTTTCACTCGAATTTCAATTGTATTAAAAACGAAACCAAAACAATATCTTTTCAACTCCTCGATTAAATTAATTCCATTATACAATAGATCTCCTTCCCTCAGCACTTAAAGAAAAAATTTAAAAAACACACCTTGAAACACCAAAACAAACATTAGTCGTCTGTCGAAAAACACATTTTTGTTGCGTCGACGAATTTGAAAAACATACGGGTACACCACATTAGCCGGGGTTTATTATTCCAAATAGTTGATTCTGGAATTGCCGAAGAAAGGAATTTTTTTCGATTTTTCTTTTTAATTCAAATTTTTGAAAGAACGAAACATCCGCACAACACAACGCGTCTGTACGCCTTGAGCAGCCGGTTAGAACTGAATTCTACTGGCAACTGAATTTTTACAACTCGAAAACGCATCCATGAGATACGAAAGAAGAATGCCAAAGGTGTGAGTTGTGGTAGTTTGAAGGTGGCTAAAACAGATGATGACGATGGCGATGATTATAGCCACCAGGATGTGTGTATCGTTATGGGAGTTTTTTGTTTGGGTTGGGGAGTTGTTGTTTCTTTTTGAAAAGCTTTCAGAAAGTGTTACCACTTCTCCAGTGGAGAGTCGGTTGAAAACGTATGATTTCAACAGTGCGCATGGTCTTGTCAATTGTTTTGTTTACGAAAGATACGAGTAAGAGAAACCAGCTGAAAACGGAGCAAATCATCAGTTGGTTATTATTTTCCTGTGAAAGGAAAAGATTTTCAAACAAGAGGCCAGGGATAGGGAGTTTTAATATTTATTGATAGAATTTTGTGGCAGATTTAAGTTGTTAGGTTCAATGTACTCGTTCCATAAGATGTACGTATCGACAAAGTACGTCTTGAACATTGCACTTTTAAAACTTTAATACGCTTGACCGGGTGAGAGTGTCAACCCCATATCCTCATCAACCCTATATCCAACGTCTACTCAATGGGGAATTGACTTGTTAGCATTGTTCTATTGCAGTGCTCTGAGAGTTTTCTTTGTCTGCGGCCGGTAGTCACTTATCGGTTTTAACTTTGTTAGTGATCTCGAATAAGCTATGATGGGGTTTGTTACCAGGTGGTTAAGGGCTGCAGGTTCAGGTTGTATTCGTAAATGCAAATTTCTGATTTGGAACGTGTAAGTCCTTGGGGATATCTGATTTAATTGCGGTTTCGTTTGCTGTCAGGTTTATTCTGTGCGACACTAGAATAAGTAAATGTTATAGGTGTAAAAGTTATCTGTAAATAGGTGGGTGTAAAATGATTTTCAGTTTGATTGAGTGCGGTTGGCCTTTGACCGGCGTTTTATTGTCACTGTAGTTTAATTTCGTGTGATGATTATATTAAAGAAATCGTAGGGTAGTGATGACGATGAATAGAGTACACAAAGAGATATGCTGATTTGAGACTTTTTCTGCCTTCGTTTTGAACGATTTGAGTATTACTTTATTGTATAAAATGTATTGTTTGACTATAAATGCATTTATTTCAATCTGTATCAACACCTGTAATATCTGTGTTCTTAAATATCACGTGAACAACGTGAGCCGTCATGTTATATTTTAATTTGATCTACTACGCAAAGATCTACGTATATCCCTTTTGATAAAGAGACCCTCCAACTTACAAGTTCTCGTACACAAATATTGTGGAAGGATATTCTCTTTTTCCATGAACCATCGCACAAATTAGTCAAAACTACCACACGTGTTATTATTTGAGATTGACATCAATATGAGACCCTTTTCGGAAAATGTGGAGAATTATACGAGTACAGCGAAAAGGGAAGGTAACAATTCCTCAGAATTTTGCTATTTGTCTTCATTATTCAATTTGTAGAACTAGGGACCGTATTTCTTTACCATTTACATGCATATTTATGTAACATAAATCTTTTACATAACGTTTATTAATTTAATTCAGGTCGTGTTAAGGTGTTGGATTTAGGAAAGTTGAAGTTCAGTTAAAAGACAAGCCAAGTCTCACTAAAGAGTGAAATGGAAAGTTTTGACACTTTTTGTGTATTGCACTATACAATGATAGATTTATATATAATGAGAGGATTATTCCAGGGTGACAGGCCTGTAGACCTGACAGTTCATTGTACCTCGGTTCACTTGCTTTGTTATCCGTGGACCTAATTGAGGTATGTAAGTGCTATCACTTAGAAGTAAGAAATCAGTGGGAACCGATGAAATACGGAGCATTGTGTTTCGTCATCTCCCACTAGAAGCGGTGAACATTTATACCACCCTGTTTAATAATGCAATGAATAATGCACATTATCCAGCACATTGGAAAAGTGCGGTGGTACATTCCATCCCCAAAAGAGATAAAGATACTTCCAATCCGGCGAATCTCCGCTCGATCAGTCTACTCAACATTTACACAAGTGATCTGATAGGTTCACTTCACCATTCCATAGCGTACGCAGATGACATAATCGCGTACAGATCAGGTCCAAAGATTGAGGTCATTAATATACTTTTGCAGCGTAACTTCGAAAAAATTAGGCGATATTGCGATGGCAGTAAGTTGAAAATCAACTTTCAGATGTCGGAAACCATTCTGTTTAGGACGCCTTTGTCTGGTGCCTCTAGGGATACCAGAAAGAATTGGCGAAAGTTCTCGATCGTCGGACAACACGGACAGCCACTTGCCTGTCGAAATGTAGTCAGATACCTTGGGATCTGCCTAGATCAATATCTGTATTTTAACAAACATATAGATGTTGCTCTGGCCAGAGCCAAAGGTGCTTTTGCCCTTACAAAAAGACTGTCTTATAACAGCCAACTCGACGCGAGGGTGAAGGTAATCTGCTACATGGCCCTTATCAGGCCCATGCTTGTATTTGGATGTCCCGTGTGGTTCAACGTGAGAGCAAGTTTGTTGGAAAAGATTCGGGTATTTGAGAGGGCTTGTCTTCGCTTATACAGAACACCAGAGTCTCAGTACATAAAATTCTATCCCAATGAGGTCCTATACAATAGGACGAACCTAATAAGAGTGGACAATTTCGTCATTAAGTTGACTCGAAGGCACATTGCAAGAGCAATGATCTCATCGAACAACCTGATCTCCGGGGCTTTCTACCCCAATTATTATGTATCACGACAAAGTTCGCTTTGACGGCTTTATTCCTCCAGAAGCGTTCCTCTATCTAGATAGTAAAGGTCTAATCCAGGACAGATTGGCGATGCCGCTAATCTTCCACGTCGCTCGAGCAGCTGCGGACAGGCGACTCAACTACGACAGAGACGTCGCACATGGCAGTGCGGAGCGTCTCCGGTTCAGTAGGGTGGTAGGGAGTCGCGACAGGAGGTATGTTGCTCAGCAGCACCAGCAATTTTGGTGGCTTGTTGAAGGGGAGGATGCTTCGTCGTCGAGCTCCTCCAGTGATAGGTAGCTTGCGAAGCAAAGTGGGCCAGCCTAATTTTATTTTTAGCCATGGCCAGCTTACATAGTCTTAGATAGAATTAAGTTACTTTTAAGAAAAAAATATATATATAAAAACAAAAAAAAAAAAAAAAAAAAATATATATATATATACATGTACATGTATTTATATATTATGTACATAAATATTATGTATATATATATTTATGTATGTCCATATTGTGTTAGATGTAAGTAGATTAAGATTTATTTTTAGGTAGTCTATGGGTTGTTTTTAGTTTTAAGTTTTATAATAAAATAAGTAAAAGGTCATGTTACTAAGTTTTTTGTTAAAAAATTGTTTCTTAGTTTTAGTATTAATTAATGTTAAAATACAAATAAAATTAGACTGTAAAATACGTCGAAAGACATAGTTTAGTGTTAGGTTTAACTTAGAGTGCCCGCATGGGGCCAGTAAGTTATAATAAGATATTTTTAAGTTATTTAATCTAATTTTTAAGCGTTTTTTTTGTCTAGCAAATAAGAGAAATTTAAGTGACATAAATAAAAATGCATAGAAACTGAAAAGGCCAAGTGCTACATGTCAATTGGTAATCGTGATTAGATTGAGTATATGTACAAAAAATGATACTCAATCTGGGAAGCGTACCACTTTTTCATATTTTTAGAAGTAACATATACGAGTACTAGTCACCTAACTTAGCCTTAAGAATCAGACAAAGCACTATTCTGTTTTTCAGATATATTATTGCAACGCTGGCAAAGTTAATGAGAATGGTTAATTGATTTTGTTAGCAAACAATAACACCAACTGTCTCATCCATATAGCTGACAGTATAAGATCTGTTGGCACAACAAAACAAAATTATCATTTTTCGCCAAAAAGATCATCAGAATTGTGAATTTCAAAGAAATCTCACTCGTCCGAAAAATGGCTGTCCACACCAAAGTAATGATTTTACATCAACAAATTATACAGGTACGTAATCTGTAAATCAAAGATGTATTCTAAGACCCAGCAGAAGTATCGAGAGAAAGATTTTTCGAAGCTATTTAATCATGTTTGCATTTAAGCAACTTAAGAACTATGCAGCAACACATAAAATAAGACCAAGAACTGAATTAGAAAATATTACATATATGCTCAAATGATATATCTCCCCCTCTTCTTCCTTTAAGGCAGCAAAACCCAACTTTATTCATCAATATTGCCGAACAAATAAAAAACAGTATTTGCCCAGCCCGTCCCTTAAAAATTCGAATCTTCTCCCTTGTTCTACAGAACCATTACACTTACGTCCCTTATTTCTACGGTCATGGAATAAGCTCTCATTTTATAAAATTTCTCGGTACACGACAACTTTTCGCTAACCAGAGGGATGGTTTACATAGCAATAAGTCTACTAGTGATTTGATGATATGTCTCATCGGAAAGTGGAATCAAAGTCTAGGCAAATCGGGCTAAATCAATCAATTCCGATATTAACAACGTTACTATTGTAATTGGAGACCCAATTAATCAAAATCGAAACACCCAGCCATTATCCTTGAATGGAACTTGCATTGTCAAAACGGAAAACCTTTCCGTTCTCGGTATGGTCTTGGAATGACCATACATTCGATGTCACCAAAAATGGCGAAAAGCCTAGGTTTCTGCAAAGGGATGTAAAAATTACTTCACTTCGTCTGCGATGAAGTTTATATGTGATTCCAATACTGCCTAGTCGATTGATACACTCAAACACCGACCTAATATCACTTTCCTTACCTTGTTTTGTAGCTTGAAGTTGCCAGTAGCATTTCGCCAGAGAGCAAGATATATGCAGCTCAAAGTTTCGTGTCTGCAAAGGGGACCGAAAATCATTTAAAGAACTTTTCTCCCGAAGCAAAGTACATATGTCATTTTCGTCCGCTTCCCATCAATCGGGCTGCGATGATAGGGGTCTTACAAAGTGTTGTCTTCGTTGTTCATTAAACAGACTTATTTCTCTGCAGCCTTCTTCCAAAGAACCAACGATTGGCAATAGTTTTTCTTTCGTTTAATCCCTTAGGTGGTTTCGTTTGCTGGATTTACACCGGAACTCAAGTAGACATCTCAAATTTGTGATGGCGCGTTGTCCGGCTAACATCTTCCAACTCTTGGTACTACTCGCAACCGAGCAATGAACTTGCAGATAACTGATATATTTGAATAGCCCACACTGGACCGAGGCGTTTGAACTACAATATTTGATTTTCCTTTAACATTCCTATAACCGGGTATTGGTCTGTCAGACCGATAAACCAGTTTCCTATAAATAAAAAATAACGGTGAAGGCCAGCCAAATTTAATTTAGTGCTACAATAGCACTTGTGGAATAAGCAAGTGTATCTGTATATGACACTATTCTGTCCGCGAGACCGACATTGGGTATAGGTGTTACATTTTCGAGTGGGTAGCATATTTTTATTCTTTATATTATACAAATATGAATTGTTTTTAGTTTATAATTTCACATTAAAATGGATGAGGAAGGAATTAGAATGATCTTGGAGGAGGAAGATTTACTGCCCGACTACGAAGATGGAGATGACACTACGTGATTGATCATGTTGAAGTACAGGAGAGTGGGAGTGATACTAAGCAAAAGGGTAATTTTGACAGCGAGGAAGAGGTTTCACAAACTTCTGGAAACTTTTATATTCGCAAAGATAGTGGCAGAAAATGGAACAAAACTACTCCGTCAATGTCAGTAAGAAAACGTTCTGGGAACATTGTAACTCAACTACCACGATTAAAGAGAAAATTACAAATTTGGAGGAACCTTATGAAATATAGAAGCTGTTTTTCGCCGAAAATATTATTATATAAACCAGACCACAAAGTATACAAACGAACAGCTTATACGCATATCGGACCTGTTTGGAAGAGAAAGAGACAGCATTTCAACGGATAACATATAAATACAGAAATTTGGATTACCATCCAAATACAAGTTTCTTTTTAAAAATAAAATAAAATGGACAAAATTCAATTATTTTCGGTATGTATCCGACTTTAACATTCCCACTAGTTATGGAATACGATTTCATTCATGTGGTTGCCTCAGCCAGCTTCGCAATAGCGCGTCCTGTCAACCCAATTTTCCAAAACTCAGACGATATTCGCTTTAAGGGCTTGAGTCGTTTCTGGATTGTCTGTATAATATGAATATCGGTCTTTAAGGGCACCCCACAAAAAAAGTCTCGCTGCTCCAAGGCTGCTAATTGACATCGTCAAGACGGCTGATAACACGATTACCGAACTTAGCGCGCAAAAGATCGTTTATTAGATGGGCTGTGTGGCATCGCGCGCCATCATGCTGAAATCAAAGATCGTCCGAGTCCAAGTCTTCAATTTTAGTCCACTGCTGCAATGCTGTTTTATTTATTTCTTTCCCAAGTCGCTGCTATTGCTACTAATGTTTTTGTTTAATTGAAAAAGGGAACTTGCCCTTAAAGCATTCTCAATTTGTTTTTTTAAAGTTTTACCAATGTTGACAATTATTCTGAATCTCGAAAGTTGTGTCTGTTTTCACAATCCGAACAAAACCTTCTTGTATGGCTGTATAAGTGCGCAATATGCAACACCCTGCAGCATAGTTACATTACGTAGTTACATTACGTGTAGCGGATAAGCTCATCAACAGAGTATTATTCTCATTTATTCTGAATCAACAAGTAACCAAAGTCGAAATAACCAAGGACACGAGTATATAATTCCAAAATTATTAATATGACAGATGGCATAATGAGGCACACCACCCCGGGCCAGACTGATTTTTCCTCTGCAGAAATACAATTCTTGTGACGTAAGACGAAAACATATCTGTTATTCAAAATATTTTTTTTCCTAGTAGTCCCTTCAGATGATTATGTGGTATCCAATATCTGGAAGCAATATCTTTACGTTATTAACTAAAACAAAAAAAACAACATGATTCACCTTCGGACCAAAAGAATAAAATTCAATTAACCTTCTATGCTCGTTCACGTCTAGACGAATATTAAACCAACAACCTTAAACACTTGCATCACACATGGTGAATTGATTGAAAGTCCTTATTATCAATTATGTTGGAGAAGTCTTGCAGTCTTTGGCGCATTAAATTTCCACCTTGAAAGGACTCTACTTACCTGGTGTTCTAGATTTAAAGTGAAACCAGTGACAATTAAACGTGAATTTTATTACGCACGAGGCTATGAATGCCAAATCGATTTAATCGATGTTGAAAATTGCTATAGGCCTTAAAGCACCTGAAGGACATTTTCAACCATTCTAACCTCCGCCAAGGGATGGTGCTAATAAAATTCCGAAACGTATTTGCAATTGAATTTACTTGGAGGTACGTTTAGCTGGTGAAAATCGTCCTCTGTTGACGGACGAACCCAGCTCCGGCTGCGGTTGGAGTTACATAGTCCTTGTTCTAATTTGAGGTAACCCTACTGTACCTACCTGGTGATGGTGGTATCCATAGTACCGATGAAGATTTATTGAATTACACAACAAATAAGATATCATTTTCGTACTACTGTCCTTTTGTTTTCATTTTCGGAATACCAACAGAAATTTCAGGAATATTTACCGACACTCCGAAGGCTGGGTCTTGTGTTTTTCTTTTCTTCGATTGAAAGGAGTGTTGAGTAAACCGGAAGATCAGCGCTATTTTTATGGAGAAAGAAATTTAAATGGTGTCCTTTGGAAGTGAAATAAAAGAAGACAAAACCATCTCAATCGCAGGGAAAATAATTGATTTTCTTTATGCCCGATAACGTGAATTTCAATCGATTTGCTTGTGAATAAATTTCTTTTGCCAGGAACCCTTAGTATTTTAGTATTGGCGTTTTCTGTAATATATTTCCCAGCATGGAATACCAAGGCAGTTGAACGAGAACGAAGCATCTTTTGATTGCTTATGCCTATGGAAGGGTATATTCTTGTTGAAGTTAAATCAGCGCCTTACGAATGAGTGGAGAGAATTCCATTTGAATTTCATTTCGCTGCTGTCAGAAAAAAATCAAAGGGCACTGCTTGAACTTATGTATACAATCCTGCGTGCTGGAATGAAAGTATTTTGCTTGGGCATCAATGTATTACAAATGTGGAGTTGTAGAGTCACGAATTTTGCTCGTGACATATGTAAATATGCTTCTGAAAAGGATTTGTAAAGGATTTCGACTTAAAAGTAAATTACAAAAGATAATAGGATTCCCATTAAAAATGATACTCGTATTTTTAGGGACCATGTCTACATAATATTACTACATGACAGCAACGGATTGAAGATAATTGTAATTGAGTTAACAATGTTAACAATGTTAACCTGTTAACAATGCTTTCTTGCAGCAATACGGACATCCGTAGCATTATGGATTGGAATATCCCCAAACACCATTAAACTAACAAAATGAAAAGGTTCCTGTGGAATGAACAAGGAATTATGTATATTTAATTGCAGTTGATCGATTACAAGGATTTTAGAAAACTGTTTCTAGAAACATCAAATCTGTTGAAACTAACTCCCTACCCCCCGAGCAGGCAAAAAATCAATACAGGATTTGTATCAATTCATCTGCAAGCATAGCCTAAAATCTTCTGTTCGTACGTATATAGTCTGTCAGTCTTTCAAAGATCAGCGTCTAAGACCCAAAGTGATTAACTGGGTTTACACCACTCTGATTATTACTTGAGGCATAGCCTTACCAGCGCGTTGAGAACATTTCAAGTGGCAGCGCTGAAAACAGTAAAAGACATTTTCAGTATCTACGAGTAGATAGGCGCTAACCCAGAAGTTGCATTCAGACTAAGGGATATCCATCAAATGAAAGATTAAAGCAATATCGCAACCTTCCCCAATCAATCGACCTTCGATTTACTGAAATTGATCTCAGCATAGATCTAAATCACCAGATTCCGTAAAGGAATGAACAAAAGCAACATGAATGAATAAAGAAACAATAGACAATTTGGCGCAAGGGTATTCTCTCTAGCCAGGATGACAATTTTTATCAGGCTGCTGGTTTGCTTAACCTAAATTTATTACCTTCTACTGATAACTCATTACACGCAGGCAAATAAGCAACGATAATCTCCTCCACTTTAAGCGCTATAAAATCGGGATCGGTTAAAAACTGCGGCGTATCCCTCAGATTGCCAAACAGCATCAACACACACTCTCTCTGGCTTAGAGACAGTTCTAATAAGATGGCCAAATTTGTCAACGTCGAACTAGAAATATTTTACCTCCAATACATGACACACCCTCAAGTGATCCCTGATTTTATTGAAAGCAAGTAATACCAGTACTACCAAGTTCAGGCCGAGCTTTAAGACTTCCAGTAGATGGAATGCAATAACCAAGGCGTATTGCTAATCAACGTCCCAATCAGATACCAATAAAAATTCTAGTGAAGGAAAAGAAAGTCGCTGGCTTAAAGGATCATCCTACAAATATATTGCAGCCCAGCGTAAAGTTGGCATAACACTTTTGCCATACATAGAGGGGGGATCATGAAGAACTAATAGTACAAATTAATTTAACTACTCGTAAGTTTGTCTACATCTTCAAAACAAGAAACGTATATGTAAAATTAGGATAAATCCATTAATTATTTTCTATCTATTTTGACTTTCTTGTCTTTGTTTGTATTGTAATATCCACCATTTGGAGGCCATTTCTATTACCAGTTTTACTTACGAATATGAATTCGGCTAAATCTTTGACTAAACTGGCAGATTTGCGTTTTATTTGAAATCAACGCTTACCTAGGAATCGTAGACGTGTTCTACTTTGGGAACTGCAGTAATAAATTATATCCTCGACAGTTCGTCATCACTGCATGTTCGACATATATATGTGTATGTCGTCTGTGTTCTGTTTTCAGCAAGAAAACCAGAGGCTGGCTGCTGAATTGTAATCTTATTAATGTACATAATTTAATTAAAATAATTATTTGACTCTATAATTTTGTTAGGTACTGTACATTTTTTAATACTTCAATTCACTAAATCACTCCACAATACATAAGTAGATTAGCATTTTCTCAAATTTGGTCCTACATGATACACCCACCACTAGTTCTCATAATTAAAAGATGTGCTCGTATATAAAATATTCCTCATTGTAAGAATAATGTTAAATTTTGTTTATAAATTAGTTTACAATTGTTATAAGCATATATATGAAGTGTAATTCAATAACTCTGTGGTATAAAAAATACCAATTACATTTTGAATTATGTGACTGGAATCAATTAATTTAAAGTAAAATAAAAAGAAATTAATGAAATTCAAAAAAAAAAAAAATTATTCAATAGAATTCCTACATAGCAGTAAACAGAATATTTGGTCCGTATTAATTTTAAAACTTATGTAAATATGAAAACCATTTATTTAATGAATTCCTTTGTTCTTGAATCAAAAATCTATGTTTGTGCAAAGAAGACCGTCCCAGAAGTCTATATCACATAACCTGCCTCTGACCTTATTCGTTAACAGATTTAACAGATTTACTTCAAAAACAAAAAAAAAGTTCTCAACCCTTATTTACAAAAGGAATCCCCTCAACGGTAATTACCAATACTATAGAAATGCTGGCCTTTGAATTCCAATTCCCTTAGCTGCTATATTTAAATCGCATGATGAAAGTCAAGCCATCCCAAGAATTAATAAGTAACTACTTCATAGTGCTTACAATAGTCATCCTTTTTTTTTTGATGTACACAAATAATATTTTTTGCCCTCAATCAAGAATGCCTAATAATATTCATGTTACTCAATATCCTTTTATTCATCTCTAACGATGTGAAAGACAGGAGCTCAACATGATGTCCTTTAACCATTTTCACCGAAATTCAGTAAATGTCCCTAAAGCGTTGATGTTTACGGCTATTACAACAGCCCCCTGAAGCCAATTCTTTGTCCGTTTTGAGTTGTCCCCAAAATCAAATTGGAAAAAAGGGTTTGTCCCGCAGTGGCAAGAGATTTTTCTATTTGAATACCACGGAAAAAAAAAACTTGACCAATCTTTCAACATGTCTCTGACGTCCTTTTTGTGGCAAGTTGTCCTCATTACATGTCACATTGACACAGGATTTGCCCAAATCAGATTGACGTTTTATTTGGTATGATTCATTGTGTATGCGATGAGACCTGTGATGAATTGAGTGGAATATGTTAATGTATCCCAGCGGTACCACGAGGTGACTATCTACATTAGTGCAAAGAACTCAGCCAGATGGATAGAAGGGTGGGAACTTACGAATACCTACGTCAGCATGGTTATTTAGGTGAAATACATTCTTGACTGAAATGGAAAGCAAGAGGAAAAATGATTATAAAGTCAAACGATTGACACATGAAAATCAAGAACACTTTAAACGGCCCATAAAATTACGTAAATTGTTTTGTGGCATTCGTTCTCGTATAAGGAGTGGAAGTAGGGAATACTGTCCTCCGGCATGTCGCTGACATTAATATTGAACATTTTTATTTCAGAAATTGATTTTCTCTCGCCGGAGATCTTTATTTGAAAAATTAATTACTATACAATGAATTGTAGAGTTATTTACAATAGTTATTTGAGATGGAGCATGTTGAATTAGAGGCCCCCGTGAGATTTAATTGCTAATGATTTTCAGGGAGAAAGATTCTGTCTCTGCTGTATTTTGCTCGCCTATTATAACACTTTCTGTTCAGCAAAACAACGAATATTGTTAGGGTCAGTGACATAAACCTTGAAAATTGCGTTTGGTCAGCGTTGTCGTAGGTACCAATAGAGTCGTGTTTTGACCTTCTCTATTTGTTTCCTGAGAGTTTTCAGGAACTAAGTAACAGCACCTAATTTTGTGACTTTTAACTTTTAATTGTTTGAATTTTTTGCCAAACTTTTCAACTTCCAAATAAAAGACACGACTTTTAATTTTAATTTATTATTTCTTTTTATTACAATCTGGTATATGCACTACTTATTTTTGCGCCTCGAAAATTAATAGAGAACTTCATCTTCATCTTCGTAGTCCGAATTTTCAGCTTCTGGAACACACTGCTGGGACGCTTAATTATTGTACAAGGGGATATTCGCGGAAGGAACATACTTTTTTCCATAATAATCACATCCGCATATTTTTTGGCGTTGATGGGAAAATTGTTTGGATAAAATATTGTTGGTTTAAGAGGGTCACGTTTGCAGGTTTGCTTTTGCTTCAATATCGTATGTCGTTAATGGTCCGTACTGTCTAATAGAAGTTTCTGTTTTTCAATCATGCCAAAAGTGCGGTATAGGTAAATGGAATTCAGTAATGCTTATATTTGTGTGATTTACGCAAGTATACAAATATTGGACGAGGATGTTGTTTTTATTTTGAACCGCGCAGTTTAAATCAAAATTTTTTTTTATAAAATGTTGCAAAAAGCCGATGACTTCATTTTTTCTGATTGTCTCATCATACATGTATATGTGGCTTTTTTGGTACTATGCATATTTCAAATTACAAGAATTAAGGAACCAGAAATATCTTTTATAAAAAAAATCATCCGACAGTGTTAAAGAAAATCGCAAATCAAAAGTTATCCACTCAACTGGTGAGTCTTCCAAGTGCAAAGAGCTTTTTTCGCGTAGATCATCCTAAAACACTTTAGTCTTCTTTTTGTAAAGTTCTTTCGTAGGCTTGAACGCACGTCGTTCTTCCTCAGAACCAGCTGCTGCCAGTATTTTTTATGTCTATCGCACGTCTGGGAAGTATCTGATCTAGATGATCCAAAAGAAACCTTTAAGTGTATCGAAAAATATTCTCTCTAAAAATCGTATATAACGTCTGGCTTTGAGTTACCATTTTGTTCACTCATCAATGCAAAAACGCCAGGCTCAAACTTTCAAACAAGATTATAATTTTTTTTTACATTTAAGTTGCAAGATAAGTACTTCGGTTCCTTATTTTTACTATAGTGCGAAGATCGTTTCAGGAAACTTTTCATACCTATGGCTTTCAATATTTTGGACAACTCATTCTAAAATCCTGACGTGACGACTTCTCATGTCAGAGGGTGGTGCTATTTTCTTAGTTAAAAAACGTGAGAATCTTTCCATTCTATTTTTGTCAACACCATGAACTGAACACAATGCAGTTTACATACTTCGATTTCTTCACTTCATTTCCACTCGTAGATCGAAGCATTTCACCATATCAATCCACACAAATATGCATCTTATTTTCCTGTTTTTACCAGCTTATCAAACTCTTTAAAAACATTCGCAATTAGATATTGACGTGCAGCACCAAAATATTTTTTCTTGCACTACACAGCTGCCCCATTGTATTTCCTGCAACGCTATTTCCGTTGACGTTTATTAACTTCTTGCCTTTTGCTGTTTTCTTTTTAGCTCTGATCCTTTTCCGCGCGTTTGGACACACTTTTTTCCTAAAATCAATCAAACAGATAATACTCTATCTACTGTAAACCCAAAAATGTATCTACATCATCCATCTCTTTGAATAGGCAAAGTATCAACACTTGATGTACTCGTATTCTCATCACCATATTCGTTTATATACTCAAAACTTGATATGGAAATATCTGTTCTACTTTCACTCATTGCAGTGATTTCTTACACTGCACCAACTGTTGCATTTCAATAAAATGGAATATGTAACTTGTAAGCATGCTATGATCTCAGAAGCTCATTTACTGTTATTCTGTCTTTGAAGAACTTTTCACGTACATTCTAAAACCATGGATAAATCCAAAATTGAGCTTCTTTACCTTCGAGTCAACGTAGTCTGCATTTTTATTACACGGAACGATGCAGAATTTTTTTTAGTTTTACTATTAAAAAAACAAATTCCGCGAAAAAGTAGAGTTATCTGGTTATGAATTGCTTGAACAGTAAATTGATCCAGAGATCTATAGCCATTCTATTAGAGAGCGCTTTGAAAAAGCGAAGTAATTAGATTATGAAGCGATAACGAGACCACCCTGTGGTGCGCTTCACAGGCAAAGGACATCGGCTTCTCCGGAGAAAAATAAAAAAGCATGAACAGCTAGTGTTCGGGGATATGTAAAGGTGTTCATCCAACAACTTGTCAAGATAACAAAATCCGAACGTAAATCTGTTGGGGCAAGATTGACATATACCAACCCGTTCCCAAATTTGGTTGGAGGAAAATGTGTCTGAAGAATGAAACCCAAGCGTTGTTTGCCCGTAACACAAGAGAGGGAACTAGAAATACATCGTCCTACTTAACATGATGGACAAAGTCGTATCCGCTGTATTGTGCGAACACCGGAAACCATTTGTCAATATTCTGAATGGAATCTATAAAAGCACTTTTAAGGCGAAATAATCATCAATTGGCGTAATATTCACACTACAGCAGATGCTGGAGAAAACTAAAGTCCAGATCGATATTCACCACTTCCTTAACGATTTCAAAACCGCATATAATAGCACCAATAGAGACGTGCAATACAGAGCCATGTCTAGTTTCGACATTAATGATAAACCTGGTAGATTATGTAAATTGACGACAAAGAACGCTCCCTTCTTTTTAAGAAACGGATGGATTCTCACCGAGAACTTAGATGTCAAAAAGTGAATTCTTTAACATCACACCGCAGAAAAATTTTTTAAACTTGCAAGCCAACACTAGTAGCACAGTTTTTCAAAAGTCTGTGCAAAAGACGGATAACAGCAAGACTGTTGGATGATGGTGCGTTTGCAAGTATGGAAATAGCAAGGTCAGAACAAGGTTTATGTGTGAATGAGCGCAAAACTAATTATATGCTGTTAATAACACGCACAGGATCGACAATAGACAGCTTTAACTTTGAGATGTTAAGCAAGCAAGCGCAACCTGGTCTGAAACGTGCACATAAAATGACTAGAACATGTAAAGAAAAGTCCCCGATTCCTATCCGGAAGGACAAATCAACACAAGAAGATTGCACCTTCATGGAGTTTAGAACTGGAAAAAACATCTTAAAATGCGCAACCAGAGGCAGTTAGTCAAAGAGTATGCTAACTGTATAGGTTAATTGATTGAGGGCTAGGTCCATCCTGGAGTGTAATGTAATTTTAGTTGGTAAAAAGCTTCCCCAAGTGATCCTTCTAAATCAGCTCTGCCCGGTCGGCAATAAATATCGTACAGCAAGCTTTAACAGTACATTTTGTCTAAAAACCCGTAGAATGTATCTTCATCTTTCTCTGATATAGAACATGAATGCGTTGCTTAGGTTTTGCATTTATAATTGATATCGGAACTCATCACTTTTTTCTCATACAATCCTACTGCTACTTTAACCCAGCCAAGTGCACTTGCTAGTTGACCGCCAGCATGCCGTTCGTTGACGCCTTCTCTCATTTATTTGCAAATTGGAATCCTCTACAGCCAAGTTTGGAGTCCTTACAACCTTATTGAAGGTTAGACATTTACCACATTTACCCTCAGAGGCACATAGATCATATATGATAAGCAACCGATAACACCGTCAACGACCCACACGACCATTTACAATTCGATTTCTATAGAAACTCAGCTGTCAGTAGCACGCTACATTTGATTGGCATCTGCAATGTGTCCAGCAAAAACCATCGGCCCTTCAATTCAAATTAGATCAACGCAGATACGTGAAAGGGTTATGAAATAAGGAATTATTAAATGTAAGGAACAGCACCCTTAAGCACTATAGCACCACCCAACTAAATTTGTATTTCACTAAAAACCTTTTACCTGCTCTCAAAGCTGGAAATCATTCGGGTATCTTGCGAGTGCAGGAATTTACTTTGCAAGTACTTTAGAGGATTTTGAGTACGAATAGCTGCGAGTTAAGCGCATATACCTGTATGTTTGTGGTTTTTATCACAATATTCACCCTACCAGCTCGACTTCCTTAATTATCGACGGCAAACAGTAAACAGCATAGTGCTGAAAGCTGATTTCCTTCCAAGAAAGCAGTAGTACCCAACGACAATAAATCTTCTTTAGACGGTACGAGTATCTCATGGGAGTGTGCGGCATTGCCTTGGTTTTGAGTTGCTTTCGAAAATGTCTTTCTTGAGCATGCACATATGTACATTGTGATCAGGATTGTGGGGCTCTGCTTATGAGCTAAAGCCTTCTGGAAATGAGAATAGAGATATTCTCACAAGTATGTTGGGTTACACCTTAACTAGGGTAGGTACACCTTACTTCACTACCAATTTTGCATGGTATATAGTTTTGTGATTTATTTCTCCGAGGGGGAATACTTTCAATATTTTTTCTCTTATTCCGGGTGAATCCACGAGACCAAAACACTTGCATTGCGTATGCGAATTTACTTACTGAAACGTTGACTTAGAGCCTATTTGTGGGAGTGGATTGACTTACCATATGTTCGGAATAAAATGATTTTTCCAGGTTTTTCAGCGAGATGAGTCTTTGTGGAGGAGTATATTTTGCAAAGGTTTGGATGACATTTCATGGTAAGCACGTGTCAGAGATAAGATTTATAGCGGTTGGGTCTATACAGGAAACCACTTGAAGCAGATATATATGCGCACCCTTATTTCGATTTGGATTTGTTCTTTTTTATTGTTTTTTGTATAAATGAGTGCTCTAAAATGCAATATTTCAGGAATAGGAGGATTTTGATGAGAATTTGCAATACTACCAGATAGTTAGCTTTTAAAATAGGTGTCTGTTTTGTCAGCATTGGAATCAAACTTAATCTGATCTGGATAGCACAGCCCTTTCGTTTAGATTTATTTCTTTATTTGCATTAGATTTCTGAATTTCCGCGCCTACGCAAATGTCAACATCCGAATTCAAAACTTTTCTATATTGACGGAATATTTTTTTACGGAATGTTTTAAGAAATCAAAACTTTGGCTTAAAAGCCAAACATATATGGAACTAAGGGACGAAAATGTCCTGACTTGATTTTTAACCAGTAAACCAAGCAGGTAGGACAACCCGCTGCATATATATATATATATACATGTATAGAAGATGCTAGTTGCTACAGATTTAACACGCCATCACACAGCATACTTCAACTTTCTAACTGTGAATGTTGTAATGTAGCTGGATACTCTGGTCTGTTCAGCCATAGCTGGTGAACCTCGGTGCATGAGCATGAACAAAACAGGATTAAGTCACCGGCATCGTCAGCGAAAGATTGCGCCATAACCAAATTTGAGCTACTTCAACATTCTCGCAGCTCAGATCATGTAAGCATTTTCCAACGGCCAGCTACGATGGCTAAATTCGCCAACATTACCCTAATATGCACTTTCGCCCCACAAAGGAAAGAAGCCAAAGAGTGCTTCCACGATTAAGTGCCAGGTTTGAGAGGGAAAGTATCTTCGCCCGCACAGTTGAAATACGGCACCTCTAAAATCAGCTAAGACTAGTGAAGAAATCAGCCTCTTTAAAATCTTATCTATTGTACTAATTTGAATAAATTTTCACCATCGACCAGATCACTCAACACGAGAGATCTTAGAAAAAAACAATCAGAAACTTGAAATCGATACACTTACTTACTTAAGCTGCAGTCCGGGGTGAACCCAGGCCTCAACACACAAGCTCGATCTTTAGCTAGCTGCCTCCAGTTTCACATGCTAAGTTGGTTTATGTCCCCTTACACTTGCGTGCGCCACCTGAGTCCCCGTCTTCCGGGGGCGGATTCTAAGACTTCATCCACTCCACATGATCCAGCCACCTCAGTCGTTGAACCATTACTCTTCTGGCTAAGTCGATGTCGCTGTACAGACCGTAGAGTTCGTCGTTGTATCTCTTCCTCCAGTCACTATCTATGCAAACGGGACTGAAAATCCTCCGACGAATCGAAAAATCCTCCGACGAATTTCCTCTCAAAACAGCCAAGAGCACCCTCATCCATTTTTGATAAAGTCCATGCCTCTGCACCATAGAGCAGGGCTGGGATTATTAAGATTTTATATAGGGCTACTTTTGTGGTTGGTGGGAGAACTTTGCTAGTCAATTGCCTTCTTAGCCCAAAAAGCAGCGAATGGCAAGAGTTATTCTTGGTTTGATCTCAGCGTTGGTGTCAACGTCTAAATTGATAGCGGAGCCTAGATAGGTAAGCTTATGTCCTTAACTACCGCATTATTGTATCTGTCGAGGGTGTCATTTCGTTCGAGACGTCGATGTTAGGTGTCTTTTCTCGTTGACAGCACATACTTGATCTTGCCCTCGTTAACCGTTAAGCCCATCTTTGCCGCTTCTGTCTTAGTACTCGCGAAAGGGCCACTGACATCACGCTGCTTTTTTCCGGCGTATGCGAGTAATTAGACGGACTTTTGAAAGATTGTGCCTTTTCAATCTATCTTCCTTTCTATCCTTTCGAGAATCGCATAAGAGTGCTTCGCCTTGTCTAAATCCTTTTTGACATAAAAACCATAAATTACATCACGCTGCTTTTTTCCGGCGTATCCGAGTAATTAGATGGACTTTTAAAAGATTGTGCCTTTTCAATCTATTTTTCTTTTCTATCCTTTCAAGAATCGCATAACAGCGCTTCGCCTTGTCTAAATCCTTTTTGACATAAACCATAAGTGAGTTCTTAACCGAGCTTGATGGACCAGCGTACATTCCCCATCGTCATCCTGCACAACCGGAAGAGTTTGGCAGGGATGTCAAAACTAGACATTGCTATGTATACCTAGTCTTAAAATCGAAGAGGCCTGTAGCCACACTGATATGGACAAATCTGTTTATTGACGAACGGTTTCAGGCATTCACACATTACGTCAGATAGTTGGCGCAGTTCAGAGGGCCTCTTATTTTACAGATGAGCTAATATATGCTCCTTAACAAGTCATTGCCCGCCGATTAGTAGAGCTTGGCGATAAGGCCGTGCGCTCCAGCAGCTTTGTTGGTCTTAAGCTTAGATATGGCTTCCCAGGTCGGATTGACGGAATCGTTGGTCTACATCATCCAAGTTGAAAGGTTCATTCTGCCTGGCAGCGATATTTGGTTCGTCATCGCCATTATGCAGTCTACAGAAATGCTTTTTCCAAATCCTCAGCATCGACTGTGACTCTACTACTATGTTCCCTTGTTAGTCTCTGTAGGCTTCTGTTCGCCGCTTACTCGTATGTCCATGGCATATTCTTTTTACCTTTTGGTAAAACTTCCGAATCTCATCCCTGGAGTAGCATCTTTCAATTTCTTCCACCGCGCGCTTCTTATGCTCCTGAGAAGCCGGTGTTCGTCTCTCCTCTTGTGCTCGGAGAGCTCATGGGCAGTTCTAGTTTTGCATAGCTGCATGTGCTTGTCGGCACTCGTCGTCAAATTAGGGGTTTAGTTGTGGTGGCCGAGTGCAAGCCAGCACATAAGAGGCAGTATCTCTCATTGCCATTGGTCTTCAATACTTTATACTGGCGGCATAAGATCTCTTAAGAGATTAAGATCGGAAAGGATTTGGCGATCTCTTACGACTGCAGCCATCCTACGTCAAACTTTCTCACATTATTAGCTTGTCTTTGCGATGTTCGGGATATCAACAATCATACATTCAATACAAAAAAAAATAATTAAGGGCTCTGCTTAAAATTCGTACAACGACGGTAGAGACCAAACGAAGGATCAGTTCAACTGTGGTTTCTCTATAGATTTCGGTTTCTGATCAGACAATTAAAGCGCATACCCAGTAGTTGGCAGATTTTTCTCTCAGGATAACTGCAGCTGCTTCTTCTGAAACACGTTAATTAGTAATGCCCTGAAACGCTAAAGGTAGTGGCAGATTAACTCGGGCTGGAACGCTTGTATTTAACCAGATCATATCTGATTGTGAGTGTGTAATTCTAATGATTTCATGCAAGAACAAAGATCGAAATAAGGTCTGAATGCTATAGCCTCTGTGTATGTTTAAATGGAAAAGCTGAGTGGCAGATGCAATAGTAGATAGTACAGCACAAAGACACTGCAGGAGCAGCACAAGGCGCTGCTGCCGAAAGTTACAATACCGTGACAGCGACGACAAGAAGGTCGATTGGCACTCTAACTCAAAACAATCAATCAATCGTAATCGCCCATTTGTCCCTTGCTGATTCTATAACTACAAGATTTTTCGGTTCTGGTCAGCAGAAATAAGTTAAAGCCGTCTAATTCATCGATCTGCACCACCTTATTGCGTTACTAAAAAGATACCATCTCTTGAGGCATCACATACCATACCGCGCAGGTTTCCTTTTTTTACAGTACGACTTACGCACGAATCCGAAACAGAAAATATTAGGCACTAATATATTGGCATAAAATAAGAGACCGAGAATCATAAAAATATCAGGCAAAATAAAATAAAATCATCAAGAAGACCAAATATCCGGCCTGATGATCAACCTGTCGAGGAGGGAAGAGAAAAGACTGGGATGTATTCAGTACCGATTCCAAAAAGGGAAAAGTACAAACCGACTTTTCAGATTTAGTCGACTCAAATTTAAGCAAACGTACTAGTTCTATTCTTAGATTTTAGTAAAGCTTTCGATACTCCTGACCACAATAAGCTAATAGATGCGTTACAAAACGTCGGAATCAGAGGAAGGCTGACAGAATGGATGGTAGGCTATCTGAGAGACAGAACCTTTCGTGTAAAAATAAGCAAACCTGTTACAGTAATTAAAACGAAGTGCAGTACGGTGTTCCGCAGGGGTCTAAACTTGACCCTCTGCAATTATAAATTCCATCAA
Organism: Volucella bombylans; assembly: GCA_949129095.1. Lineage (NCBI taxonomy): Eukaryota > Metazoa > Arthropoda > Insecta > Diptera > Syrphidae > Volucella > Volucella bombylans. Next base: position 148,504,149 of record OX422143.1, read on the forward strand.
AATGAGTGAACCATTCGCGTATGTAGATGACATGGCAATCGAAGGATGTCACAAGTCCAGTGAATTTGCAGAAGCGGGAAATGATGTCATGATAATGGCCTTGTTATCAATGGGGCGAAAATCAAGCTTATGCACATTCGCAGCCCACAGTACCCAGCGACAGAAATAGAGCTCAAAGGTTCTTAAAGTGAATAAAACCTTTAAAATGAGCACGGCGCTGGAGTATTATGACAACCACACTTTCATCAACAACAACAAAAACTGATGTATCCTAGTATCCTAAACAGTCTTTCTAATAGTCTACGAAATATAAATCAATTAAACGTCAGGAAAAAGAAACATAAAACATTGAGTCAAAATTTCCAAACATTAATTTAAATGTAATCTAATTACACTTTACACTTCTATATAGAAATTTAACTTTTTTTTTGTACATAACATTCATTTTTGATGATATGATAGTAAACAATAAATGTATAAATAATCCCCTGCTGATAAGCATTTAAAAAAAAAGCTTCGAAGGTCAATTAAATCAATCAGATCAAATTTTTAGACCAGAAAGAAAAAGACCTGAGGGGCGGAAAAGCTTCGATACATAGAAAATCAGTGTGGAAATCCATCAAGATTATATTGGGAGCTCAAAGACAAAGCTGTCTAACGTATATAAAAAATACGGTCTACTCAATCCTTCACAAGCTTGCATCATAGTTTGTGGATGTCAGATTCTTAAAATGTATTTTATTTTTTCATAAAATTAGTCCCAAATATCTATTGATGTATGAACTTAACAGCTTGGAGAGCAGAAGGCACCACTACGTTATGATATCGTCCATATATGACCTCCTGCCTGTTCTTCAATAATTATGATGGCCTGGATACTGCAACTATTTCCCTATTGGCATTCTCGCTTTTGCGTTTTAAATAATCTGTTAAATTTAGTCTATAGACCAACAGAACCCCTTGGTACTTAATGTGATGCTTTGACTCGATGTTGTGCCCCAACTTCATTGAAAGAGCCTCTGTTTTTTTAGCGGAGCCATGTATTTATATTTTTGATGGTATCGTATAATTATTCCGCATTATATTCCACGAAATTGTACAATTCCAGCTGTTATTTAGTATATTTTTGACCCTTTGTGTGTTTCTGCTCAAGTTAACAGCATTATGGACATTGAGTGTGGGGTACTCAAGCTATTTTGTTGGTTAGAGGGACCATTTTCCTACTCTGTCCAACGTGATTTGCGGTCTATATGCCGATACTGGGTCTGGAGGCCTGTTATCCTTTTGGAATCAGACAAGCCTCTGTTTTCCATTTTCAATTTTTGCGGCAATTTTCTTTTTGCTAACCATCTTTTATGGTGGTTTTCGAATGCCTCTCTTTTCATGGGGATTGTTTTCTTTAGTACAAAGCTTGGATTTCGGTTCATTCCAAGAGCCATGATAATTTTAATTGCGCTCACTGCTATCAGGACTTCTGCCCTTGTGATGGGTGGTATTATTTCCACATCTCCTATTGTCATTTCTATGGAATAGATTATGCACATCGTGTATGAATATACCAATGCCACCGCTGTGACATTTGTAAGCTTCTGTCTTACAATATTTTATGTACCTCACTGCAGACTATTTTGTTGAACTTCTTTAATGGCTTGGAAGACTTCGCTTTTACTTTTCTTTATAATCGTTCCAAGTTGCTTTCCCTGTTTTATAAATTCTTGATGTATTTTTACGCGGTTTTCTGTGTTTCTTTGCGCGCTGCTGGTGCCTTCTTCAATCTTAGATTAGCAATGGTATCGTTCCACAATTACACCCATGTTATTCCATTCTTACTTTTTTTTTATTCTGTGCATGCGAATTGGCCAATTCTTCGGCTGTTTCCATGATCATTTCTATGATAGCATGAGCAACTTCGCAGCTATTATTCGATACCGGTGCCGACTCTGAGATCTCGATAATGATGCCCGGCGATCACTATACGTTGAAGTCCCTGTCTTCATTGAAGGTCTCCTTATATCTCTGATAAATTTGTACGAGCTCAGGTCTAGCAAAAGATTCCAGCAATGTCTCGTCCCTGTGATTACTCCTTTTACTACCTCATTCTACTTCCATGCTTCTATTGCCAGTGATTTCCTTCATGCGTCAGCGACAAGTACTCGTATCTGCCAAAACTCTGCCAAACTCGCGTTCAGTAGGGCATGGAAGTTGAAAAAGTGGGCAACCCTTAATTGTAGGTTAAACGAAGTTTTCTTTCTGTGCGTGTTATTCCGGTTGAATGCGAAGTGATACTTGTTGCTACTGAGGAGTGCTCCTCAACAACGTGCGTATCGATTTTTGTCAGATCAGAATTTAACATTGAAGTTGTTGGTGCTGATTCTGCAAGAACTTTGTATCTTTGCTCGTTATCCTACGAGCACATACTCGTACTTCAGCCAGGTTAAGATATTATCAAAAACTAGAGTATTAGAAAACGAAGAGTACTATCCATTCAATTTATGTATGTTATGTGCTTGACGACTAATAGATAGTGGCGGGCCACATATGCATTCATTACTCTATTTGCCTTCAGGTATCCTCCTTACAATAGATCTTCTCAAATGTACCAATGTATGTATGTAGACACAAATAAGTGCCTATGATAACATAATTTCACGAGCCTCACCTGAAATCGATGTATATGTCAAAGTAATTACCTAACCTTAAGCCAATTAATGAAACAAAGTGCCGTAGATTAGTGAAAATAGCAAACGATATTTAGAGCAAACGCTAAGCCCGTATTACGACATGAAAGTGCTGGTTGTTCCTCCACATATTCTTCTTTCATTAATGAACTCGTCCACTATATTCAAGATACTTTGTCTCTTAATTATTAACCGCTTTCTCTTAAAGCCAACAGAAACCCCTGTGATTGTCCATTGTCCGTAATAAATTGTTCTTAGAATTTCTTTCATTCATCACCAGTTACGAGTATAAAGCGACACGTTACTTTTTTCAAGTCATATCCGTAGGTTTTCCCTCATTCGTATTCTTCTTATTTAATTGCATTCACGCTCTAGGAAAAATAAATAACGTAATCGACTCACAAAGGAACCATCCATTTGCCTTCATCTCACATCCGGTCTAGTTACTTGATTTTAACGCTTTGCCAAACTGCTTGTCGTTTTATCATCAACGCGCGCTACTCCCCATCCTCATTCATATCCGTACATCCCGTATCCGGGAAATAAACGCCAGACATAGATCAAAACCCCCCTCCCCTAAAGGATATTCATTTAGGGCTTTATGCTTACAGTAAGAGCTGACGAGTTGCCAACGACAGAGCTCCCCCTAAATGAAAGAAAAAAGATTGATTTATTGTTCCTCGTAAAGGGAAGGGAAGAAATTTTCTTCCAGGAGCATAATTTGGCAAAAAAAGGGAAGATTCCTGCAACCCCATATCAGTCTTGCAATAGTCATAAATTATAAGACGGATAAAAGGTAGTAAGGATGAAAAAAGTGACGTGATGACGTTCCACAGAAATTCTTAGAAAATATTCAGAAATTTCGAGGCAAACCGCGACCGACATTTTCTAGTTAAGATGGTTCCTTGTTTCGAGGATTTGATTCATGGACTTGGGGAGGTTTTTATTTTTAGGGTGTACTTGTACTCGCATAATTGCTATCTTCCCGACTGGGAGTTGAAACATCTGAGAGGCTTAAAAGTTAAGTGCTTTTGAGGGAGGTCAGTTGGCAGGCAAAGCAAGGGTGGATGTCCAATTTTTGGTTATAAGGTTTTTAAAAGCGGTTCCCTTGTTTTGGCTAATTAATGGAATTTTTATTCAGATTATATTTTAGAAGTTCCTTGAAAGTGAAACTTAGATTTCAAAATGGAAAAGGAAACCAAAGTAACTATTTCTTTAGGCAATTTTAGGCTTCTTGTGAATGTGTGGGCTGAATTTCAGAGTTTTTGAAGTGGATTGGTATTAATTTCCCTAGAAAGCCTGGAGAAAGTAATTATTTTATGTTTAAGTTCTATATAATATGTATATTCATATAAGGTCATATCTAATTTAAAGAACATTTGCGTAAGAGAAGGTATCCTTACCTACAGGAGGAGTGAAGTATAGAGAAACGAAGATAAGTTCTTTGATACAACTACGCTGTAACCTCCTCGACCATCGACTCTTTTCAATCTAAACACTAGACTCATACTTGCAACATTTCGTTACTGTTCTGCAACAAAAACTTGAATAGGGTATACTTTCTCATCTGCTATAGAACCTGTTCTCAATAGGACGCTTACGAAATTAAGGGACACGGGATGTGGGTAGTAGCGACGCCAATTTGCATATATCAAGCAAATGTCCACAGATAGCCTCTACTATACTAATGCACACTTTAAGTACTTATGGCTTAAGTCAAATCAAAACGAACCAGGTGAATGGGTAAGAAAAATCAAAATACCCTGCATCATGCCATATGTTATATCGTACCGCTTTGAGTTTATCGATGAGTATCTAAGCTTCATCCTGGAAAGCGAACGAACTGAGGTGAAAAGAAAACATACAAGCTCTAGTTGCCATCTAGTCCTGCAAGAGCACTGTAGCCTCATGAAAGTGCCTTTAATCCAAAAACAAGCACTCTGTCTGAACCACCGTTTTGGTGGCCTGCAGTGAAAAGATTGACTAATATCAGTCTTTTTCGGCATGCAGATTGCAATTAACTCCACCTTCAGGCTAAAAGACACTTTGAAATAGAAATAAATAAACAAAGGTTACAATATTATTTTCTCGTAGCATTGCGACCTCTCCCAATTAACCTACCTTTTAACTTAATTACTTAGGTGGTGCTACATTTCGGGTTGAACTTTGGCCTCTTCAGTTAGCCCGGTATTTAGCTAACTTCCACTGAGTTGTCACTCCGGGTTAGAATCGACGACTCTGCGCGCCGGAGTGTTCTAGCCATTGTAGTTTCTGACTAGATTGATCTTGCCATACAGCTCGCATAGTTCGTCGTTGAATTTTCTCCCCCATAGCTTGTCTATATAGATAGTCTCTATAAATTCTGCCTTATGCGGCCCTAAAAGATTGTGTGTATCGATTTGGACTTCTTGAGTTTTTTCCAGAATCTGCCAGAGTGTGAAATTTGGTCGATTGCTGACGATGGCTTTAGATGCATATACAAAACGTAGAAAGAATCTTGTCTGCAATATTGAGGACACTTATATCGTGCTTATCAATAAGGACATAACAGTTCTGTATTTCAATAAAACACGGAATAATTGACATATTGGACTGGAATTTATTCCAGTTATAGTACAGATGTTAAATTTAAGTATGGAATTCGATCTCGCGAGTACGTTTGTAGCGATTGATTCTCTGGAGCCAATTTTCCACTACTCCACCACACATATCGGCCGGAACTTTAACAATGATCTAGAGGAATCAGTTCCTTAGTTAATTTGATCTTGTAAGGGTGTAGGCTAAGAACTTTAAACAAAATTTGTCACAATGTAGACTGAGAGATTCCCAATTTATTTGAACGGCGAGGAATCAACTAATTTGGCTCATTTTGAAATGAAGCACTTACGGCTGCGATATTTTCGGTAATTCGACCGGTGCTTTATCTCACTGGCACATGAACATTCAGTAATGAATATGTAGGCTCGCATTTAATCACTATAGCATGCGCAGCCTGTATGGTGGGATTATTATTACGACCGAAAATTGGAAAATAAGCGGTCTTATAGTTGCGATCACTGACTTAGAATTTCGGCAGTAGTTTTCAATAATTTCCAAACGTTTCTCGTTCGTGAACTTCACCATGATAAAAATGTTAGCCGTGACGTTTTGATAAGTTTTAGGGTACGTTTATATTAAAATATCAAATTGTTATGTATTTACGATGAAGAAACCTTTACATCTATACTTAGCGAAGTTGAGGTGGTCTACTTTTTTGTGGATCGGGGAAACATTGCTGAGATCTTAGAAACAACCTGGTGGTTACTCTGGACAAAGTCACTTCCAATAACTCTCAATATCTCTGCCGATAAGCCGTCAGTTTTAATGGCTCTGTTGGATTTAAGATTAGAATCAATCTACCCTCAATCAACTTCTTAAGCGTGTGAAATTCCAATACGACCAAAAACTGAGGCAAAAAATACTGCAATGTGCCAAAGGCAGTAAAAATTGTTGCTCGTTCGTCAAAAACATTAGAAATTCCGCCTCATCCTCCATCCCAAAGCTCATTTACAATGACATTCCAGCTGTCAGCTCTTTGTACAAAGCCAATCTGCTTGCTGCACACTTTGCCAGCTCAACGCTCCCAGATTGTGCTTTTCTACACTTTTGCCTACACTTGAGTGCGTCGAATCTTCAATGGGACGAATCTACTTTCGCACTCGTGTAGTAGCAAGACTACTTAAAGATCTCAACATACATAAATCCGCTGGTCCAGATGGTATATCTCCCCTTCTTCTGAAGAGGTGTTCTTCCACGCTGGCAAAACCACTGCGTAAGCTTTTTCATCAATCTTTAGGACTCTTCCCGAGCAGATGGAAAACAGCATTTGTCCAACCCGTCCCTAAAAAAGGCGAATCATCTTCTCTCTCCTCCTACAGACCCATTGCACTTACGTCCCTAATTCCCAAGGTCATGGAAACGCTGATAAATCGTTAGCTCATGAAATATTTCGAAACACGAAAACTTCTCAATGACCGGCAGTACGGGTTTCGTAGCAACAGCTCCACTGGTGATTTGATGGCATGTCTCAGCGTATGCTAATCTGATTGAATTCCGATATCAACAACATAACCAATTGGGGAACTATCAACAGAGTGGAATTTAATGCTTCCAAAACACAATGCTGCCTGCTGTCGTTAAAGCAAAATTTAAACACCCAGCCATTATCCATGAATGGTACTTGCATCGTCAAAACCGAAAAATTTCCTATTCTCTGTATATGTGTAAACGACAACTTACGTTGGAATGACCACATTTTAGATGTCGCCAAAAATGCTGCGAAATGTAAGAAATATTTTATCCGCTCTGAACTGAACTCAATATATAAGGCATTCATCCGCCCAAAATTGGAGTACAACTCCCACATCTGGTCAGGTGCTCCTAAAACATCTCTGCACCTGCTAGATAGGATTCAAAACCGTGCGATAAAACTTATTGATGATACTAATATCAGTCAATCAATGGACACCCTCGAACACCGACGAAATGTCTCGTGTCTCACTTTGTTTTATCGCTATTTCCACCACCAGTGCTCCACTGAAATCGCCAATAGCATTCCGCCCATTCAAATTTTAAACCGTTACACCCGTCTCGCTATGAATGCTCATCAGTATACCCTCAAGCCCATTTTCGGACTCTAAATATCTAAATATCGTGATTCGTTCCTAAGCCGTACAACTCGCTTATGGAATGCCCTGCCGATCTCTGTATTTCCTGGTCGTTATAACTTGCAAACATTTAAAAACAATGTACATCGGTACCTCTCTTTTCTTCCTCCCTAAATTTCCTTTGCCCGCACTGTGTACAATCACTTTAAGGGTACACAAACCCCTTGAGCGCTGATTATAAAAAAGAAAAAAAAAAAAACTGAAACCGCTTCATCGTTCACTTCAATCACTTGTGGCCGGAAACCGACGAATGAAGATAACTCTAAGTCAATCTAACTCATTAAGTTCTTTTCTAGCTTACGAACTGGTTTAACATAGACAAAAACGTTGGTGCAGTGGTTTAAGGACCTCTGTATATACAAATACTTTAACACTGTACTGATTTCTACGCCGAGGAATCAGTCATTCATCAGGCCAAGACTTAGCTCAGACTGGATTCAATCCACGTCAGATATATGCTTAGCCATTTAAGCAGAGATCTGATCCCATTTTGAGAGCAGATGGAAACTGCCGCACATCCGGAAATGAATAGGAGTACAAGATCACCATCGGTAGGGTTCCGGGACACTCCGATGTCCCACAGAACTGTTTTGTTGATGATTTTGGCAGAATTGGATCACTAGAAACAAAAAGTAAGTCACCCATTAAATGAACACTTTCTTTCGAACACACTCTTACGCCAGTCATGTTTCGACTCTGTGAGACATCTAAATTAATACTCGATCCTAAACCATCAAAAAAGCAGATAAACTTCAGGACATGAATTATTCCCAAATCAACAAACATAGCACTCGAAGACAGGGACACTGTTCCATTGGAACGCATGAGCAGCAATTGATAATTCCTCACAATGAATTCTGCAGCACCTACTTTCTCAGTAGCGGAGATGAATATAAGCTCCCCAGCCTTGATATGCATCAAAATGCATACCATAAATTATCTCTACTTTATATTCATAGACCCTCAAAAATTAACAAAAATACATATCACCCACGCATCCTCAGTATAATCACAATTGACTGACGAATAGCCTAGGTGCATTAACGAAGGCAACTTTAGCCTACACCTGTACTTCAGGTGGTATATGCAAAACTGCAAACCTAAAAGCCTCAATATTATACAGGACAATTTAACAATTTAAGCTCTAAAGCTCTACTATATGTTTGGAATATGCAATAGTCTTTAATGGTAATTGGTAACGATACTACTACTGAAGGCCCAACCCAGAAAGCCGAAAAGTGTAAAAGGACTACAAATCTACTCTAAAAGACCTGCTCACCATAAATAAAACCGAAAAGAAAGTCAGGAGACAAAAGTCGAAGGCCGATGTACCAACTCCATAGCTATCGGTGCAAATGCCTCTACCCTGCTCTTCAAAACGGCAGGAGATGTTTGATAATTACAGATCAAACACGATCTCACAGCTTGCACCTCTGTCAAATACTCTCCACAAGCCAATGGTTCCGAATGACGCAAGCGATCAAACCAATTCAACACCATTAAGCACGTTCTTCAATAAAACCCGGTTGGGTTGTGTTATCTGCACGGCCGTAGATGTTTTAGGGTGACAACGTCTATGTTTTTTTTTTATAATTTACGCGCACCTAAGGATTATGATACCCTTTTACTGTTGCCATGGCGAGGGCGTAAAGACAGAAGGAGGAGAAAGGAAAACATTGTTGTGATGTAGTGGTTTGAAACTCAGGTTTATTTGGTTTCAATATTAACTCTCCGGGGGTGGTAGTCGGAATAGGTCGGAGAGTATTTTCTTCACTCGGAATGAATCGAAGGCACGCTTGTTTTGTGCTTGAAACTCTACAACAGCCAAATCTACATGTCAGTGTTATGCCTTCACACGCAGATTTTTCTGACTGAGTTCCAATTACACTTGTCATGAGCAGGATTCGAACCTTGACCCTCCGAGTGAGAAGCGATTGCTAGTGACCACCCATCCGGCCACCCCCGGATAGTGGGAGACTGTGTGCGGTTTTGAAATTTCAATTTCTAAAATCAATTAATTTATTATTAGCATGCAACGGGAGTGCAGTCACATTGTCCAGACGACAGAATACTGGGTGATTCCAGGAAAAGTACGGGTAGAGATATAAAGCGTAGGTTTCCGCCGGTGACGGGCCAAACATATGTGTGACCCAGTCAAGTGCTTTCCAAATGTTGAAGGTATTCTTCATAAAGCGCAGGAATTCTGATTTAGCGATGACATCGATGTCAACAAAGAACAAAGACGGAATTCACAGAGATATAGTGTGGCATGTATATATACTAGTAGAGAGCCTGTTCCACAAGCAACCAGAAATTCTGTGGATTGTGTACGGATTTTGTAGATGGATCCGATGCTAACGAAATTGATTTATTTGTGGTTATGACGATTTCAGATAACCAAGCACTGTTCATGTTGTTGAGAACTTAAGTGTCCTCTGACACGTAGACCAAAAAAAAGTCAATAAAGTCAAACAAGGTCGACTTAACCCAAAGCACATATCTACTCATATCTCGATCTCATCATATCTCGATATTGTCAAATTGGCTTGGAAAAAGTCCAGCAAATTCAAACCAAACCTCTAAAGACACTGTGTCACTTAATTTATGAAAATAAGAAGCTGAGTTGCAAGACGTCAAGCCCATAAAAAAACGTGAATATGGCGACAATATCCAAGAACTTATATAAAATAGGGCAAGCTGTGTATTTCTATAGAATGCTGCTGGTTCCTGATAAGCAGCGCGAGTTAAAAAATTCGATAATGGCACCGAATGTCTAGCTGGTTGCTTACCTTGCTCACTTACGAATATACGATAATCCCACCACAAAGATGATTCTCTTCTGCCAAACACTAATTACTTTCCTGCTTAGAAACTCGAAAGAATATGTTGTGATGCATTTATCCAAAATTGCGCTTTAAATGCGACTTCCCGCTGACTGATGTAAAAAGGGGTCCCTTCTCACATTTTTCAAAAATTTGGGAATCTACTTGTGTACCCGCGCCCGCAGGGATGAAGTGTTGTCAGTTTTCTGCCAAATCAGAAAAGTTGTAGACTATCACTAAACAGTCCTAGCGTTTTATTGAGCAACTACATGGCATTCCTCTCTTACACAAATACGTTACTGCTTTTGCTAAACTCTTTTCCCAATATACCGGGCACTAATACGAAAATCAATTGAGTGCAGATTGGCCAAGTATTCGTGATCATTAATATCATTGATTGCATAGCATATCACTCGTATTTAAGTATTAAGGGTCTAGCTTTGGAAACTTATTTCGATATGACGTAATTCTACTTTCGGTATATGTACTGGGATGCGAGTACTGTTAGCCAGGAGACTCAATCAAGTGTATATAGTCGACAACTTTACGCCATTCTTATTAAATATATTCGTAACATGCGTTCTTGCCTTCGGAAGTTTTTGATGCATGTTTCAAAACTTTGCACCACCAAGTTGTAGTGTTGACTCCACTTTTCTAGGACATTGAGAAAACAAAAACCGTAGGCAGAACCTGCTGTCTATTAATCACTGATTGACAGTCTGAGGAAGCAACAACAATTGAATAGAAAAGCAAATGTGCGAGCTTCCGCCAAAGTACAGAGGTAAACGGATTGGCTGGAGGCTCTGCTAAATCGGCAGACAGTCACAGGATTATGAATACTCTATGGCTGTTATACTTTCTTTAGTGGCAGATAAATCTGGGGTGGGGACTCGATGTAGCAATTCCTGGGCTTAAGTCCTTTTTCTAAAACAACTTATTGACTTATAAGTCGTTCCTCGATTGTCGCCTTGCGCCCCTCACTTAGTTCACTGGCTTAAAATCAAAAACTCTATTCGCTGTCCATGTACACCCCCACGTCCGTACATGGCACGAAGGATTTTTCTTTCGAAACTTCCAATTATAGAAGTTCATCGTCATCAGCAGGGTATAGTTATTCGAACACCTTCCAAGCCCAAGAAGCAATAATTAGACAGAGTAATTAATAACAACAAGAATAATTAGAAATCTTATTGTATAACAAAAACAATGTAGTTTAAAAATAAGACAGTTAGGGTTTTCCAAAAAAACTTATTATCGGGTTGAAGTACAATCAAAACATTTATGAATGAAACTCGACTTCGTTCATATGGCCACCGCGGGCACGTTTGCAGCGGTCGATTCGTTGGACCCAATTTTCAACGACTTGGCCACACATTTCGGCCGAAACGGCCGCTATTTTGCGTTCAATGTTGGCTCAGAGCTCTTCCAACGTCGTCGGCGTGTTGGCATAAACCAATGACTTAACATAGCCCCACAAAAAATAGTCAAGCGGCGTTAAATCGCACGAACGAGGCGGCCAATCGACTAGCCCATTTCTTGAGATAACACGCTCACCATACTTACTCTTCAATAAATCGATTGTAGCGTGTGCTGTGTGGCTTGTGGCATCATCCTGTTGAAACCACACTTCTTCCAAGTCCATATCTTCCAAATCGGGCCAAAAATAGTCGGTGATCATGGTGCGATAACGCTGACCATTCACAGTAACGTGTAGATCGTTATCGTCGACGAAAAAATATGGCCCAATAACGCCGCCGGCATGCAAACCGCACCAAACAGTGATTCATGAAGCACATGTGAATTTTCACCCGACCAATAACACATATTTTGCTTATTGACGAACCCATTGAGCCAAAAAATGACCTTCGTCACTGAAGATGAGTTTGCGATGAAATTCATCATCTTGGCGCATCTTCTCCAGAACCCAATCGGAGAACGTACGTCGCTTCAAATGGTCCACCGGCTTCAATTCCTGAGTCAGCTTAATCTTGTATGGGTGTAAACCAAGATCCTTACGCAAAATACGCCATAATGTGGTCTGAGCGATGCCCAATTCTTGAGAACGCCGTGGAATTGACTGATTTGGATCGTTTGCTACGGACGCCTGAACGGCAGCGATATTTTCGACACTTTGACCAACCCGTTGTTTCACTGCCACGGCAACATCACAAAACGAATATGTAGACTCAAATTTTTGCACTAAACTTGTTGTTGCCTGCCTACTAGGGCGAGAATTACAATCGAAAATTGGAGTTAACGCTCTCAAAGTTGCAGTCACCGACTCCGAAATTCGGTACAAAATTTTTATAATTTTCGGACGTTTCTCATTCGTGTATTTTACCATGATGAAAATGTTGGGTTTACTGAATAAATTGACAATAACAGTTTGATGGTTATTGAAAGAGTGCGTTCACAAATTAAAGTCAAAGTTGTCAAGTCCCTATTGGGAAACCCTTTACTTGCCAAAGACAGGCGAAGCGTTGGCCATCATCTCTATTTCACAACATGATTGATTTGACGGCATTGGCAGCGTACATCATATATTTTGAAAATAGTACGAACATCCCATACAGTAAGTTGAGGCGTAAACGCTTTCTTCGCCAGCTCGCCAAGGAGCTATGTATGCCAAGGAGCAATGTATGTCAGTAAATGCTCAGGTAATGCGCAACTTCAACACGAAACTTGGCTCGCTTTATAAGCACGGCCTTACAAGAAAGAGCTGACGCTAGACCATCAACGTCTGCAGCTGCTAGTGGGCGGGAAAAAAAACCTCAGGTTGGAAGCTACTACATAGGTTATATTCACGACGAACGCCGAAGACTGCTCTTCATCAAAACGGCCAATATGTGTGCAGCATTCAAGCAATTCGTTTGTATGCGAAATTTGTAATAATGAGAACAAAAATTAAATAATTTAAGTTATAACATATTATATGTAAATAAAAACATAAATTTACATTACCAACACAAAAACATTCTTTGATTTATATAGTCAATTCATAAAATTGCATTACAAGTTAGTGGCCACACCTGTAATTGGGTATACGTTCTTGGGGGTCTTGACTTTGGAGGCTCATAGCCCCTTATAGCCTTGGTCTAGCACAGTAATTGAAATGTCAATCAACGCAGATCTACCCCATCTTCCTAGATCCGGAGTTTCAGCAAAAAATCTTAAATGGTTTAGGGGGTACATTACTCCAAAGTGCCAACTGGCCACACCTGTACTCGAGTATAAGGATTAGGGTTAAGTTCTGTTTGTTCTCATTTCAGAAACAAATTTGACAAAAATGACGGTTAGTGTTATTCATTTTAAATAACAAAAATAACTGACTTAATTAATCATAAATATTATTTCAAGAATAAAAGGTAAAATTAGGGCTCCGTTTATAGGTTTTGAATAAGTTGGATTTTAAAGTGCCTTTAAGTCATCCAATCATTTTTTCCTAGGTCAGCGATTTCCTATTTTTTTGCACAAACAATATTTAACATATGTATGTTTGGGCCAGTTTATATAGAAAAAAAACTTTTTATTCGCACTATTGTGCGAAGTTTGTTTTGCTGTGCAGGTTTACATCATAAAACTATGAGCAAAAAAACAAGGGATACACGCGCAACATGGGTTCCTTTTTGTTACAGTTTTCTATTTTCTCACTACGGGTATATGAAGGTTTTTTTTAAATATCAATTTGTTGGATACTTCATTGGACATCAAAAGGGAGGTCTTATAAGGCAACTCATGCCGAAATTCTTTTATTAAAATCTATATTATATAACAAATAACAAATATGAGCGAATATTCCCTTTGTCCTGATATAACGAGGTAGTTCTTTGTGAGTGAAACAAGTTTGCAAATTTATGATTGTTCAATTGAAAAGTTACTACGAATTTGGGTACGTCTGTTGTAAAAAAATGCTTTATGGCGCTCACTCATATAAAAGGAGATGAAAGCTACGGACGGTTAAAGTATAACTTAGTGTTGTATCTCTTTTTATGTACTCCGATTTGACACGTCGTAAGGAATGTCCTTCAGTATGTTTCACTAGAAGATATGATACTCGTAGTAGGTAATAAATAAATAAAAAAAATTGCTTATATTACATAACGAAGACGATATTACCAAGGATTGTTTCGACGAGTTCCTCAACTTATGTGCAGTGTCGAACTCATTAACAAAAGGAAAAGATAGAGATGTTTAAAGACGTAATCGAAAATCAAAGCTCGTACGAATCTTGATCTGGAAAGTCAACGAACAAAGGTTCTATGCAAAGTGTCGTTGCAAAGGTTTGCTATGTGATAAAAATACATGAAAATTATTGGTTTCGATAAAAAGTTTTGCAGTGTCAATAGGCGCGCTACCTAGGTGGACCGCTCATTATTGTTCTTATGAATTATTTTCTATGTCGCCATGCCCCATAATTTACCAACATTTTGATGTCCGAATGTCCCGAGCTGCGAACATCTGCTTGGATCACTACCTTAGTGTATATATGGTACGAATGAGTTACCCAAAATATCAGCACAATAGCTAAATTCGTTCGATGTTGGTCCTCTAAAATCGCAAGAGCCTTAGCTTTGTGCATTCTTTAACCATATGTTGCGAGCATTAAAAATAGAATACCAGCTGTATCTTTGCCAATAAGCTAGGAAAAATAGTCCCTCTTACGTGTTGTGTTTTATTTGGTCCAAGCCCCGCATTCGTTATCAAAATTCCAAAGGGTAAATGCTACACGTCGTGGCCCTACGCAAAAGGACGAGGACGAGGACAGCTGAGAAATTTTACCAGCAGAGAAGTTGTGTGCTACCTTCTTGGAACACAGTGAATGTGAAAGTGAATGTTTTGTCGGTTTCATAGAGTACGTCGAAAGAGCCCATATAAGATTTTTTGAAACTTTATATGCTGACCGGGTCTTGAAGGAAACGTGACTGCATTGTTCTCGGATCCTCTTTAAATCTTTTGTTGATATATTGCAGATGTTAAACAAACAACCAGTGGTTTTGGTTTAATTAGCTAATTAGCTGTGCAGGGAGACGTAAGTTTTCATTATACGAGTACAGTAATTGAGCTGGTATTGCATTTAAGTCGTCTATTGTCGTTGAACTAATAACTATTAAAGTCGAAGCAAATTAGAGAACCAGTACATTTAGTCTTCATGGGACCTTTAAGCTTCTTTGAACTGTCGTCTCTAAATCTTCCTCACTAAGCCACTCGCTTACGGATTATACGTAGTTGTTCGAATTCTTTTCCCAAAACTTCGGAGATTTGATTAAGAAGCGATGACTCAAAATGAGTACCTTGATCCGCTGTAATGGCTTGTGGTATGCCGTGCCCAGTTTTCAACGAACGCAGAGACCGCTGTTTCAGCGCTTATGTCTTCTAAAGGCGTCAGGCCACGAAGTTAAACGGTTGTCAATAAGTATATGTAACCCTGCAAAGGTGGAAGAGGTCCTACTAAATCCATGTGGATGTGTGAAAATCTACCTTCAGGGACTGGAAAGTTTCCGTGCTTTGATTTGGTATGTCTCGTCATTTTTGATTTTTGACATGGAACACAAATCTGAGTCCATCTGTTAGTGTCCTTGTTAATTTTTGATTTTATGATGATTTTCAAAAATAGTTCGTTTGAAAATATCGGGGATGTATGGTGGAAATCTCACACCAAAAGTCAACATCGTAAATTTGGATGGGTATCTTCGAAAGTTTGAGTGACGAATTCGGCTCAGCCAGAAGTAAGTGATTGCTATTTTGCAATATTGGGTATATCGACGTATTTACAATTTATAACCTCTACGTGAAACCGCGATAAGGTGTCTGCCACAATATTTTGTAAGCCTTCAGCTATGTATTCGAATTGGCCAGCTTAACGAGGCGTTTTTTCCGGTTTTGAGCATATTGCTTTTGTGAGTAGCTTATGATTACAAAAAATTGTGAACTTTCTACATTCCACGAAATACGAGTATCTAAAATATTTGATGGCTTTGGCGAGTCGTTCTCGGTTGAAAGTCGAATATTTCCTTTCAGCCGGACTTAAAGGCATGGATAAAAAAACCTAAAGGTTGCCATTGGTTGAAGTGGTTATATTGCAGAACTCCGCCAATAGCGTCATTTGAGCCTCTGGGTTTGGGTAAAGCAACATCGTTTGTTGCTCAATATCATTCTTCAGGATGCGAAAAGCCTTGTCATTTCTCAGCTCAAATGAACCCCTGTTTCACTTCTTTCTTTGTTCTTAACAATTTGTATAGATAACATGTTTTTATCGCTATACCTGGTATGAAACAATGTTAGACATTAATCATAACTAAAAAGTTATGGCAATTGTTTGGTTGATTTGGGCTTGAGAAAATGGAGAAAATGGTACTAATGGCTTTTACCCTATTGGAAGATGGAGTAAGTCCACGTTCTGTAATTGTGTAGCTCAAGAAATGGAGTTCTTTGACTCCTAAATCGCATTTGGCTAAATTAATGTTGGACCCGTGTTTTTGCAATACTTTAAAAACATTACACGAGTCTTCTTTATGCTTTTCAGTCGATGTGCTTTATATTAGTATGTCGTCTACGTGAACGAATACAAATTGTAAGTCACCTAGAATTTCATGGATAAAACGTTGAAAAGATTGAGCTCCATTCTTTACCCCGAGTGGCATTCTCAAAAATTCATAAAGTGCGAAATGTGTTATGACCGCGGTTTTATGAATGTCTTCTGCTGCTACCATTATTTGATAGTACTCGTACGCATGTATAAGATCAATTTTAGGGAAAGTAAAATTTTCTTGTGAAGGCTAGAAGTGCAATCCTAAATGTTAGGTAGTGGGTATTTGTCAAGCAATGTTACAGTGTTTAGCTGATTGTAATCGCCACATGGTCTCCAATCAGGACTATTCCTTTTTGGAACCATGTGTAGCGGAGAAACTGCAGGCGAGTTTAAAACACGGCAAATGTCTAACCGAAATGCCTAAAGAATTATTGAAATTCTTGATTTGCTATTGTAAGTCTTCGAGAGCGTGCCTAAGATAGGGGACTGTTTGTTAATATTCAGTGTACGACGTTATGGCTGACCGGTGAGGTGAAAACTGGCGGGGCCTTGAGTTCCAGAAACTCATCCAAAATTCTTTCAATTTGAGTGTTAGGATATAAGTTGATGTTGACAAGCAGTTGACTTTGAAATTCGTTTGCTTGTCGATTATTATCTGCCCACCTATATCGATAATCAGGTTAAATGTGTGCAAAAAATCGAAGCCAATGATGGGGTGATCTAATCCAGTCACGACAAATGTAAAATCGAAAGAACGTTCGGGATTGATATCCACTGTAATGCTTTTAAAATGAATTCGTTAGGTTGGTTAGAATGAAAACAGAGTTTTCTCAGAATAGTGGTTGAGGTTTGACTTCTAATCGTGAATAAGTAGGCGGCGTAAAAACATATTCGCACTCGATACCGAGTTTGAGGTTGAATAACTTAATTAACAAGTTGAAGAAAAAGAATTCTGATAATTGTACGGTTTAGAACATTTGATAGCCTTAGATCCATATTTCTTATGATCTTCCACTTGAAATTTTTCTTTCATTCCAGTTAAAGTGTGTATCTCGTGGCTTCTGAAACTCGAGATTTCGATGCGATGTATTAAAGTATTAAGGATATTTTGACTGGGATTCAATCTGTAAACAGTTTGAGAAATTTGAGATTTACTAAAGATTCGGATAATTGTAGGCAAGATTGAAAAACTCTTCCCGACTTTCCGAATTCTCTGGTCTCTGTCATGAGGAAACGCATATAGAAGGCATATATAGTCTATTAAGCCAAAGTCTCTTAACGCGAGAAGTATTAACGAGGTTATTTCCGTTCGCGGGGCTTTCTCCGAGGTCTTTGATCACCTAATTCGATTTTATTTAAACGACCATCAGGACGACGGTCTTTGCTACCCCTATTCCTTTTAAGCAAAGCCTTTTTTCAAATAATTGTACTTGTCTTGTGTGGAAGAGAAGATATTAAAACGTCGGCGACCTCTTCTGTAGCCTGGTTATTTAAAGACGCGACTAAGTAATCATATTTTGTATTTGGTGAAGTTATATTTATTGACTCTAATCTCTGCTTCAACTTGCAAAAACCATAAATCTGGTCGATTGTTCCAGAGGGTGGTATTTTAATGGATATTAATGATGTTTTTGATATTACATTGTTGGGGAATACGTCTGTATTAACCGACGCTGCTGTCGCTGGATTATTTTCTCCCCTCACTCGTTTGCTGACTTTGCTTATGGATGGTCTGTCAGGACTCGATATTTCAAAGGCCAAAAAGAAATCAACCAAGCAGCAAGAGGAAGAAGAACAAAAAAGTGAAGAACTGAAACTGTAAACAATCAAATATCTGGTTATAACAACAAAATTTAAATTTTTTTCGCGGAAAGTGTGTAGTGGTTTGAAATAAAATTTAAAATTCAATTGTTAATTTAATTTGAAACTAAATTGAAAGTTTTAACCTATAAACCACTGTATACCACGTACCGTGTAATATATCGAAATAAGTGGATATGTACAGATACACCTAAAGTGTGTATATTATATGTATATACACCTTTAAAATTTATAAAAAAAAATTTATTATTGCTTCAATACTAACATAGAAGTGACTAACAACTCACTGTCAGGTGAGGGAGCTACGTTGCTCGATGTTGTTTGTGTGGTGGTAATCTATGATCAGACACTCTTAGATCTTGGATAATTGTTTTATAGTCAACAGAAATATATCTGTGGAATTTTATAAAAATATGGTCTAGACAAGAATTTAATCGAGGTACTCATTTATCACAGATTTAAAACTCAAATGAAGCAAGCGCTGCTACAATAAATCGTTATCGGCGTCAGGTGAATCACACCGTTCATATCTATTTCATGATAGATAGCTCCTCATAAAGCATTTTCCAATAGGGACTTGACAACTTTGAATTTAATTTGTGAACGCACTCTTTCAATAATCATCAAACTGTTATTGTCAATTTATTCAGTAAACCCAACATTTTCATCATGGTAAAATACACGAATGAGAAACGTCTGCAAATTATAAAAATTTTGTACCGAATTTCGGAGTCGGTGACTACAACTTTGAGAGCGTTAACTCCAATTTTCGATCGTAATTCTCGACCTAGTAGGCAGGCAATAACAAGTTGAGTGCAAAAATTTGAGTCTACATATTCGTTGTGTGATGTTGCCGTGTCAATGAGACAACGGATTGGTCGAAGTCTCGAAAATATTGCTGCCGTTCAGGCGTCCGTAGGAAACGATCCAAATCAGTCAATTCCACGGCGTTCTCAAGAATTGGGCATCGCTCAGCCCACACTATGGCGTATTTTGCGTAAGGATCTTGGTTTACACAAATACAAGATCAAGCTGACTCAAGAATTGAAGCCGGTGGACCATTTGAAGCGACGTACGTTCTCCGATTGGGTTCTGGAGAAGATGCGCCAAGATTATGAATTTCATCGCAAACTCATCTTCAGTGACGAAGGTCATTTTTGGCTCAATGGGTTCGTCAATAAGCAAAATATGCGTTATTGGTCATGTGAAAATCCACATGTGCTTCATGAATCACCACTTCATCCACAAAAAATAACTGTTTGGTGCGGTTTACATGCCGGCGGCGTTATTGGGCCATATTTTTTCGTCGACGATAACGATCTACACGTTACTGTGAATGGTCAGCGTTATCGCAACATGATCACCGATTATTTTTGGCCCGAATTGGAAGATATGGACTTGGAAGAAGTGTGGTTTCAACAGGATGATGCCACAAGCCACACAGCACATGCTACAATCGATTTATTGAAGAGTAAGTATGGTGAGCGTGTTATCTCAAGAAATGGGCTAGTTGATTGGCCGCCTCGTTCGTGCGATTTAACGCCGCTTGACCATTTTCTGTGGGGCTACATTAAGTCATTGGTTTATGCCAACACGCCGACGAAGTTGGTAGAGCTCAGAGCCAACATTGAACGCAAAATTGCGGCAGTTTCGGCCGAAATGTGTGGCCGAGTCATTGAAAATTGGGTCCAACGAATCGACCGCTGCAAACTTGCCCGCGGTGACCATATGAACGAAGTCGAGTTCCATTCATAATTGTTTTGATTGTACTTCAAGCCGATAATAAATAAAAATTTTGAAATATCTCAAATGATTTGCGTTTTATTTAAAAAAAAGAAGTTGTAAAGTCCTTATTAGAGAACCCTATACATTCTCCAAGCAATTGGTGCATAACGTCCACTCCTTCTTTTGTTTCATTATAAAATTCTATAATTTCCGGTTTGCTGCTTGTGCTGATGGCATCAGCGTCCTGCATCGATGATAATAAAACAACTGCCTTGTTTTTTTTTTCGGCACGTATGAGTACATGGAAATGTTGGGCATAAAACCGAAGACTGTCGACTCCACGGTACGATCTTTCTGTGCCAACATTTCTTTGGGTATGAATGACTTATTTTTTCGCACAGTTCCAACCGCCGTCAAATTCATCGACTACAAGTTTTGAAGTAAATTGAGGCTTGTAAAAAAATGTTCCATGAAAGCGGCTTACCAAATCCATAACCACGCGTTCGATTAGTTTCCCGTCCCGTGACAGATTTGCCGGTATATATTTGCCCATGCAGTGGGTAAGAGTTTTTGGCATCACATACCCAACACACTTTGATACCATACTTTGCCGGTTTGGATGGAATGTATTGCGTGAAGCGGTTACGGCCAGGATAAGGAAACAACTGCTAGTCCACGGTATGGTTTTCACTAGGTTTGTACAAATTTTCAAAATTGTAATTCATCATTGTCCATAACTCGAAGATTGGTGCAGCTTTGTCAATTTGTTGGCGTATCCCTCTTGTGTTTGAATCACCAAACCCTGTAAATCGTAATATTGCTTGGAATCGATTAATGCACATTGCAGCATGATAAAGTGGGCAATTTTCTATCTACCACAAGTGCGGCATACTTTTGCGGCTACTACGGTGGGCGCCAGTCATAATAGGCACTCCTATGAACGCATACATTTCGCTCAATGTCACATGCTTCCAAGTTTTTGGTTGCGCCTCCGGATGTTTGATGTTGTATGCTCTATATGTAGCCTCCGCTTTTTTGTTTGTGCGGCGTGTTATTATATCCACAATTTCCGCTCATATAACACTTGAATATATTTCCGATGGGCATCGTATGTGTAGATTTTGCCGAGCCATTTCGATGTCTCAAAATATTTTGTTGCCTGCTTTGGCGTTCTAGCTTTAGTTGGGTGCTCCATATGGTGCCATCACGTGCAAAGAATTCAGCTGCACCCAAATTCATTTGCACGGAATCACCTTCAATGTTGATTTCCTGGTCGTCATCTTCCTCGTTATGGAGCATCGTCATAGCAGATATTCTTCTCTGTTTCTTCAATATCCGAAATTGTAACTTCGGTTGCGATTTCTTCTTGTTCTCCTTCGATATCTTCAGTTTCGGAATATATTTCGTCGTCTACGATGTCTTAAAAAAGTATTTGAACGTACTCCTCTATTTCAGCATCAGTTAATCCGTTACAAATATTATTATTATTATTCAAGGGATCTATACAAATGAATTTGTAAATTCCGGGATTTTACGCCAGGGTACTTATGCCCATGTGGCGTTTGTCAACATCACACAGTGTACCGAGTTCCCATTTAGTTCCCCATCTATGTACTTACGGCGCCCACACTGCTTGATTTCGGTGATCTAATGGGAACCGATGCTTTCAATGTGGCGCGGCCGTTGACCTGTTAAAAATATATAAATAATCAATTTTCATTGTACTTATAAAATTATTTTGAATATTTTAATTTACCTCTTATATTGGCTGGAAGACAAATGATGAACGTTCCTTCTGCGGTCCATGTTCTTATTTACGCAAAAAATGTATATTTACGCACAAAACCAACCTTTTAACTCAACAGCACACTTGAAAATGAATAAAAATTTGAATAATTCCCTAAGAACAGCCTTCAACCCTTAGAGCAAAAACTGTTTTTTCTGGTCTTTATTGCTGTTCTACCCTACCGAACCGGACGAAATTTTAAACGCAGGTAGCTGAAAATATTTCTTCCAAACATTCCATCCAAACCTTGAATAATTAGCAATAAGTTTGAATGCGCACAACAATTAGAAGCAGGTAAAAAATATATATTTATGGCCATTCAAAATGTTCGTAAATAAAGGGTGATTTTTTAAGAGGTTTAAAACTTTTTTTAAAAAAAAAACACAAAAAATTCCAAAAAATGAATGAAATATTTATTTGAATCGATAGTTTGAACCTTGCAATTTAATGTTTAAAGATATTTCATGCAAATGTTGACCGCGGCTGCGTCTCAGGTAGCCCATCCGCTGAGTCCAATTTTGGCATACTCTTTCACACATATCGGCCGGTATCTCACGAATGAATGCATGGATGTTGGCTTCCAGTGCGTCAATCGAAGCGGGCTTGTCCCTATAGACATTAGCCTTGACATACCCCCACAAAAAATAATCTAATGGTGTCAAATCGCACGATCTAGGCGGCCAATTGACCGGCCCGAAACGTGAAATTAACTGTTCACCAAACTCGCCTCGCAATTGCGCCATTGTTTCGCGTGCTGTGTGGCATGTGGCACCGTCTTGTTGAAACCACATATCATGCAAGTCAAGAACTTCCATTTCGGGCAAAAAAAAGTTTGTTATCATCGCTCGGTAGCGTTCACCATTGACAGTAACGCTGCGATTCGCATCATCTTTGAAGAAATATGGCCCAATAATGCCGCCGGCCCATAAACCGCACCAAACAGTGGCTTTTTCGGGATGCATTGGTAGCTGTTGCAATGCTTCTGGCTGATCTTCACTCCAAATGCGGCAATTTTGCTTATTTACGTACCCATTCAACCAAAAATGAGCCTCATCGCTGAACACAATTTTTCGATAAAAAAGCGGATCCTCGGCCAGCTTTCCAAGAGCCCATTCACCAAAAATTCGGCGTTGTGGTAGGTCGGCTGGCTTTAGTTCTTGCACCAGCTGTATCTTAAAAGGCTTTACGCCCAAATCCTTCCGCAAAATTTTCCACGTAGTGCTGTAACAAAGGCCTAACTGCTGGGAACGGCGCCGAATCGACATTTCGCGGTCTTCTGTCACACTAGCTGATACGGCCGCAATATTTTCTTCACTACGCACAGTACGTAAACGTGTTGGTGGTTTAATGTCCAACAAAGTAAATTTGGTGCGAAATTTGGTCACAATCTTCCGAATAGACTGCTCAGAAGGTCGAGAATGCCGATCATAAAATGGAAGCAGCGCGCGATGAACATTTCGAACCGAGCACGAATTTTGATAGTAAAATTCAATAATTTGCAAGCGTTGTTCATTTGTAAGACGATCCATGGTTAAATTGCAAACCAAACTAAAGCTGTTTGACAGTGACACAAGGTACTAAACACATGTCAGCTGTCAAAACCAGTGTTGCCAAAACCAAACCAGCTAAAAAATCACACATTATATTCAGCTACAAAACTGCATTAAAAATAAAAAAGTTTACTCAGAAAATATAAAGAAAAACGCGAAAAATTGCTACACCTGTACTTGGGTATACGTTCTCGTAGTAAAAGTTGAGTATAAGGACTAGGATAAAGAAAAGATACACAAATAAAAGGACTAAAAACAGGGTTGTGTTTGGTTATCATATGCAATATTATATTTACAGGATGCCTTATTTCTCAATATAATAAAATAATTTTTTCCTTCAACTGAAATTGTTATTATAATATAAGAGGAGAGCTCAAGTAATAACAATAAAACAGTTTGCTATGAGATTGAAATTTCAAAATTAAAAATAACAATCAAGAAAAAAAACAGACAACCCCCGTACCGATGTTTGCTTTTCTAACAAAGCATATTCCCCACAAATTTATCAGTGTTCGTGTGTCGTACACAGGTGTCGCTGGATTTTGTGTCATTTATGACAGTCTCCGGGATTTCCAACAAATACGGGACCACCTTGCCTTAGAGTCTCAAAGAATCAGCAGCTTCATTCCTGCAAACATCGACTATCAGTCGAAGATCTAGACACAAATAGAAGAGCGTAGAGTTTTCAAAGTTCAAACTGTAGTGGCCTCAGCAGTAGAAGTACCCGATTTAAAAGCTCAATATCCCATAAAACAGAAGCACGTGCAGCGTAAGACGTAATACGGGTAATTATATCAAAGCTCTAGCCACCTTATACGGTGCAATACCCAGTAGGTGTCACATTAGGGCCATCTGTAATATCACAGAGTAACGTACATATTTCCAAAAGTTCAAATCTCATCTTATGAAAAACTGAACCTATTGACTACGGTTGAGAAACAGCAAACCACATTGAAAGATCCAGATCCTGATGAGCGTTTTGCTGAAACCAATTCCTGAGCACGCACTTCCGCTCTCTGTAGCTACACCCAAAATCTTAGCGAAAATAATTAGTCACTAATTAGGAAACTGACAGGATGTGGAAACTGAAGAGGGATCGCTATAATTAAATGGTAAATGTCATGGCCTACATAACTCTAATGTGTCAGATGAATTCGAAGTCCGCAGCGATGTGCTCCATACAGCACCATCCGAAACAAATCTGGGACTGAGATGAACAATGACATCATATTTGAAGCTGAAATAGTGCAGCTATGCCGGTGGCGCCTGCTTGCTTTCTCACATGAAAATGAAAAGAAACATCAAATGGTCATGAGCTTTCTTTATATTGGAAGAATGATCACGGAAGACGAACGTACAGATCTGGACGTGTACGAACAGTACAATCAATAAAGCAAAAGTTGCGTTCGTAATACCAGCAATATTTTCAGCACAAAAACCAAGCTGAAACTGTTCACATCCATGAAGTACGTGGAAGGTGACTAATACTGTCACATGTAACTCCAAATCTGTATCAAAAGATGTCTACGCAACATCTGAAGGGTCTTCTAGTAGAACCATATATTGAACCACCAACGTCATCCGATTACGGCCCAGAAACAGGCATCGAAATACGAAGTAGAGAATGGCAGAGTGTTGGTAACACCTTACGGCTCCAAGTTCCATAGCAAAATATGCCATGCAATGGAATCCACTTACCCAATCAGGCAGACGAGTAGACCACCAAAGGCAAACGTAGTGATTGCTCTGAGTCCTGCATCGGCCTTCTCGTCTACTGGGATCACAGTGTGAACTAGGAGACAAACGAGACAGTGAAGCAAGTAATACTGATTGGTCCGAAGTTCTTGGAAAGTGTGTATACATATGGCTAGACTGCTAGGATTGCCTAGCAGTAAGGTTTCTCATCAGAGATGCCAGCAAGTGGTCAATACCTTTTCCTGCGTAACTGATCACTGTAAGTCATCAAAGCAAGCAACAAATTGTTTAACAGCCCCATCCGTCACCGTAACCGATGATAAATATCGGCTACTGTTTTTTTTTTTGCTCAGCTCAGTGATAGGAACGCTTCAAAATCAGAATTTTTTTCTCTTGATCTAAAAAGGTTCCAGTCTCCCTCCATATAGGTCTTAAGTTATTTGGTTATAAGTTTTGGATTTCCTTAAGTAATCACGGTAAATCCATCATAGAACGGGCGATCAGTAGAAGTTTTTCTTGGTTGGACATTTAATAAGAGTATCGTTCAGGTTCTGAACAGCTAATTCCATTTTTTATTTCATCCTGAGTTAAGACGAATCATTTTCGAGCTTGCCGAGCTCATTTGTAAAACATGTCCAGTCTTCAACAAGACTGAGATCTCACATTTGACTCTGAATTATATATACCTATGGTCCGAAATTGAATACCCAGGTAGGGATCTGTAAACATTCTCTGCTTTGGCTATCTCCCACTGTTAACCAACACAGTGTTTGCACTTAGTGTAGTTCAGAATGTTTTCATTACCAGACTTTTCAATTTGAAGCGACAGATGTCGATAGCGACATCTTCATAGATAGGTTAATCACTTTCCTTTTGGCTCTCCGGGTTTTATTTTGGTGGTGAATTTTCTAGCGACATCCTTTGCTGGTTGCAGCAACCAACCTTAGCACCGGAAAAGCCAAAGGCAAAGTTTTTTCGTCAGGGTTGATATGACCGCAATAACCAACTTCCGTTCAACAGAGCTACGTCATTTCCTGTTTTCAGCGTTGGCTTCATCAGCGATATCGCTGATTTTATTTTGGTAAATGGATTAAATCGCTTCATCCGATTAACGAATGTACAATAGAACTGCAGCGTTCGGTTAAACCGAGCCTCAAACGCGGGAAAATCATTTTACAGAGGGTGTACCACAACCTTTTTCAGCCCTATTTAAAAGAAAAATGGGTGCCTGTTCTGCCGATATCTTTCGCTTTTCTGTGTCCAATAGAGTGGTGAGATTTCTACAGAATCGGTGCCCTAATCGCGGTCAAGAATACCACAAGTTGATTATCGCTATTGCGAGTATTACCTGGAGTATTATCTTGTGAGGTCGCCTGCATAATTTTGAAACCTTTAACATCTACTCTTGTCGCCTTTGATGCTTAGCTTAAGGTCTCACCTGGGATTATTTCAGAACTGTTGACTATTAAGATTTCCTGCCATGACAAGCAGCTAATGAGGAGTGGCCGGTACTTTCCTAAGCAAAAACTAAGTGGAAAGTCGTCATTTTAATTTCATTATTCTTTTTAATTATATAATATATATACAATCCCCTAAGGCAAGATACCCAGATGTAGTAAGCACACACCCAAAGCACTAGAACCTTTAAACAGCTTGTTTACCAGCCCTGGCTAATATTGCTCAATTCGTTCACTGAAAGATGTTTGGAAATTTGTCCCTAGCGAAACGAAGCAATCATTTACCAACACCCAACAAGTTTTCGGGGGTATAAATTTTGAACGAACTTCGATCCAATTATAACGGTAGGTCATGGTGACCTTCTAACCTCAGAATCATCTCCGCTTACAGAGATAATGTGTTTTCGTGGTGAAGTTACCTCTGCATGCACGAAAGCGTATACGCAACATCTTTCAGCAAGTCTCGACGCCACCACCAGCGCCACCTTTGCCATAATCTCCGCCGCCGAGTAGACACGCGTGACATAAATGTAAATGAGACTTTTATGCATACTTATGTATGCACGTATATATTTGGTCTCATTTCCCATGGCAGGGATATTAAGACACAAGTAGCTTGACAGTGATGAGATTAAATCTTTAGAGATGGTTGATGCTGATGCTGAGACGACAAGCCGAGGTAATTTATGCACGCGAGTACATCGAATGCCTGCGGGTGACGTTTTGTTCAATTAAATTCCGATTTTGACAATATTGACATAATCTGCAAATACATTTTCGGTAGTTTTTTTTATGGTGGTGATGGTAAGGAATCAATGAAAACCATAAATCATGTGGGAACAAGAAAGTTCGGTAGGAAGAATTTTTTTCAATAATAAAAAATGTTGACAAATTACTTTTGAATTTGATGACTGAATGATCGAAATACCTTTCTTTTTTATATATACGAGTCTGTATGCTTTCAGGACTGCTAGGATATACAATATAATTGTTAGAGTTAAGTTAAAAGAAATCAAATATTAGTGAAGGATATTCGTATGCTTATGTATCATTATCTAATAAAAAATATATAAACAATGTGTTTACATATTGTACTCGTATTTTAATTTATTTATTATCACTACTAAGTATTAAGTTAAAATTTATTTTAAACAAATCTTTACTTAGGTCTTAAGTCTTATGCAGAATTTGTATAAAATACAAGACAAGATGTGAATGCGTCTTTCAGAAATTAAGCTATAGGACCAAAAACCGAGTAAATTGAATAATAATTATCTTCCGAAATTCCTCTCGACAATTACGCATATCGTGGCATCCCTATGACAGCTTTCAAGAGCGAAATGCAAATAAAGTTCCTGGAAATTGAAGAGGAGAATCTATTATTATCACTATTATGATCATGAGCATTAGAGAAAGAATAATAATTATTAATTGTTAATCAAAATAAAATAATAAGCTAAATATGTCCAAGGCGAGGAAAATCGTCAAAAATTATTAATTTTAATTAAAAAAAATTATTAAGTTGAATTCCTTACCCAAAACAGATTTGCGCTTGTTGTCAAATTTAAATGGACCTGTTTTAGGTAATGATCCTGAATGGGGAATGAGATAATCAGTGTCGTAGTTCTTGTTGCTCTCATAATATTAGGCTCGCGAAATATTAGCGCTTAGGTACCTAATTTTATTGATTGTTCCAGGGTTAGTTTGCCTTACTCTTATGATCTAAACATATTACACATTTAACATTTGAAGTTTTACTGTCTGATCACCTGATTGGCGCTATTGGACTGTATATTGTTGTTGATGTACTTGCAAGATCGTTACCGGAACCAGAACCCGAAATTAGAGCACGAGTGGAAGTGGTTCTCTTGGAATAAATTATATCAGAACATGAGCCTTAGCTAAAATTGATGTTGTCCTTTGTGAGACGCAAATGCTTCAAATGTATGTACTCTTGACCATTTCTCTTGAAGTAATCTAACTCTTTTTTACACTTTACAGATAATTCTAAGTATACCAGGTATATGCATAAGTTTTTTCCGTTTTTTTTGCGTAAAAAAATTCATAATTTTCAAAGGAAATTAATTTTTTTTATTTAAAATATTGGCCATCGGCTTCTACACATTTCGCCCATCTTTCAGGTAATTTATGAATAGCATTCCAACAAAACTGCTTGTCTTTTGCGGAAAACGATTCGTCGAGCCATTTTCCAACTTCCTCGAAATAGCTGAAGTGCTACTCTGCGAGCGCGTGCTCCATTGATGCGAAGAGATGATAGTCAGATGGCGCCAAGTCCGGGGAGTACGGCGGGTGCAGAAAAATAAATAAAAAATAAATCCATTTTTCGTCACCCGGCACAATTCGATGCAAAAATGATTTACTTTCGTGGCGTTGAAGCAGCATTTCACAAGTGACTTTACGATTTTCTATTTGACGCTCACTCAAATCATGTGGGACCCATTTACCGAGTTTATTGATCTTTCCCATTGCTCGTAAACGCCTGCTGATGGTTTTTTGTGACACATTTAATGCTTTTGCTAATTGCCGCTGAGTTTGAGTTGGGTCATCATCCAATAATTCCTGCAATTGCTCGTCTTCGCATTTTTGTGGTCTACCAGAGCGCTCACTTTCATTCACATTGAAATCACCACTTTTAAATTGTCGAAACCATGTCTCACATGTTTTCAGGCACAAAACTCGACATGTTCACTGAACGATAAAATAAAGACGCTTGTTTTTGGCGGACTCAACTTGTGCGTATTTATAGTTAATTGTTAAACGAAGAAAATGACGTATGTGTCACACTAATACGCTGCGTACATTTCGCTGGCGCCATCTTTTAGTTCAACCGGAAAAGACTTATGCACACACCTGATATATACATATATATAGTATTCTAAGTTCATGTCTATCAACTTCTAAATTATATAAACCGCCACAGAGCTTGCACTTTTGTTCTAAGCATAGTACATATCATCTCTCAATCGATTTCCCACATTTCCTTGGAAGTGAACTTCTATTATTTCACTTTCACGAACCGCCCTTACACATTGGGACATTGAAAATTTAAACGAATTATTTGTTCCCGTATTTTAAGGAATGATACCTGCTTACTATACCTACTTACAAATAAAGTTCCAAAAACAAGGTATTAAGACGTCAAAATCCTTCTTTAGATAACGTGATAACGAAAAGCTTCGCATCCAGGACTTCAACGGAATTATCTAATAAATTTTCAAACATTTTTTCCCAACCAACTGTTCCTACTGGGTTGTACCACATGAAATGTCCGAAAAGTTCTCGTGTTAACATTTGTGCCAGAACGTTAAATTTACTTTCTTATAAAATAAAGTGGTACGTGTGCTTGACCTGTGAGAATTTTAGGGTTCATTACAAGTACCGTTATTTTTTTCTAGGAATTATTTACCATGCTGTCGGTAGTTCAAATTCGAACCCTCTTCCTCTACGAATGTAAAATGGGACATAATGTGTCATTGGCAAAGAAAAATATTAATAACGCATTTGACAATATAGCGGTAGACGAACGCACTACACCACGTTGGTTTGGAAAGTTCCGTTCGGGAGATTTCAGCCTCAAAAATGAGTCACACCTTTCTCTCATAGGAAAGGTAAAGAAAATATTGGCTTTTAAATTTTTATTATATAAATTTCATGTGATACAATTTAATACTTGTATAATATTATATACACATGCAACACAGTAACATCGAACCATAAAAGCACTGCCACTTCTGATTCAATATTCTTGGGAGATATGGAGTGTATTGAATGATATCTTCGCTCTAATAGTAACCAAATTAATAATCTTGACATTTTCTACAGTAACAGTTCAAAAAAAATAAACTCAAAGAGTCAGATGTAAGGCCAATCCATTTGGCATCAAAATCCATGAAAGCTACAGCGATGAACACCGAGTTCTATACGGGGTTCCTCAGCGGTCTAAACTTGGCCCCCTACTTTCCATATTGTACTCGTATGATCTTTTAAAGTATTACTAGGCTTGAAATGCCGTATGCACATGGACGACACGACCATGGTTGTGTCTCATAAGTCACCAGAAGAAGCTACGAAAATTATACAAGACGAGTTCAATGAAGAATGCAAATGGTGTCATGATAATAAGCTAGTTATTAATAGTTTAAAAACAAAAGTTACACGTATTCGCTAACCAACTTACGCAAAACCCCAATGTATTCTGATGACATGTAGATGTGGAAATATAGCAGCGGGAGAAAATAATACTTATAAATATCTATTCACTACCATCGACAGTCACTTTCTTAACTATACGTAATCTCCAGAACATCGTCCGCTTACATCCAAAAACTTGTCTATCACACACTTATAGATCAAGGTTATGGTAGAGGATCCTAACGTGAAGAAGTGCAGCGCAGACGCACACCGACAAGCTGCAAAATATACAGGATGGAGTTAGGACATACAACGACATACGTATTCTAAAAGCGAAGCAGATCTACGAAATGAGTACAACAACGGATTATTTTGGCGATCCAAATCCTCGGATACAAATTAAAATTCACACGGGAGGACAAACAGAGTGGATAAACCAGCTATGTTATAAATCGTCCTGCAGATAATTCATGGCTTCGCAGGAGAAAGTAAAAATGAATGTTATTGATATCTGCTTGAAATAAATAAATAAAATGTACAACCTAGTCAAATATAATATAATGGCGTAGGTGAACCACTAGCTTTGTGGATAAATCATGCGGAACCATCGTTGCCCCGCGGATGTTGCCTATAGTCAATATGTAATAATTCGACTCGTCTTGTCTCCACTGATGTGTTGCATGTTGATTGACTTTCTGTTTATCTAAATTTGAAAACCCATGCGTAATCATATGAAGTTGATGCAGTTGCACTATCAACCGGATCATACCTACTGTTCGCATCACCTCCACGTGAGATGAGCATGCCCTCGAATCGCTCATGTAGAATTTCCAATGTGGCGTGAGCTGTGTGGCATGTAGCGCTGTTCTGTTGAAATTACATGTCTTTGGTGTCCGTATCATCCATTTCTGGCCAAAAGAATTTGGTATTCATCGACCTATAGCGCTCGCCGTTGACGTGATGGCCTGGCCAACGTCGTTCTCAAAGAAATATGAACCGATGACGTCGCCAACCCAAAATCCACACCAAACAGTGACTTTTACGGGATGCATTGGACGCTCTTGGATCTCATGTGGATTCGTATCATCCCAAATTCGTCAATTTTGTTTGTTAACGTACCCATTCATCCAGAAATGGGCCTCATCACTGAAGATGATTTTTCGATGAAAATTAGGATTAGTTTCCAACTGCTGCAGAGCCCATTCAGCGAACACACGCCTTTGTCTATGTTCGTTTACCTTCAGCTCCTGGGTCAGTTGAATTCTGTATGAGTGCAGGCCCAAGTCAAGACGCAAAATTCGACAAGTTGTGGCTGCGAAAGGCCGACTTCTTGTGAGCAACGCGAAATCGACAGCCTCGGATTCTACTGCACACTCTCACTAACGGATGTTGGTTTATCGTTTACTAAACCAGTGGACTCAAATTTATCCGCCACACTGCGAATAGTCCTCTCGGTAGGACGATTATGGCGACCGTAAAATGGGCACGCGAGTTATGTGCACAGGTAACCTGCATAGATGCAACCTCTTACAGTATGTTTGCCTACGTGTCCACTCAATGCGAACATGTGTGGTTGGTGCATTGATGGGTACTGTGATGCGTCAGGTGCCAGTTGTTGCTAAGCGCAAATCAAACACACATTCGCCTGTTGTGCCCAACAATGACCTATACATTGGAAACAACTCCGCTATTGCTTCATATGCATATCACTTGGTGTGGGGTACATGCTTGTGTCTTCCCATTGTGTGAAACAACCTGTTTGCATGTTCTCTTTGTTGGTCCCTTTGTTCTTACGCATGAAACGGAATGGAATGGGGTAGGTATGTAGATATGAAGAACGGAAGAAACGTTTAACGGAAATGAAGATCATTCGATGTTTGACCAGACCATTGAGTATGAAAGTATTAAAAATAGATGAAAAATAAACTTTGTATTTTCTTGCATAAACTAATTGTTTTATTTTAAATCAACTATCAAGTTGTAACTCGCGCGGGACGTTGTCCGAACAGAACACCCATTTTAATAAAACAATTTTATCATCTGCACGTGTTATTGAACGCTATGTTCGTCTAGGGTGATTTGGCAAAACAGACTGAATAAATGACAGCCAATTTGACAGATGTAGTAACAACAATATGGCCGCTATTAACTGTCAAAGTGCGGAAGTCCGTTTTGGAAAACCGTGTATTAACACGCCGGAGCGTCAAATGCTTCCAAAGTGCTGCCGACTTTCAGGCAAAGCATGAGGCTTAACACTGAGAAGTGCTCTCTAAATCTTCACGACTACGATAGAACCAATTCCATCCCACACATCAGTTATTTTGTGGAATAATTCGTCGCTGCTAATTCCAACAGACTCAAAAGAACGCTCTATCTATCCAACAGACTCAAAATAACGCTCTATCTGCTGCGCCCTCAAGGCCATCGTTTGTATATATGTAAATTGGTCTTTGGTAGAGCTCACACTGAAGTTTCGATAACATTAGGTGCTGACTTAGGACATTTATGGACATGGCGTCTAACGAAATGACATTTAAACTTCGGTTGCTGAAATAAAATCACACGTTGACAAATTTCCTATACTCACCTGCACCTTATACCCAGAGTTTGAACTAGGAAATGATTGTAGTTGGGTCTTCAGGATTGGCTCCAAAATCAATCTAAGAACGTGAACCTGGTATCTTTCTAAAGGCTGACAACCTTATATTTCAATTATTTTCTAAGCTTAGTCATATGTATGGTATGTAATCCTGATGAACATGAACTATGATATATTGTGAAGAATATACAGGCAGGTTAAGTTGTCTGTATCTGTTGCAACGGCCGTCTTCTTCGGAGCTTACTTTGTGAATGTTGACGGTACCGCGGAGATTTTCTTTGTGTCAGCGCGCTGGATGTGGGTGGAGGTATTCAATATTCTATATCATCGATGCGATTACTCATCTTTTTCAAAGACTGAAAAACTTCATAAATAAGAGCATACAATGAATACAATTGAATTGTTATTTCTCTGAGTGCTCTGTTCAATGCTCCTTAAACCTCTGTTGAAACCTGTACTGCTGGTACTAAGCGCGTAAAAGAATAACATCGGAGTAAACGATTTGACTTGGTGGAGTCTATTAGATCATTTTAACGAAATCTTTTGTTGAATAGAGAGTATTTAACACTCTACGTGACGGCTGCCCTTAAATTGTTCGTATATAGATGATGCTTACCCGAAAAAAAACAAAGAACTAGGAAAGCTTTCGATTGAAGTCATGTATAAGTGTCACTGCACATATGATCATCAGATGTTTCATAAGTAGTTAAAAAAAAATCCTGAACAAATCCTACAGGCTACAGTTGATGCTGTAAATATTAAAAGATTACCAAAATACTCTAGCTTAAAATGTCAAACAGAATGAAAAATTTTACTTGACTTCATCCATTCAAAATATCTGCAGCAACAGCCGCGCTCACAGCCACCCTATTTAAACAGCTGGAGCATACTGCAACTCATTTCAAAGATTAGGTCATATCATTTGTCCCATTCACAAGAAAGGAGAGCCTATAAACTGATCTAAAACTATGCATATTGTAAAGTACGAGTATCTATCTTTGTATCGTGATAGGCGTTTTTAAGACCTTGGAGATAATCCAGTCCAATGCTCTATAAACCTCGATGATGTCAAAACCTACATATGTGTGTCAAAAACCACTATATGAAATAGAGTTATCATTTCTCATAATTCGGTTCACTATTTATAGATCACTCTATCATATTCCAGACTTTGAACACTTACGAGTAGTTCTATTTTGCACCTGATGTTAGACCAAATGTCTTTCTTTCTGTGCAACCCATTACTAGATATCCTTATACCATTAACGAACCAAACAAATCCAATCAATCAAAGCGCCACCTCTTTCACAGACTGCAAACGCTTTACTTTGGGGGCACGAAGGATTCTAAAATTGATAGCTATTTACGGGTGTCCACTGAAAAAGATTGGCTCGTATTCACAACCGATTAGTTTTATTGCCAAAAACAAGCGAAATATCAGAAACCATAAAATACACCATAATAGTGCCAGTAGTATCTCGTATCAATGCCAACCACTAAACTCACTGTCATACTCGTAATAATTTTCAAAATTGAATTTATCGCCGGTTGCTTCGAAATATGCGCGTCGTTCACAGTCATTTTGTTTGACATTCTATTCGTGCATCAGTTGTGGGAACTCCTTCATGTTGTCTGGTATCTTCTGATAGAAGTCACGGTATGGCACTCCAGATTTATAGTCGTATTTGATGTCAGTCTTATGCTGCGAAGAATGGAAAGGAATCCGAAAAGCCCACCTGTGTTGAATAGGTTCAGGATAGTCATGAAAATAAGGAATTCCTCGAATTCGGTTAAGAGAGAGATTCTTTTGCACGATTTGTCACCACTCACCGATAAGGTATTTCACATGGAATTCTCGTTATTTGGAACTGTGTTTGATATTGCGGATTGTATTTGATAGGAACTTTTATCTTCCATGAAGGAAGATGAAGGGGAGAAACTATTTATTTCATGTCTTTTGTTTTAGTCGAAGGAGTCCTGACAATTTTTCAGAAACTAGTAAATTGTTAGAAATATCTAATCATAATACTCGTATTTCATGTGTTTAGGTAGAAAATGTAGAATGTAGGAAGGAAAGTGAACGCGGAATTATTTAACGGGTAAATCTCAGCTCGAGAAAAGTTAAATGAAATATAACCGAATTTGGACAAGTGTGGCATTTGTTAGGAATGTTTGATTTCCGCTACAACCTGTCACATCGCCATGTTCATCGATTGAACAGTTGAAAATGATCTCAGCTCGGAGAACATTTTTCCTTTAACGACTAGATTACCTTTTTATTGAATAGATTTGTAGAGAAGGGAAATTGCCGAATTAACGGCAATACCAATTATCCAGCGGTTACGGAAGGAAGGCTAACTCAAGTTAGCGTCATTACAGTACTTTTGTTATTGGAAAATGCGTAACAAAAGCTACTAGCTTGACTTTAATAAATGACTTTTTGACGAAAAATATTCTACCAAGATGGAGATGTATTTAAGCTCAATTCAATTGGAGCTGTCGTCGGGCCAACTGAAACTGCTTTCTAGACAGGATCTTCCAATGTTTTTTTTCTTTATGTTACAATACCAGCTTATGCATTAGTCCAGTGCATTTAGTGCAGTTTTTAGTTTTGCAGGTCATGGTTCTCAATTGTGAATGAAAAAAATAATCAGTTTTCCGCAGAAATGGAGGGATGTGGCACCAAACCATTATGAAAATGGAATGATAGCCTTTTAGAGCCCTTGGAAATTTTTTTTGTACTTAATAGACGCAGCATAAATTTGGTCACTTTGTTTCATTACACTGTGGAGCAGTGGTTTTGTTACGTGAAGGTTTATAATTAATTTGAAATGTATATGCCTCGCTAATTTCAAATTTGTCCTTTTCCTAATAGCATCCCTAGTTCTTGAAATATGAAGGGGAGAAATTTTTACAAAAACTGGTAAGTTATCTTTTATTACACAAAAATAATTTGAATAAAACTTCCTCTTATACGATTTTCTTGCATGAATCGACCCATAAAAACTACCCTGAATGCTGCAGCAATAATCAGCCATCATATTTACATTTCAGTAACCCTGGTATCGCTCTTCTATATTGCGAATATCCCGATGGAATCGTTCTTCTTGCTCTTCGCTTAAATCACAAAGATTTTCAGAAAAACGATCTAAATGACTGATGAGGGAATGTAGCTTACTGCTCATGTTACACTCAAGTTGCTGAAAGTGCAGCATTAGTTACTAAATGTGTTGAGGGTAGTCGGCCTACTTTTTATTTCCCAAGAAATTTTTCACTATCGAAACGACTGTCACGCAATTGGTGAAATTTGAATCACTAATTAATTTTCTACGAGGGGCGTTCAATATATTCTCGGTATCGATATGAAGGAAAATGCGAATTCAATTTAAATTGTTTTTATTTTTCAATATAATCTCCCCTAACATCAATGCATTTGTTACATCTTGAGATAAGTTTTTTTAAACCCTCAAAAAAATAAATTTCCTCTTTCTCTGCAAAATACCCATTTATTGCCGATTTGAGTTCTTCATCATCCGAAAATCTTTTTCCACGAAGACATTTTTTCAAATCCGGAAACAGGAAATAATCACTAGGGGCAAGGTCTGGACTATAGGGTGGGTGTTGGATTTCTTCGAAACCACAATCTCGCGCAGCAGCCTTGGAAACTCGCGCCGTGTGAACAGGAGCGTTGTCATGAAGAAGCAACACACTCGCTGCGAGTTTACCCCGTCTTTTATTTTTAATTTCCTCCCGCAAATTATGCAAAGTGAAAGCGTAGGATGTGGCGTTGATGGTTTCACCTTTTTTTTTGTCCTCAATGAGCAAGATTCCCTTTGAGTCCCAAAAAACTGTGGCCATGAGCTTCCCGGCAGACGGAGTGACTTTGAACTTCTTCGGGGGATCTGTTCCTATTTTATGCCACTGCATGGACTCTTGTTTGCTTTCAGGGTCATAGTGGTGGACCCATGTTTCGTCCCCAGTAACAATTCGATCCGTAACACCGTCCGCGTTCTCACTACACATCTCCAAAAGCTCTCTACAGCATGCGATTCTCACTTTTTTCTGAGGCGCTGTGAGCATTCGTGGCACCCACCTTGCACTGACCTTTGAAAGGTTAAGATGGTCATGAAGAATGGTGTGAATGGTACCAATTGAAAGCTTGGTGATCTCTGCCATCATTTTCACCTTTACTCGGGCATCCTCAAGAACAAGTTTTTCGACTTCTTTGATGCTTTCTCCCGTACAAGCAGTAGCCGGGGCGCCGGAGCGGGGGTCGTCTTCAATGCTCTCTCTGCCTCTCTTGAACTCAGTTGACCACTTTTGCACAGTTGATAATGAAGGTGCGGAACCCTGGTAAACAGCCACCATCTCTTCATGAATAGTTTTTTGACTTTTTCCTTGCTTAGTGAGAAATTTAATTACAGCGCGATGCTCAATTTTCACCATCATAGTCTCAGTTGCCATTATGCTTCTGTTTAACTAGAGATAAAACGCGAATTAATAATCACATTTATATGAAATTTTACATGAATGCACTAAAATAATAGTATTA
Organism: Volucella bombylans; assembly: GCA_949129095.1. Taxonomy (NCBI): domain Eukaryota; kingdom Metazoa; phylum Arthropoda; class Insecta; order Diptera; family Syrphidae; genus Volucella; species Volucella bombylans. The sequence goes on from OX422143.1 coordinate 148,542,221, forward strand.
CTTGATAAATAAGTCAATTTATATATATTGTACAACCACAGCTTCACCCCGATACCGAGACTATGTTGAACGCCCCTCTTAATCTGAGCACCATCAAAAATACCAACCTTTGTCTTTTCAGTACTCAATTTTGGAAACAGTTTTGTAAAGTACTTGAAACACTCCCCATCTTTATTAAGAGCGTCTGTATACTGTTTCATTAACTCTAATTTAATATATCTGTGGCAATAAGACAGAGTAGCTTATGTTAAAAAAGTGTTTTTGAGTACTAAATTTTTTGTCTAAATTTGTTTTAATATTTTTTTAATGCTTGGGGTGTGTGGGGTTATTCTTTGTGTAATATATGTGGGGTAAATCGAGTAAAAAATGCGGTTAAATAAATAACACGTCTTTTCGGTTTCAATAGTTACAGCAAAGAGAAAGTTATTGGTCCGGAAATTATATCCATATTTTAATATTCAACATACATTTGTACAATATTAAAATTGCTAATCTTACGTTACGTTTCTTTGTTTACATAAGATCTTAGTAGTTACATTTAAATGAATTTTTAAATTGATATGAGAATTTCAACAAATAAAATATCTATATGAAATTAAATTCAATTGTATTTCCGAACATGCTCCCGCCCGGTGGACGATTTTCGTCCACAAATGTCCTCGATCATGTACCTTACCGCAATTGCAGTTGGAGTATGTCTAACACATAAAGTGTTGTATGAGTGCGAGTGCGTTGACTATCTACATGTAAATGAGATAAAATCGTGTAAGTTAATAATTTGAAACTGACAAGGATGACGACATAACAAACGGGCAACAAAGGGAGATGAAATATGTGTCGTTTGCTTTGTTTTGCAATAGTGCCATAATTTGTTTTGATCGTTGACCAAAACTGGGTCATTTTGTATCGCGAGTGTCCAGTTCGGTTTTTGTGTTTATAAAAATGCAAGTGTTTTTATTTATTTATCTTTTTTGCCTGCTCCCCTTCCTTCCCGAAATTCGATTTCGTTTTGAGTTCTGTACACCGGCGCGAGTACACAATCGTATATTTGTGCGTGTGTATATATTGATATATGTACATACATCGATTGTTTTTTATTGTTTTCGCGAAAGTGATATTCGTGTGCAAGTACAAAAAAACAAAAATAAAAGAAAAAAAGAAATGGGAAAATGGAAAAAAAGTAAAAAGCTTCTTCCTTTAAACACTTGGAATGCTCCTTGTGCTGTGTGGGGTTTTTCTGGAATCTTCCTTCCAGTTGATGAAACTTACGTAAGGCACCTAACCCAGGCTTACATCCGGTTTTAAATAGTTGCGATACCTTATATCGACCATCAGGCGATCTCGTTATTCTGTTGATATTATTCTTTTCAGAAGTTTTCTCTTCCGCAGTTTCCTTAGTGTTGAAAGGCAACTCTTCCAGTTCTCAGTACCTTCGCAGCTGAGTGTGGTTATAAAGAACCCGTAAGAAATTATGGACAGGTTCTTTATTTTGCGAAATTACCTTCCCAAGGAGAAGCCAACCTAACTCTGATTCCTGTGCCATTGGCGATCTTTCATCATCACCGCGTATAATGGATCCTGGAATAAGTTTCAAGTAAACGTCGGAGAATATCAACAGTCGCAGGCTTGTCGAATTGTGGATCAGCTAACTTTAAACCCTGGATGTGTTCCCAATTTTGCATAGCTAAAGGTTTTTACGGCAGAAGACCAGTCAGGGACTTGAACACATAGGCTGGGGTATTTGTCTCCAAAGGTGTTAACAGAGACCCAAAGGTAAGACTTACATACCGCTGACTTACATGAGCCACTGCTAATTTTTCCCAATCCAGATACCTTAATGAGTGTTCGCCGTTGATGGAGCCCTAGCAATTGAACAGAAATAAAAGTAGCTTCAGATCCAGGATCGACTTAAGCCCTAAGATTCATTTGTTTCCATTTGAAGACCTGACTCGAACAACTGATGTTGCCAGAAGAACACTTGGCTGATGTACTTCAGGAGAGACTACTTTAGGTGGGTTAAACTTTGATGTTATGTGAAATATTTGTGTACGTGTAGTTGTATTTTTATAATCCCTTGTAGCTTTAGAGCTAATATTACGAGTATCAACATGCAGCAGAGAATGGTGTGCCGCAACAGGAGAACCGCTGACTCTTTGCCACTCGTTCCAGTTACTGCTTCCAAGGTTCGAAAAAGTGTTTCCAAGAACTCTGTAAATTGTGTCAGTTTTGGCAACTCCTTTGAATTCCCTAACTTCTCCTCCCACAAAAGCTGAGTATATAAATTAATATGTTATCCCACGAACTAACAGACAGTCCTAAATTTTCCAGGGCGTGGAAACATTCCTGGGACGTGTCCAGTAGAGACTTTATATTACATGCAGTCTCCTTTATCACTGCTGCGGTTTTTGGAAAAAAGTTGGAAACGAGCGTTTATCAACACACTCGCTTGTGGTCGTTTCTGGCGACAAGCAGTTCCCATGCTTTTTCATAATTGCCAGAATACAACCCTAAGTGCTGCAACGAACGAGCAGCTTGACCAACAAGAGAAGATTTTAAATAGTGAAGCTTTTGAATTTCACCCAGCTTCTTATTTGTGTGGACCAAAGACAAAAACACATCATGGAAAGCCCGCCATTTTGTATACAAGCCCTCGGAATTTGGATTTGAGGTAATGAAAGTTCATTACAGGAAGCACATGTGAATTCTTTATTTTCTCTTTAGATGCTGACTTGGCATTGTGATAGGATCGACCAATTTCCCTCGGTAAGTGAAATATGTTTCTTGTAGCAGATCAAAAATTTCATCAAAATCTTCCTCTTTCTGAAGAAGGTCTCTTCAACTTCTCCTCGTCGAATCTTCGTTTGAAGACCAAGCGCGTTCTTGAAGTTCCTTTCTAGGATAAGGAGACGACCTGACAGATAGCTGGCTGTACGACGTGATGCTCCATCTATTTGAAGTTGGAGTGGTCACGAAGAATCTGTTCCTGTACTCCTTTCTGATCTGCACCACTTGAAAATTTCGACATTTTTTTTTTAAAAGATTTTTATTTGTAAATCAATTGTAAGCCAATATGTGGGTATGTATCAAGTATTTATTACTTTTTATTGGGAACAGATGTTTATTAAAATAATATAATATTAATATAAATAATAATATTAATATAAATAATAATATTAATTAAATATTTGTTTCAGCAGCAACTTACGACCTTTGGTTAGCTTTGCCCAGCTGGTGACAGTTGAGGTTAAAGTTGACAAATTTAATTAAATTAATACACGGTACGGGAAGACACCGACGGAATATATGTATGTACTTGGTCAGTATATTTATATATATATATATTCGGGTTTTTTTTGTACACTTGCACTTTGCACTTTTTTTTTGCACTTGCACTTTTTATTTTATTTCTATTTTTGTTTTTAATGTTTTGTGTAGTATATTATCTAGAAATATCTACAGAGATCTATATTTGTGGGCTTGCACTTTGCAGATTTTTATTTTAAAAGTTTGAGAAGAAAGGTTTTTGGTTAGAATCCGGCTCGTAAGGAAAAAATGTTGGGGTGTGTAGGGTTTTTTCACTTTGTGTACTATGGTTGGGGTTCAGAAAATGGGTTGAAAAATGCGGTTAAATAAAAACACGTCTTTTCGGTTTCAATAGTTACAGCAAAGAGAAAGTTTATTGGTCCGGAAATTACATCCATATTTTGACATTCAACATACATTTGTACAATATTACAATTCCAATTCTTACGTTACGTTTGTTTGTTTACATAAGACCTTGGTAGTTACATTTAAATTAAGTTTTAAATTGATATGACAATTTCAACAATTAAAATATCTACATGAAATTAAATTCAATTGTATTTCTGAACACACGTCATATTTTCTTTTAATTTGTAAAAATATATGAAGTATAATGTATTTAAAACGTGATTTTAGCAATTAAGTTCTTTTGTTAAAATCAATTTGGTGATTATTAATGTCTTATGTAACATAAGTTCTTCTGTCATACCCTCAGAAATTATTATGATGTCCCTAAGTTGACTTAAGATTTCATGATGAATTGCAGATTACAAAAAAAAACCAAACATAAGGAAATTATTAGAAACTTTTATTAACTTATTTAATTATAAAAATGTAATTAAAGGAACAAAATTCATTATGTTTTTCAAAATAAACATAAGATTTCAATTAAAACAGTATTTTTTTTAAACGTTAGGTTTTTAATCTGCTTCATCACCTTCGGTGAAATCGGGATGAAAATCAGCCACTTTTATAAAAGGGATGGTAAATATTGTCAATCAATGGCAACATATCCAATAAATCTTGCTTCTTGATTTCAAGTGGTGAAGAATAACATTTCTGCAGATCAGCCATTTTGATTGAATTGAACCCACGGCGTTTTATATTAAGGGATTCAAATTCTTCGATTTCATTAAGTGATGTTTTGAAGTGTACTGTTAAAAACACTTTTGTGAACCTAATCCACTTTACCTTTTGCCAACAAAATTTCTCTCCGTCATTGTCAACCCTTCGCCTCATAAATTTTTCTTTGCAAACAGATGAGAAATTAATCATCTTGATTTATTTCTTTAACTTCAAATTTGGTTTTACGCTCACTGTTCTCAAGAATTGATACCAATCACGGGGACGATGTATTTTAACGGTTGTCAACTTTTTTCTTTTTTCAATTAGACTATTTTGCAGTTGCAAAAACGTCTCGAACATTGAAGCAATAAAAGAATTTTTATTCTGTCCCAGGCAACAATCACTGTACAAAACCACATGTCGAGTTTCATCTGGATGGTTTTGAAGATGTTTAAATACACATGACGAGATGTCATTTCTTCCACGATTTGCTAATGCTTCGTGCCACATTTATCATATTAGCTGTCCAGTATTACAGTCATGAACTGTTATATTATAGGTCCACAATGAGCGTTTATAAAAAGAGACAGAGGCTCCCCAAAATTTCATCGGCAGACATTGTTGTAAGTCAAACGTTGGAACTTTTATAGATGAGGAGTTTTAAGCTTTAGATTTGTCCATTTCTTTCGATTTATACGTAGAATCTGCTTCAAGATGGTGATCATTTTGCTCCTTTTTAAGGTTCACTTCTTCCTCAGTAGCAACGTCAATTTTCATTTTTAAAACTTCACACTTATGGTATCTAATTTTGGCTTTTTAAATTTCAAGTTCAGGGTGTTGAAAATTTTCTAAAACTTAGAAACTGGAACTTTTCTGAATAGAGCCGAAATAATTCTGCATTGATAAATCGGTCGACAAATACTTTTTGGAAGTATCACGTCTTGTGTAATGCGATTCGTAGAATATGAAACTTTTTATAAATTTAATAATTTGATTTTGTTTTTCAGGAGCGAGTTTCTTAGGACCAAGATTTTTTCCAAGCATATCACTTGTGAACGACCCAAAGCCTTCCAGCTTTTTTTTAACGACTGTTTTGATAAATTGTTCCGATTCACAAAGGGTGTATCTAAAACATTTCTGGCAAACAGAAACCCCTTCTCCACATATCTCCAAGAAATATTTGTTGGTGTATTTTCTTTTTCTCGGATTGGTGAGGCTCTTTACTTTCCTTACAAATTTGGTATCGCCAACCAAAATCAAACCGGTAACAAAAGCTTGTCTCAACTCATAAGAACCAAGTTCCCAGTACGATTTAAAAATAAGCTATTGATTTGCAAACGTTATTTTTCCTCTACATTTGTTGCGACGATCATCCAATCTTCGTACGGTTCGTTCTCTTACAACTTTTCCAGTTGTAGATATATAGTTTTTGCCGGAGTTTCTTTTTTCTTTTTGCATCTTCTTTGTTTCTTTGGCTGTTTTTTCGGTATTTTCTTCGTCGTTTTCAGAACATAATGAACCGCAATCTCCAAATAAAAGATTTTGTTTTATTTGGCTCCAAGTATTTCTTGTATCGAAGGTAATTTCCGAAGGCACAAAATCAGGATCGCCAAGTGAATCGTAGTTATCAAAATCGTTTGAATTTTCTCCTTTGCCTTCATCTCTAAACTGGTATTTTTGGTTTTGCTAGCATTGCCTCCGTTTTCGTTTACGTTCTGGAAATCTTGATTAACCGATATGTCTTGCACTTTATTATTTGTGTCTAAGAAATGTATGGTTCCATTTCCTATTTTATTTAAAACCTTATAATATGAGCTTACCAGCTGAGTTATCTAAATTGTTTTCATTGTCTGTAGATGTAGACCTTTCCAAATTTCTATCGAATTGCTTTTTTAATGCCAAAGACAGAATTTTTCTTGCACTTTTCGAAAGAGCAATATGCATAGGCGACACAGTTCACCGCGAAACTTTGAATAAGAAATTCTTTTTGCTTAGACTGAAGAACACAACCTTTCCTCTTAAGTAAATAGAGAAAACTTTCAAACTAGAATTCTGTAAATATAATTGTCTTAATTTTGATAGAACAATTTATGTTAACATAAGTGCCCATGAAATCAAATAAAGAATTTAACAAATCATCTTAAGTGAACATAAGATTTAAAAAAAAACAAAAACAAAAAGAACCGAAGAAATTAGAAATTCAGCTTGCAACATAAGCTTTTCTGTTAAAACTAAAAATTTGAAATAATGTAACATAGGAAAACTGCTTAACATAAGCTGCTTTGTTAAAGCACCGCATATTTGTTAAAACATAAGTGTTTAGGAAACTTACGATATTTCTTCAAAGGAACACTGGTTTAAAATGGGGTTAAGATAGAATAGTTGCTCTCAAACTGTAGATTAATCCTAATTGATAATCTGAAAAACCGCTTATTTTGACTTAAGCTACTATGTCTTATTGCCACAGATATGTATATGAATGAAGCAATATTGTACGGTCTCTTGACACTAGTGGAACATTTATCACAGCATATTAGCTTACTTCGAAGGCCAATCTTTCTTAATCCAGTGCTTAGATTTAGCTCTCATAAGCATATAAAACAAGAATATTTTGTATAACTACCTTGCTGACGCAAGAGGAAGTTTACCATTTTTCGCTTTTCGCCATCTCCAAGATTGCGATTCGAATACCAAAACGAAGGCAACACTTTGATTTTTTTGCGGCATTTGTCTGTAACTGGGTGCGGTATCGTCATTGAAATTTTCCTGGTCGTGCACCAGTCACCCCATGTAATTAAATCTGTCGCTACATCTTACTAACGAATACACGGTAACACGTAATAAATTATCGTTTCCCTATGTACGTCCAGGTCTGTTGAAACGGGCCACGTATCTTCGCATTTACTGGAAAACGTGTACAACGAGTCCCGAATCACTCAGATCAATGCTGTTTTTGGTCCATTTTGAGATGTAATATTGTCCTCGTTTCTAATCCTCATGTAGTCAATTGTTTCATGCATACAATACACGTACCGCAATTCTGCTTTAACCATATTTCACCCGCGTCAATTTCGTACATATTTTCTAAAAAAATAATCACTGATCATACTTAATTCGGTAACGTTGGCAACGCGTGCTCAGGCATCGAAAATAAGGTCCGATGATGCCCCCAGCGTGAAAGCCACCCCAAACTGTGTACTTAGAGTGTCTCTACATTCTCCGCACTCCAGAAACTACAATTTTGCTTGTTCACAACCCATGGAGCCAAAAGTGAACCGCGTCATATACACCCTACTAGCAGCAGATTTTTTACTCAACGATGACGAACGTTTTAGTAGACCAACTGAAGTTGATGACGTCCAAATCAATATCATATTTGAATCCGGTCATCATATGACTATGAGAGAGATTCCAGTTTGGTTAAGTGCATCACACAAAGCAATTGGGAGTCCCTTAAATCGTCTTGGACTACTAAAAAAGCTCAATATTTGTATTCCACATGAATTCAAAGAGATTGACTCAACCCAACGAATCACTATTTGGGATATGAATCCTAAACGCAATGAAATTTATCCTTTTCCGGAACGAATCATCACGAAAATCATGCTGAAATGAATGGGGGGAACCATGCAGCCGTGATCAAGAAATAATAATGTAGAACAACAAGTGCAAGGTATGATAAAAGTATAATACAGTTATAAGCACTGAATAAAATTACTACTTTGTTTTCGTATCTGTAGATTTGTTTAGCGACGGGGAAGAACCTTTCCAAGATTTTGATTCCGAGTACGTATCTTCAAGCAGAGTAAAAAATACTGCTATCCCCAAAAGAAATTGATACTAATCAAGCGTGATCTTGTATTGCAATGTGTCTCAACCAAATATATCCGACTCACCAAAATGGGTTGTTCTAACGATTCTATTTTCATTTGACTTGCAGACATCGTATTTTCTTTTTGCTTTGATAGTTTTGATAGAGGCGGCCTTTAAAAATAGATGTTCACTGTCGCCCCAGAGCCCCAATATTTAAACATAAGAGAGCACAGAGTTTCTAAGTGTACAGAGTTTGTTAAAAGAACGTTTCAAGTTAGTGATGGCAGAATAATTAAGACACTAAAAAATAAACTGTATACAAATACCACACCTCAGAATCAAAGAAGCAAACATAAGCCAGAAACAAACATAGTGATGAATAATTTCAAAACATGAAGGCATTTATACACAAAACTTATCAACCTATCAAGAAAGATACAAGAAAGGATGTTGTGCTCCAGTATATTCCTCCTTTTTATTTTTATTATCACTTTTACATCTATCTAAGAAACAGCACCACTATCAGCTATATCATGGATATAGTCCCAGCCACTCCTATTATGTCTTATATTATATGCATTTTATTTTTACACATAATTGTTTTTAGATTACAATACCTACCCAATTAAAAAAAAACCCTTCGGGAGCTTATATCGTATTACTTAATCAATAAAAACCCTCCAAGATAAACGAATGTTTCATGCCTCATGCGTGGACAGTCACCGGTGTGAATTAGGTATCTCAGTCGTGTCTCATTCATACTTTTACAAAGTTTCATTAAGATACTCGTACCAGTAGACCATTACGCATAGATGACGTAAAAAGACTCAATAAAAGTAGTTCGCACATATGCCCTATCTTGCCCTACAAGAGTTGTAGATCTTTTATTAGTTCTACTCTTAACCTCAGCTGAACTTAACAATTTGCCAAGAATAGAGATTAAACTATGTATACTCGTAGCTTTAGAATCCGTACAAATGATTAAAAAATGGGACATCTTAAAATATTTCGAATTTAATTCAGAAAGGCCTCGTTGGCAATTAAATAAGGCCAACGAGACAACTTGACATCAATTCTGACAAAATTTTTAAAATTCCATTAATCATTCATCTAAAGGTATTTTAAAAGCGACCAAGAGTTTTTGAAGGCATTTTTAAAGCCGACTACTGAAAAGGACTGAAGTGACTTTAAAGATTTTTCCAACACGACTTTCCCCAGATACATATCTTTTTCCTTTGAAAGCAAAAGATACACCACAGCCATGTTGGATGAAATTGTAAGCTCACTTGATGAATATGAAGTTGCATTCAGCAAATATCTACATAGATCTACGCGAAGGCAGCACTATTTAGGTGTGCATTAAGTACAAGTATGTGTGTGCATTCAGGCAGAATTAGGTTATGTGCTCAAGGATACTTGATACTATGTACATTACGGTGATTACGAAAATGGTCTGATACTAAGAGCAAATGTAGCACTTATAGGTTCTTTCTAGGGATCCTCTAGTACAAAAGGAAATGGATTTATTTTTACCATATTTTCCATTCATGTTTTCCATTCCAAAAAAAACGTGATACGAGTAGTAGTGAACGTTTCCTTTTATTAGAATTTTCATTCTTCGAGTTTTATGAGAAAATTCATTCAAGCGAATCTGGAAGCGTGTGGTTAAATGCAATTCTCCATTGAGAATGTGTAATCATATTTGAAAATGTAACTCATTTAGCTCGTCTCAAATGCGAGTACACTCGAATAATTCGCAACAATTTTGAATACATACCCTGCAACGCAGCATGAAAGCGTCTGTTATTTCAATAGTGCAAATGATGGTATTCATGAAACGCTTGCACCTAAATGTTGCGTGAATTTATAGTCACTTGAGATTGTTGCACATACCGAAAATGCAAGAGTACTTTAGCTAATTTCCTCGCCTCCAAAATGCATCCGTTATCCAGAAAAATCATCAATTCAAATCCTCTAGGATATTCTTAAATCGTTTATCGAAATATTTGATTACGTACTTCCGCATTTCTAACCAATATAAATATTTGGGACAAGTGCAGAAATATGGCCTAGACTTGGTGGAGGAAGTAAATCCCAAGAGAGTTTTCTATCACTTCCTTATTGCTTTCAAAAAGCATTCTTACTAAGCTGATTACCCAATTACTGAGCTATCTTAGGATATCTCCACTGATCGCTTACGGTGTTCTGCATTTTTGCTGATTAGTAAGGCTTCTTGCGAAGTATTGTGTTTTCCGTTTGAGTGGAACTCCAAAAAAAAAACTTAACCGATATACCCCATGAGGTGGAAAAAATATGTTGTCCCCTAGAAGCGGAGGATATCCATACATAGGTTTTCGGATTGGATTCGTTTGGATGTATGGCACCTCCCCGTATCTGTTGAAGTAGTTGAATGGTGTACCGTAGACAACATGGAGTTAACCCAATCTAATGTCTGATTATTTTCTTACCGTTGCTTTAAACGTACTTGCATTGTTGATCTAGCTTGGAAGATGTGAGAGCATTTAATAAGCCGCTAAGCGCAGCTGGGCTGTTGCTACAGATGCATATACTTGTGTTGTTTCAGCGATTTTTCACAATATAGTTCAGTTCTCCTATATATCTCAGCTGGGAAAACTGACGTAAGTTTTTCTAAAACGTCGACGTCCCTCAAAAAGCCACCAGCGCTGCATCCAATTTTGGAGCTATCTGTGAAGTCTCGATTTGCTTCCTTTCCGGTCTCAGATCTTGGCCAAAGTAATTCCCAAGCACAGGCAAAATTGTTTTCATATTTTCACAGAAACGACTTTCAGAGTGCAGCCCATATCAAGGAAAGGTTGATATATCAGTGTGCCTAGAGAAGAAGTAGGGGAGCTAGCAAAGCAACCAAGCAGTTGAAGCATACCGTGTTTTCAAGTCTGATTAAAGGTGTAGTGGAGTGTTTTAGTGAAAACTTGTTCCAATAGATAGATATTTGGTACTATCGTAGCCCCGTAGATCTAAAGCACCCATCTCGGTGACAAACCCCAGGTCTTTCCAGAAACCAACAACGCCGTGGAGGTTCTACAGAGAACAGCCTTAGTTTTAAGAGTCTTCTATGATCTTCGGCGTTGTTAAGCATATTGATCTTGAGCAGCGGATATAAAGAAGTTTTCCACTCTTGACGCTGTATCATTCTTTCCATGCATTTCTGGTTGATCGGAATTGAGTGAAAGATCATCTTCACCAATGGAAAGGCTACTCTTACATATTATATTAGCGACTTGGGTTGTATGTCGGTGCCAGGCTGCCAATGAAGATTCTCTATCGAGCTACCAGCAAATGATCTACACCCTTTTGTAGCATAACGGGATAGATGTCATCGGGGCCAGAAAGGAGTTAGTCAGAGAAATTTCCATCTGAATATAAAAAATTAAAAGCTGGGTGTTAGAAATTAGTAGCTGTAAGACTAGAAGTGACTCTATCTTAAGTAGAGCCTTTGCGCGGGCAAAATCTTAATCTAAAACTGAGAATAGTCGGCATAATAAAGGGTTTTCCAATAGGGACTTGACAACTTTGAATTTAATTTGTGAACGCACTTTTTCACTAATCATCAAACTGTCACTGTCAATTTATTCAGTATACTCAACATTTTCATTTTCATCATGGTAAAGTACACGAACGAGCAACGTCTGCAAATTATAAAAATTTTCTACCGAAATTCGGTAGAAACTACAATTTTCGGTCGTAATTCTCGCCTTAGTAGACAGGCAATAACAAGTTTAGTGCAAAAATTTGAGTCTAAATATTCGTTGTGTGATGTTACCGTGTCATTGAAATAACGGGTTTGTCGCAGTGTCGAAAATATCGCTGCCGTTCAGGCGTCCGTAGCAAACGATCCAAATCAGTCAATTCCACGGCGTTCTCAAGAATTGGGCATCGCTCAGACCACATTATGGCGTATTTTGCGTAAGGATCTGAGTTTACACCCATACAAGATCAAGCTGACTCAAGAATTGAAGCCGGTGGACCATTTGAAGCGACGTACGTTCTCCGATTGGGTTCTGGAGAAGATACGCCAAGATGATGAATTTCATCGCAAAATCATCTTCAGTGACGAAGCTCATTTTTGGCTCAATGGGTTCGTCTTCGAGTTATTGAAGAGTAAGTATGGTGAGCGTGTTATCTCAAAAAATTGGCCAGTCGATTGGCCGCCTCGTTCGTGCGATTTAAAGCCGCTTGACCATTTTCTGTGGGGCTACATTAAGTCACGGGTTTATGCCAACACGCCGACGAAATTGGTAGAGATCAGAGCCAACATTGAACGCGAAATAGCGACAGTTTCGGCCGAAATGTGTGGCCGAGTCGTTGAAAATTGGGTCCAACGAATCGACCGCTGCAAACGTGCCCGCGGAGGCCATATGAACGAAGTCGAGTACCATTCATAAATTTTTTGATTGTACTTCAAGCCGATAATAAAGTTTTTGAAATATTTCAAATGGTTTGCGTTTTATTTCAAAAAAAGTTGTCAAGTCCTTATTGGAAAACCCTATATTACAGCAACAGAACCCATTTCAGGAATTCAGGAGCTTTTTCAACACCACCCCTTTTCAGAAACCCTAACGTAGGTCTGAAATATGTCAATGTAAGCTACATGAATTTTTCAAAATAGAAATGCAAGTCATTTGTCAATTTTTTGACATTAACCAAATATCTGCAGTCCATAATTTTGTCACTTACATACTCGTATATTCAAAACTAGTTCAGTTCGAATCCGAAAAAAACTTCGAAACTGAAAAGTAAATCTTTCATAACCTCTGTAAATAGAGCCTCCTATTTCCATTTAAATATGACTCTGAAATTTTGAACATTTTTCGACAACCAATTTTACATTTTACACCGGGTCCTGCTGCCGTTTATTCATTTATTTAATTACTTTTGTTTATAGTTCTGGTTACTTAATTATCCGTCTATCCGTGGCTACTAAGCCACCACCAATGGACTGCCTATTTAATTTAGAAATAACCCCACCTTGCTTGTCCTTCCGAGGACAATAAATTGGCATAATAATTTACAAGTATACACATACATATTGTATACATATGCACGTAGATATATTTTTTGGAATGCACAGATAGCATGATTTATTTCAGTAGAAATTGAAAACCTTTACTACACTTGATTTACTATTATATAATACAATTTCAGCAACAGAATTAAGCGGCACTACTTGCATTGACGTGTGAATCTAGTGTTCTCAATATTATACGAATTGTATAAATTACCCCACTTCAGAGAAAATCGCAGTCCCGGCCAGAGAATTTACGGACATAGATACCATTAATTTTAATTTAATTGGCAACAAGGGTAAGAGATGATAATGAGCTTGAAATATCATACTTTAAAGGCTTGAATATATGAGGAATTCATACACATTCGTATATCCAGTTTAAGAGAACGTTATAAATTTAATTAATAAACACAAATGAGTGATTCTTTGGAATATTGTGAGTAATCCAATCAAATCGAATCAACAACGGGTGAATAGATAAGCGTTTGCTAGAACAGTATATTCAGCAGGATTATATTAAGCTTTGAACTTTGAGCTGTGAATGACATTTTAAATCCACCTAATATATGGCCCAGACACAAAACTAAGATAAATTTACTTAGTCATCGATTCTTGATAGCAAGCCAATTCCCTTATAGAATTGCTGCCATGCGACTTGTTATTGGATAATATGGCAAAAATTAAGACTTTCTCATGTCATGAGACTTTCTCATATGTCATGAGACATTCTCATTTATAAACATAGTAAAAAAATGAAGGACTTTGATTAAATGTGGAGTGATAAAACCGAACGAATTTACTCCGAAGGCTTAAAGAAGACCGTCAAACCTAAAAATAATGTATCATTCCACTAAGCACGGAATAGCTGTAATATTAACTATCCTGTTGCATATGGAGAAAAACTAGCTAACGACTAAGCGGCGACGGAATGAAATGTTATCATGGCAGATTACAAAAAAACGCAACCAGATTCATCACATTGCGATCAGCGTAAGCCACATCTCCAGCTACTTTATTGTAGCTAAGGTGCGTTTAGTATACCCTGAACAACAGAACAAGGACGAAGTATAGAACATTTTTTGATCGTGCTCAACAAAACCTTTCTAGTAGTTAGTCCGATTTTGCTAGTATTAAGCACAGAATTCAAGTGGCGACATTGTTTGGAAGCCATTAGAGACACCTCATCTTATGTGCTAGGCCTCACCCTACCACAACAACGAAATCTCTGGTTTGACGAAGTATGTCGGAAAGCACATGCAGCGAATTTCAAGGCATACAACGAACGAGGCACTGCAAACAAGTACTGCTGCGGAACAACAGGAAGGCCGCTGACTTCTTAGAGACATCAGAAACGATTCGTTTGGTTTGCCTGTAACCTGGGGGTTATGCCATCTGCAGTTGTGCATTTCATTTCCTATGATCCCATATTTTATCTCGATTAGTCGGCCGCCAAATGTCTCAGATTAGATATACTTCAATTCAAAGCCAATCTTGCCTGATCTTTATGTTTGATCAGCTTTTAAATTATTCTTTTAAGTTAAGGAAGACTGGGGGCCGCTTAAAAACTTCACTGTAGTCTTAGATTGCTCTTTTATACTCAGAGATAGAGAAGCGACAATCATTATAGCACACATTTAATACTTTTCTGTAATTTACCAATCAACTCAATACCAATTAAACAACTCATCCGTCCGCCACTGACTTATTAACTTATTTAGACTGCGGTACGGTACCTCTATACTCGTATCTTTTCAGTTAAGACTAGTTTTTTTTTATCTATTGTGTAAGGGTAAGAATCGAACACTCCTTAGGTTGCAGCTTTAATATTTTTCGAAAAATTGTGCCTTTGGTATAAATTCGCAGCTTCGCAAGAACCTGGCGTAATGACTATTCACTCCGCCATTTGTTGAATCACGCGAATTCATGCGCTTTACGTCCGCCTTAACCTGGAGGTTAAATAATTTCTGACAGGACTTATAATTTTCCTTTTGCTGCTTAACTTCCGGTCTTAAAATCAACTCCGGTTAGACGAGATCAGCACCGGGTGTCTGCCAAGTGAAGGTAAAACGAACACAAAGTTGATGTGAAGTAAAAGCTGCAGCACTAGGCATTAATCAGCTGATGCCGCTCAGTATCTACTCCAATATGTATGTACTACAACACCTAGCTTCCACTGGCGATTAAGAACAAATTTCAATGCATTTTGTATCGCTACGAGTTCAAAACCTGTCTGCCCTATTAGATTTCTATCTTAATACACAATAACTTGGCTTACTTCGATATTGAAAATGTTTTCCAATGAACTGGTAAAATTGGTCTGATTGTCCTTATAGACTGAACTAATTATCCTCGCAGCTGAGTTCAGAAATCACATTTTCGCCCTTCCAGCCGATAAAAATAACTTTATTATCGCCTTATCGTGGCCCGAGTGGTGACATAAAAGTTGTACGTTCAAAAAGCCCTCATCTACAGCGCCATAACGACAATCATAATCATAATTTTGCAAAAAGTCAGAAATAAGCTCACGATTGAAACAAACAGTTACATTTTCCGTTTTTTTGTCCTGAAAATTTGTTTAGCCTCTGCAGACTCTAAACTTTCCTGCCTCCTCAAGGTTGACTATTATTATTCTTTTGTATATATATATATGTATTTACAGTGCCGGTGTAATCGTTCTGAAATTTGCTTTCCAAGCTCAAGGATATATGTACGTACATACGCAGATTTCTTATTTCTTTTTACAAATTCTTTTTCCTTTTCAGCGATAAACGAAAAAAACTCGCTTGAGAAAATTTAATTCTCAAGCGGAGAATGTGACAACATACTCGTACCACATGGCGAAGGAGACATCGGATTCCGACTGTACTGGTCACAGTTGAGTTGCCATAGACGACAGTAGGAATTTTTGTCCTTTTGGTTCGACATAGTAATCCGATTTTTATTTTTTTATATTTACTACTAAATAAGAAATTAGAATTTGGAGTCTGAGTAAGGATGCCAAAATAATGATAAAGGGACAGTGAGCATTATCAATGAAGCAGACGCGAACTCTTTGATATATGTATGAGCAATTGGTTTCGTTTGTTTGTTGCCCTGTTTTCATTTTTATTTTTTACTTATTTGTTTGTGCCTTTTATCGCCGTCCTTGTAATTTACACTGTTTTCGTAATGAAAAACGTTTTATGTTGCCTTTGTTTTTGCGTCCCGGGAGAAGACGACAGACAACACGCCTAATTTATTTTATGAAGAAAGGGGGAGAATACATACATACCAGTATGTGTTTCGCACAAAGTTACATATATGGAATGGATATATTGTAGATGTTGACAAAAGGTTCAAAGAGTAATGAAAACTGACTTCGTTTACAATGTATCATTGTGTAAAGGAGCGATAGAGTGAATAAATAGGACTGGTGAATTATCAGATTGCTGCTGTCATTGGAATCTTTAATTGAAAATCCTTTTTTTGGAACTCGTCTTAACAAATGGATATCACTGATCAATTTAATTTCAATTAAAATTTGTCTTTGAGATTGGGGTCCAATGACCTTTAACTCGCTGTAAATTCAATAAAGTATCCAAAAGTTCAGTTTTGTTATGTTTTTTCACAGATCCGATCTTAAACGATATTGAATTCGTAGGATACAGATATACGAGTAACATGCAATTTATTGCATGCCTGGTTTTTGCCTACTTCTTTATAACCAAACATGTTTGAGCTCTTCTCGTATGTGATATTTGATGTGATATCCAAAGAAAAAAAAATTCTTGATGCCGGACCTCAACCAAAAAATTTGAAAAAACCAAATGCACTGGCACTGAAAAGACCTTTAAGGTTGAAGGTGGTTGAAGGGTATCGACTAAGTTTCAGATCAAACTAGCAGTGTCTGCTCGACCCTGTCCGTCTTGGTTAGAAGGCGAAAAGGATTGAACTCAGGCAAATAGAGACTCTTTTCTTTGGGCACCGAGGAGCTACGTATTGGCAATCTGGGCAAAATCCGATCTTGATTCACCACTAATAGTGCTCACAAAACTCTACAAGGTTCCATAGACCGGTGTCTTGTGAAACCTATTTATGTGAAGAACAGTGGCCACTTTTGGCTGACCCCAAAAAAAAACCCCAGATAGGTATGTACATGAACAAGCTACCCAACGCTTTAAAAAGCCAACGACGGTAAAAACTTCCTTTAAAACCTTTTGGAAGGTAGTAAATGACTGACGCGTTGTTGCGGTTCTCGACACTTTCGATCTTGACAAGAAAATCACTATGTTAAGCACCTGAAGTACATCTACGAATGTGCGGCAACATGCTACCTAAAACCTAAAACCTAGGTGGAATTCTTTAATCAATAGTGGTCTTAGTGAGGCTTAGTGGCTTAGTGGTCTCTGAGGTCCAATGTCGCATCTCTAACATAATAATATATATTAACCCTTACATACTAATCTCTATTAATTATCATTAACGCTGATGTTATACATAATCATGCATTAATACTTGATACATAATCAGCTAGCGTGATGGGTTTCACTCTTTTGCAGTTTCTTAGAGGCAGTCCAATTTGTACTCTTGAATAAAGAACGTTAAACATTACTATCAATACAAGTATTTTATTGAAACACAACACCCACAATAATATACTAACCGGGGCTACGACAATGAACGAGCCATCCTAAAAAGATCTGTATGATACCATCATTAAGGTATCTCCATCATCCAGCCATGAAACGAAAGGTAGTTCATATTAACATCCACAAGGCCAGTTCCGCCGCCTCAAACCTGACCGTGACCCTCTGCGAGAGCAATGCGCTTATCCAAAAGACATGCCCTGTCCGGTACAGCGTTTCGTTATAACTAATCCCAGGGTTAAGGTCACGTACATATATAAGTACAACATCTTCAACCTGACAAGAAAAGAAGTTACACCTAGAGCTTGTATCCTTGAGAGATTAGAAGTTAATCTCACCCAACTGACATCACGCTGCTTTCTTCCGATTATGTCAATATTATCAGCGTATGTGAGTAATTGGACCGAGTTTTGAAAGATTGAAAGAATTCAACATTGATGTTAAATAAATCGCATGACAGAGCATGGCCTTGTCGAAATCCTTTTTTGACATCAAAGGTCTTAGTGAATTATCTACTGACCTTGGTGGAGCACCGTGCATTCTCCATCGTCATCCTACACACACATACGAGCTTGGCAGGAATGCCAAAACTAGACATTGCTCTGTATAGCACGGCTCTATATATACTGTCATACGTGGCCTTAAAATCAATGAATAGGTGGTGTGTATCAATTTGGAGCTAATGGGTTTTTTCCGAGATCCGCCGTAGTGTGAATATTTGGTCGATGGTGGAGTTTCCTGGTCTGAAACCGCTGTGATGGGGACCAATTGGGTTGTTGACGAACGGCTTCAGGCGTTCACTGAATGCGGCAAATAGGATCTTGTACGATATTCAGTAGACTGGTGTCTCTGTAGTTGGCGGAGTTCAGACGGTTTCCTTTCTTGAGGATTGGCCAAATAATGCTGAGGTTCCATTCATCCGACATACTTTCGTCCGACCATATTTTACAGATGAGTTGGTGTATGATCCTTAGGAGGTCATCGTCTGCCACTTTTAACAGCTCGGTAATCAGGCTTAGTTATGGCTATCTTCAATTCATTCTCTCTTTCCTGGCATCTCTCAATTTCCTCGATCGGGCGCTTTTCATGCTCCTTCTTTTTCCTCCTGAGAAGCCGCTGTTCGTCTCTCCTCTTCTGCTTGTAGTCCTCGTGAGCAGCTCTCGTCCTTCTATGCAGCGCCGCCTTGCGTGTATCTTGCTTAGCTGTGTCTGCTTAGCGGAACTCGTTGTCAAATCAGGGGTTTTATTATGGTGGCCGAGTGAAACCCAGCACATCAGAGGTGGACTTTTTAATGGCTTTTTAGCAACTTTGCCACTGCTCTTCAATACTTAAAAGATTAAGGGAGACTCGATCAGAAAAGGATTTTGGGATCTCTTGGGGATGTAGCCATACCTTGGCTACAACAAGGTAATAGTCGTAGTCGATGTTGGCGCCTCGTAACGTTCGGACATCCTTTCTACTAGAAGAATGCCTTGCGCCGATCGCAATGTTGTCAATCTGGCTTAGGCGACGGTCGATTAATCAGAAGATCTCTAAGTCTCCTTATGAATATCGAGATGCACGAACCGAATGCTAGTTATGACAATGTTTCGCCCCACCGTAAAGTCGATTAGCCTGAATCGGTTATCGGAGGTGGTGTTGTGCAGGCTATACCTTCCGACAATTCTACCAAAGATGCCCTCTCTTCCTAGTTTTGCATTAAAATTACCACCTACCCGCAGATGTGGTCCAAGAGCTCGTATTAGCTATGTTAATACGGATTGTTACTAGGTGCTCGTTAACATTACGGAAACTCAAGACTTTTTTCCTAAGTCTGTCTCTGACAACAAATCCGCAACCAAATAGGTGCTACTTTTGCCGTCGATAACGATCGCGTAGTAAATGTCGCAGTTTTTCATCCTCTTTTTGTTCGGCCCATCCAGTCACATTTCTTCGATGACGGTAACCTATGTTTTGCAGTAGTCAAAGGCCTCCGCTTGTTGTTTGGGACCTACCATTCCACGTACAGATCCAAACTCCGTTGTCCTTATTTCGTTTGCAGGGTTTCTTAACGGTAGATCCAACCGTATCCGAGGCTTGTTGTTTCTTCGTAATGATGGATTTTTACCATGGCCGTTATTTGATATCGTAACAACAAATTCAATTTACAGTCCATGTGGTTCACTGAATATAAATTCTCTATGCATGGATCCTTGATAGCGTCGAAGATCAATGCAAAGTGGCGGACAATCGTTTACGTAGCATATGAAAAATATTGAAATTGATATGGCAGTGCCATATTTTTGTAGCGTGAAGGTTTTTACTTACGAATTTTGTTAACTTAATATTCAGTTATATGCATCAAATTAGAGAATTTAAATTGCAGGAACAGGATTCACAATGGGATGATACAAAATACGCAATATTTTTGTGCTTTATTGACAACATGTTTTCCAAGATAGTCCGAAGCTTTATGGGACTAATACAAAAATTCAATGATTGAAGACATACTATCATACATAGATTACGCAGATTACATCAACATTTTAATCTACATTTCACACAAGAAATATACAATTATATTTCGTTATTTTTGAAAACATTATCACTTATCATATTTTGGCAAAAAGACTTTCCCAAGGTAATATTACGTTAGGAATTGCATCATCAAGAATTGCTGCAACTTTATTGGATGGCTCATTATCCACATTCCATTAAACGTAAGAAAAAATGAAAATGAAGTTTCTACTCGTAACATCAAAAAATGCTGGTATGGCTTAAGTGCTTCAAAAAACTAATATTATTATATGGGATGAGTATGCCATCGCAACTTTGGAAGCATAAGATAGAACTCTAAAAGATTTGAGAGAAAATGAGAGACTATTCCGTGGTTCACTCATTTTATTGTCAGGAGACTTCAGACAAAACCGTTGATACCACGTCCGACATATGCAGATGAAATAAATTCACGTTTGAAATTATCTTGTTGTCAACAATGAAAAGTGCATAATTTTTGGGCTTACAGCTCTTTTTCAAAACAAAAAAAAAAACATATTTGTATACATTTCCATGCCACACTTACATTTCCAGGCTCGACCCAACATTGCTCTTATGTATGTATACAATACTATAGCATCAAGGATCTGTGGGTTTTTCTTTTTTCTTTTTAAAATTCAGCTGTCATAATGATGGAGGACTTCTGTTGAAATTCAATGTTCTTAATTGAACGTCGGAGATATAAGCCTCAGTTATCCAAAGTACTTTATCCAAAAAGAGATTTGTTTTATATAATATTCACTGCTAGCCAAAAGTGTCCTGCTTCATGATTCTTGATGGATGTACGATTCAAGTTATTGAGACATACAGGAGATAAGCAGGAAAAAATATTTTTAATGAAGTTGTAAGAATAAGTCAATCGATATTCGTTTTAATATATTTCGTTTTACATTTATTTTTATTATAATACTAGCTTGTACCCCCAACTTCGTTCGCGTTGTTATAGTGAATAGGAGATCTCTGGTAGTTCAATATTACACAGAATATTACATTCAGTAAAATAAGACTTTTAGTGGGTGTCCATGGCGCAAGAGATAGTGTGACCCCTAATTCGGACGGTGTGGCATTCAATCCTGACCGGGGCGCAAAAGACAAACATTTTGCAGGCAACCATCTCACAAGATATATTTATTTTTAATTTAAAGAGTTCTCTCTTCTCTTAAGAGTTAAGTTATTAAAAAAATGAATTAATTTCATGTTTTACAAAAATACTTACAAAAATACAAAAATACTTAACTTTAATATTGTTGTTTTAATAAATGTTTTACTTATTTTTATTTTATTTTTATTAGCATTTTTAATTCGTTGGTTCTAGGTTTTACATCATTAACAGCCAAGTTACATTGAGGATACTTGAGGAGCCCTTGACCATCGAACAGGCGACGTAGAGGTTTGCGTGGGTGGAAGTCTAAGCCAACCGTCTTTAGCTTCCGGCTCTATGACTTGTTGACGGTCATGGTCATGAATTGATAAGGGAAGTTAAAAGGAAACAGTGGAATTCGCGAGATGAAAACATCCTATCCGTGGCCACGCCCATTTAAGATCGTAATTTCTTTGACTTTCCTCAGATGTTTTTTGACATAGTTTCGGGGATCCAAGTTGCGCATGGGCATTGTAGATGTCCCAACTTTTAATATTAGCTCATGCGCAGGGCGGACGGACGCGTTTAATCAAACTCATAAAATGCCCCGTTATTCCACACAGCGATCAAACTATTATATATTATTAGTTGTAAATTTTTTTTTAATTTAATTTAATTGGATCTAATTAGATTTGATTTTCATTTTATTGATAATCATTTGATTTTCATTAGATTCATTGTAAAGTGCAAGACTTAAAAACAATTTCTATACGTTAACCCTAACGATTGATAGTAGTAGATTTATTTACCGTACAAAATCTAATTACCATCTAGCGAAGATCATTGAAACCGATGACACACCAGTGAGCATTGAAAACAAAAACTTGTTTTGTTGTTTTTTTCTTTGTTTGGCTTTTAAGTGAGAGTCCACGTGCACGTGGATATATGTATGATGATGTAAGTGTGTATGTATTGTATGATGTTTTATGTTTAAATTTTCTCTAGCTCGACGACTGCATCTTTCTGGTCCTGAACTATGTATGTACTATATATATATAAATATATTCAAAAATGTTTGTGTGGGCACAACTGATAGAACTTTTAATACAATAACTTTATTTAATATATTTAGTTACAATTCACAATTCAATCGTTTATTTAAACCCTTTTACGTTTCCTTATCTTTTACTTAAACCACATACTTGGGGGTTGCTGATGTCTATACTCCCCTGACACCTTTCGACAACATTATGTACCATCCACCGTTGCATACAAGTTAACATAATACTTTATGCCACAAGTTTGTTTTCCATAATCATCACTAAATGATTTGGCATCTGTACATCACGCAGCCGCATGCAGCAACCTGAGATACTTGTGGAAGCACAAAGCAGTCGAAGGTAGCCGTGAGAACGTATGGGAAGAAGAAGCTCTGTGTCAGCACATTAATAGTATTTAAGATCTAGTTTTTAAGCAAATTCTTGTTAGTATTTCCATAGGCAGAATCGCTGCCGGTTTGTATTTTAAATAAATAAATTTTTTTTTAAAAACTTTAAGCGTAAAGTTTTTTTAATTTACATACTTCCATTTTGCTAGAAAATTCGATAAAAGTTTCCATTCTCGAATGGATGAGGCTTCTGCTATCGAAATCTTCTGTTAATCAGATATATATAACGCTGTTCACATTCAGATATCACAATATGTATACGTATATGTTAGATACCCACATACATATGCATATGTAGGTACAGTAGATGTAGTAGTAGTTCAAATTTTTGAAATATTCTTATTTTAAATAAGTTCTTTAATTGTAACTCTGCCCGGTTCTCAATCTATCGTAATGAAATTTATCGCAGTTTTTAAATTAAGCAATGGGCTACCGAACAGTGGAAACCCCGTTATAATCGGTTCATTAGTTTTTTTGTGATGCTCGGACAAACTGACAAATATTATATATTATACAAACAGACAAAAATTCTAAAAAAAAATGATTTGGGTACCCGATTGTTTTATGGAAAATATCTTCAATGTACAGACATGGCTTCCTTACAGATTTTTATGAGTAGAGAAATAAAAGTATGAGTCTGTAGGATCGAAGCCGTTGAAGCACAAGCTCTTGTAATTATTTATAATAGCATGTTAGAGAAATAGGCCCCGGAGATCAGGTTTTTCGTCGAGGTCATTGCTATAGCAGTGTGCCTTCGAGTTAATTTAACGACGAAATTGTCAACCCTATTGTTCAGGACATCATGAGGATACAATTTGATGTACTCTAACTCTGATAAGGTCGAAAATCACACGCAGTATTTTTCTCTCGCTTTCAGCAAATTACAAACCTTTGCGCCATAGATCAGGACTAGGATGATAAGGGTATATAGACCCAGTTTGGTCTTGCATCTGATTTATGCGCTGATGCCATTACTGTTATAACTGCTGAACCAGAGTAGATGAAGTCCTTAACTACCTTGAATTTATAACTGCCAATAGTAACGTATCGGATCAAGCCATCGGTGGTGTGCGTCCTATTCTGATGGCAGCATATACTTTATTTTGTACTCAAAATGCAGTCAAAATTCATCTGCATCGATACTCAGTAAGGCTCTTTCCTAAGCACGCTGTCATATGCGACTTCACAAATAGATGGTGAATGTCGATCTGAAATTCCCGGGTCTGAAATCGCACTGGTATGGACAAACCAGATTATTCAAAATGGCTTCAGATATTCAGATAATATGACAGGAAAGCTTTTATAGACGATGCTTAGGAACCATGCTGTGGCTGTCTTGTAGGTCGGACAAAAAATACTGAGATTGCATGTTTCGTGCATGTTTTCCTATGACCATGTCTTACAGATGAGCTGCTGCATATTCCCAATCAGGTCATTCCCAGTTGTTTCACATTATCCGCAGGGAATTTTAATAGCCTTTTGCTTCAACATTGCTGGCCCAACTTCGCATTATCCAGGGTTAATAGTTAATTCTGTCAGACAGCGGTATTTTGACCATCGTCACAGTTATGCAATCTGCAGAAGTAGTTTTTCACGTCCTCAGCATTGACTGCGACTCTACTACCTACAGCAGGCAGAATGCGCGACTAGTAGCAATTCACAAAATAAATGATTTGGCTATGCCATGTTTTTTGGCCGAGATACACATGCCATTAAAAGTTGTCTAGTCTCAAATGACCTCCCGCGCTGGTATCCATGTTGCATTTTAGACAAAGGAATGGGTTGCAAAGTAGTTGTTCGCCTATAAATCTCAACTATTCTCTACATGTTCATCAGAAGAAGGGAAGTTTGGCTAATAGATCTGAAGTGCGTAGTCATCTTTGCAAATTTTTGATATAAAAGTTACTCTGACTGTTTGTGAGTGTTTTGGTATGAAGACCTATAGCCAAACTCACATTGGTATTGAAAGCATACCTCTTGGAACTATAACTGGAAACAAAGCATGAGTATCTGATAACCTAAGGCAACTAAACGATGCAGAAGAGTATTTAAACGCTTTATTTGACACAACAAACAGTGCAAGATACCAGTTACTCCGGGTTGGGGCTATAGCTCACGAACAGTCCCGCCGATGGAACCTGCTTATGAGCTGGTTTTGACCTGATTACCTAGAAAGTATTTATAATACTGATTTTGACAGTAGATAGTTGCTATTTGATTTTTTAAGAGCTTCAGGTGCGGCATTAAAGACTTTCATCAATCTGCTAGTTTTATCGTCTGTTTTAACCATTTCGCAAAAGTTTTAGTAGGAAGCAATATTCAAAATCTGAAAAAGTATAAGTATAGTAAAGATTGCAATCTTCTTCCAGATTAGCTTTTTATGACCTAAATATTATAGAAGCTTTCTCGTTTTCGTACTTTTCCTCTACAGATCCGCATTCCACCATAGAATGAGCAATCTGGATGGATTTTTCTTGACAGGCACAGTCGGTGCTGAGGGTATTAAAAAACCACTTCTGCAGGCTGTCTGTTAAACGACGACCCAAATTCAGCTGTCAAGCAGAGCGAACTATTCAGATAAAAGCCAAGACTTCCATCCATTCGACCAAAAATCAGTCAAGATAACAATACCTAAGCTTAATTATGATACAACGACCTACATACATACATACACTTACTCATTGCTAATTATTAATCAGATTGCTTGCCCAGACTGTAAGAAAAGAGAAACTGCGCCAACTTCAAAACCATTAGCTCTTATATCACTAAAAAGATTTTGTCTGACACTTGAAAAACCTGCCTCTGAGCTGACTGGCCCTAATGTTGCAATTTTGTTGAAGAACGCTCGCTGCTCCGTAAAGGCGCTGTCGTGAAACTTCTTTAATATCATACTTGGAACATTTGTGCCAAACTTGCAAACCAAATTTGCTTGCACACGCCGAGAACACTAATAACATTGGCATAGCATAACTAGCTGCCACTGATGCGTTTTCATGTATCGAAACAGAATCTATCAAAGATAGGTTAAGCCGTAGAGGTAGGCAAAAACAATTATATATTTTCAGTAAAAGTAGGTGTTCAACATGTCACAATATTAACTCTTATAAAGACACTTCCTAAGAAACCAAATAAAGAATTACATCTGGCAATCGCTGTTCTTGGCAGCAAATTTGAAGGAAATTAATTGTCAAAAAAAAAACTAAAATCCATATCAATTTTCAGATTTGAAGATTGGAAATAAAAAAGGATAATGACGCTCGGAATATTCGCATCATGGACAACGCACATGTTGCCGAACAACAAGCGGGTCTTTCACTGTAAAAAACACAGTCATAAATGTTATTGAAATTTTATGTATGCGTACATTGACGTGCTTTAGCTGCCTGAAATGGCTAGGATATATAGAGCGATTTGATATTAGTGTCCCAGATTGAATAGTATGCTATTTCTACTCGAAAGTGCAACGTAATAACTAGAGGCAGTTGGCCAAGGACTATTCTTACTGGAGAGGCTTTTTGGCTTAGGCTCAAGTCCAATTCGAAGAGGTATCTCAGTAAGTAAGTAAGTTTATATTGGAAAATTTGGCAAGTGTCATGAGGTAGTTTCCGGTGGAAACTAATCACTTCTAATGTCGAATGTTCAAAAACGTTGTTTCTGTTCTTGATAGCAGTCGCCGTAGTAAATATCCGCCTTTGGTCTGAGTCATCACATTGCCTAAATGGTCAGGTATATTATAATGTAGAATACCTGCATACAAACGACTTTATTACCATATTTGTACGTTTGTAGAATGATTTGAAACAAGACTCTAGGCTAACATAGAGCTGCCACATCACCATCTCATTTATTTAACACCTGACTAAGTTCCAAAAATCACTGTAGACCTGATATTCGAATACTTTAACTTGCAGTTGCTATACGTAATTGCTATGATAGTAAGGAAATATTCAACAAGTAATGGATATGCATAAAGATGAACCATAATTTTCGCTTATACGAAGTCTTCATCCAATATTAGTAGGAATAGTTCCTTACTACGCACATTATCAAAGCCAAAACAGCTTATCCAAAAAAGACAAATCCTAGTGTACTTAAAGTAACTTCCTCCGTTGATTGAAGGTCAACACCTAAACAAATCCTCAAAAGATTCTCAAATTCTCAAAAGATCCAAAAATAAATCGAAAAACACAAAATCCCATTTAAAATGAACTACAAAAAAAATATATCTTCAAAGTTCTATTGTATGGAATAATATGGAAAAAGTTCATTAAACCTCCACCGAGGGTAAATCTTGATTATAAATCGAGAGATACCGAACTTCAAGTTGATGTCCATGGATATATGCAAATAATAACAACACCGTAAACCACTTCAGCATGACAACAATAACATTCAAAACTTTTTCAAAAGTTCACAAGAAGTTGGTAACATTTATCTCGCTTCAAATAGCGTATACTTATTTTGGCAGGCGACATAACCAATTTATCATATTACAGCTAGGACCACTTCAAAATTGTCTGCTCTCCGTTAGATGTTCATTTCCCTAACTTTCCCAATAATCACGAATAATATCGAAAGCTAAATGTAAACTATGCTATCGGAAATTGTACGATAAATACATCATTGGAATGAGTCATTTTCAACGCCATCCAGATAGAAGAATCTAATCGGGACCACTTGAAAGGAATAAATTTCCACTCCAACATTCCAATTTATTTGTTTGCAATTGAAAAGACACAACTAATCAGATACAATGACTGGTGTTAAATTGCTGGACCGTTGACAGATTATCCACTATAACTTATCACAGATTGAATAAATTTAACAAAATAAATTACAGCTTAAGTCGCTATAAATTGTAAGTCATTTTTCGGTAGGTAAATTACAGAACAGACCTTTTCGGGTAGGCGAAATATAGTCTAATAGATTTATTTTAAATAGGAATTAGAACACAACTATTTGATTTCGCCTGGACAAGTATCAGATGGATATAATCGATTTGCTGTTGAATACCTAATGCAAACCTTTTACAAACCTGACCCTTGACAAGGTCGAAAAGTTTTTCCAAAATAAGAGATGAAGCTGGCTTCATTAATTTTAAAGGTCAACATATATATGGTACGTGGAATACGGGGTTAAGGGATGTATTGTACCGATTTCTTAATCTGAAAGTGTATGATTCTGTTTTTGCTTTAAAGAGTATTTACTATAAGTGTAGAGTTATAAAGCTAACGTCGATTTGCTCTGATATATACTCAATCTAGAAGAGTAACTTGTCCATAAAAAGTGCGGACTCAAACTGACGCGGAATATACTAATAAGTAATTTTTTGGGCAGGAAACTAACATCACAAAATCACTACGATTGCACGAGCACGCTAAATAATCTATCAATCGGATATACTGACATCAGGAGGAATTTGAAAATCACTGTAGAATAGCGCGACCACAAGCCGCTATTTCGAAATTCCAACAGTCTGCCAGACATCTGTCAAAGCCAAACACAATAATGAACAGAGTAAAGAGAGAATTTTTTATTTAATTTTTTTTGTCGCTACAGAGCATTTAACACAGACGGTACTGTACAGAAAAGTCGTTAATATCTTAAAGAGGTCGAGGGAAGCATTTGTTTGGTCTGCCGGTACCTGAGAGGGTTATGCCATCTATAATTACAATCGTATGAAATACAGCACTCAATGGAACACTCGGGTCTTAAAAAAATCGCCTTCTCATTTTCCGCAATCCTACTGGTGTAATGGGCGTGGTAAAAGTCAAATTGAAATTCCTGACGCAAATAATACTTTCCTTTCACCGACTCTTCACAATATAGTTGGTTGTCATCATCGGGATTGCGATTATCTCCGTTTGGAAGGTAGACGTAAGTTGTCCTAGTGAAGAGTGAAATTAAACGCTATCGTGCTCTAAAAAATAAATAGCACCGCTTCCTGGATTGTTTTTGGAGTCCTCCGAGAAGATCCATCCGATTACTTTCCTCGTTTTCCTCAATATTTGGCCGAAATCATTTCTGGTGATAGGGGAAATCCTTTTCGTATTTTTTCAGGAAGAGGATTTCTGCTGTTACGGCATGTCCATAAGACCAAAGTCAAAAGGCATTCAGCGCTCGTCAAAACTCCAGCGTGTGTGGTACCAAAGACTACCGTTTTTAAAATAAAAATAACTTTGAGAGTGCAACCTAAGATATAAAAATCATTGGGACGGAGATTCATCAGTGCTTGTAGAGTAGAACCAAGCGTTTAGTGAAAGCCCTATGCTACAGAGATAGATCTCTCTCTGGAGTCTGGTAAATAAGCAGTGACTTATTTTCTTGAGGGTTATGGTTCCATTAAATAACTGATGCATAGCAAACAATTGATGTCATTATAGCCATGTCGAGCCAATGAACTCTTCTCAGTGACAAGCTTCATGTCTTTTGCCGAAATCTTCTCTTCACTTCCAGAAAGCTGACACCGCCTCGTAAGTTTGTGACATGACATATTAAGTCTAACATTTTTTCAATCTGTTTGATTTTTGTTATCTAAATACTTAGCTTTGTACAATAGATAGTAATGCCTTAAAGCACTAAATAAGTCAACCCAATCTGCTTCATTCTTCTCTTGAAGAAAACAAAATCCACTTTGATAGGATTGACCAAATTCTACCGCATCAGTTGTTAACCACGTCCAGAGCTACTTGCTCTTAAAAGCAAACAACCGCTGGGCATGTTCAGTAACAGCTATGTTGACATATCTGTATATGCCTAGGCGTAGATGTTAGAACTATTGATATTGATGCATTTGCAAAGCAATCTCGCACACGAATCTCGATCATTCCCTTTGCGCTCTTCAATATGAATGTCAGACTGATTGCTCTGAAGTTCTATCATTTCCAAAATGAAACACGCCGAGAGCAACCTACCGGAAACAATTGATTGGAGATTCGTGTACACATTGTTCGCCTCGTTTCGAATGAAGTGAGCGAGTTGAATTCAAAGGATCAGGGTCGGATGGTCCATCTAAAAGTGATGACAATTAGAATGATACAGCGCACAAAGTAAAGAATTTTTGGTTTTCAGCTATAATTATATATTAAAACGACTAAATTTGTCAACGACGTAGGTCTCCCCAAACCTCTTAAGAGGTCCTACATTAAGTGCTAGCAACACGCGCTAAGACTTGCCGTTTCCCTGATTTTCTGTATTAAATTCGCCCCCATAATGTAAGCTTTAATTTAATGAATAAGATTGTCAATCGCGTCCAGTGAAACTATGCTTACAAATTGCCTCTGGAGAAGCAGAGACATCGGTTTCTCGCAAAGAAAATCAGGAAGGTAAGTAATATTTCGTTTTAGGTTTGCTGCAAATAGATGGAATAAGTAAATGACGTTGACAATTAAAGATTTCGATCACCTGAACAAGAAAAAGCTTTGATAGCGATCACCAAACGAAAGACCAACGAAGCGCCTGAACTTATATAAACAAATGAAATTGATGAAGTCGAGACCAACATATGTACATTAATAAAATATATTATATTTACCACATGCGTGGAATTGCGGTTGTCCCTCCAATATACATATTTATACCGTGTTACATTTTTCTCACACGGATTCGCATCTGCTTAACTTGCGGATTTATAATTCTACAGACCACTCTATATGCCAGCCGTCATTAGTAGGGCTCAGAGTTTGCCCTGAAGAGTTCAAATTATTTTTCATATTATCCGAAGAAGATAAGACTTTCCAAACCCGTCAATGTAATCGTAACATACTTATGTACTTCAACGTTAATTTCAAATTCTGGGTTTACTTCCGTTGAGCATTTCACGTCGCTGTCGACTTTTTCTATTTAGAGCTCGCTGGTAGATTCTTATACAATAGTATGCAGCATTAGCTTCACCAGTCGGTAGTTGTTGTAATTTGTCATGTCGACTTTTTCATTATATTGTGGAAGAAGAAGCCTCTTTCTCTATAGGTTAGGCATCCATTCGCCTCCCATTAGTGCAGTTTCCTGTTCAGATGCGACAATGGAAGAAATGTATTTAATAATATTTTTTGGCGATTAAATCTCTTTTCTTAGCCCGCGATTCCCTGGACGAATGAATCTAGAAATTTTGGAGTCAATAATCCACTTCGGTGATATGAGGGTTACTCATGGTCATGTAGATTATGAGTTCATGCGGCGGCGCTTCAAGTCTAATGGGAAATTCAACACATTGATGTACTATCTCTGGTAAGGATTCCTTAAAAAACACAATTCTGATTTAAAATACTTCTTACTTCAATTGTCCGCGTCCTATAGAAACGAACTAATGTTGACCTCTGTGGTATGAACAACGTTCTATTGTTTTCGATGTTTGTAAGTATTTCCAGCCAGTCGAATATGATCCTTTTTACGACTTTGTTTAATGTACCAAAACACAAGCTAACAGTTGAATGAAAGCAAATCTCTTAATTTTCCTTTGACAAGTAAATGCGAATGCATACCGCATTTTGTCTGGCAATAGGAATGCACTTCTTTGATGCTTGAATTGTTCAACGTAAGGGAGGAAATCTCGAAAACATTTTAAATTTTACTCAATAATTGAAGACTTTTGAATGATCCGAAACTATTTTCTGTTATGTTTTCAACAATATGGTACAAGTACCCAAGCTCTTAAACACTTAGGTATTAGTTATCGTTATTCGATTTTAACTTCAAAAGTTTCCTTTAACGAAAAAAAATAGTATTTGGAAAATTTCAAAATTACGAGTTCACTATCTATAAAACAAAGTTTTCCCAGATTTTAAAATATAAAACTAAAAGTTGTGCAGCGTGCATCAAAAACTTTTCTTTCATAAGCAAAATTTACCTCTTGCACCTGCGATAAGTGTCAGTGCGGAGCCATCCACACCCAAATCAGACATAAAAATTTGAATTCTTATCACATGATGAAGTTTAAGTTTTTGATGGATATTTAAAAAATGTTCCCTTGTTACTCACCTAAGAGGTTCTGATAGTATTTATTACATCACTAGTGACAATGACTGCAAAAAAGGGCACACTAAAAGGTTTTAGTTTTATGCCTTTTGGGGAAATATTTCAACTGTTCTTCTCCTTAGAGGTAACATGAATATTTTAGTGGCAAGACGTCATTTTTGAAAATTATCTTTTAACTTGCGATGCCAAATTTAGATATGTATGTGAAGGTTTGCGAAAGCCAACATTTGTCCCAGTTTCCTTGTAATTAGGCTAATTGTACCATAATTTGAAAAAGTCATGGAAAGTAGGTCATATGCGTGTTGTAAATTCGACATCTTGGCTTCTACTGCAAAAAGTTGAAATGCATCAGCGGTGCTAACACAGGCAACAATAGGATAATTTATTGTATTATGACAATGGTGGTTTATGCATTTGGATATTAAAAATACACTTGGCTAATGATTTGGATGGGCTTGAAAAACTTCTGATTTGAAGGGTGTTTTTTTTTAATATACATATATAACACTTTGGTTTTTAAACAATAAGGATAGAAAATGAGTTTGCATCAAAAATTGTTATTCATAATGAAGAACGGTTAACGATATTATGTTCTAAATTAACTTCAGGCATATGGCTTCCTCGGCTTTTTTGACGAACAGTTTAACATTATTGGAAAATCGTATAGTAAAAAAAATACGTTTATTTTGTAACAGTCTTGATGGCATTAATATACATAGTACATCTAACAAAATTCAAGACAAGCTGTCTTACGATTTACACACCAAATTTGGCAATATGCCTATACAAACTTTCAACTTCTTCTAGGTTACACGAAGTGCGAAAGGTTAACTTTTCTGTGATGGAAAAACTGCAATGTTGCGAAGAAACCAAGAGCCTCGAATAAGGAGTCAGTTCAGTTTATATGCATTTTTATTTTTATCACATAAATTGCTCTTATATGCTGGACAAAAAAACGGTTAAAAATTAGCTTAAATAACTTAAAATTATCTTATACTAACTTACTGGCCCTATGCGGGCACTCTAAGTTAAACCTAACACTTAAACTATGTCTTTCGACGAATCTTACAGTCTAATTTTATTTTTATTTTTACATTTCATAAAACTAAGAAAATAAACCTCGAATAAGGAGGGTTCACTCTTGATGAGCCAACGTAATGAAAAAAAAACCAACCACGTTCGCACATGGATTATTCGGATTTTGAACAATCCACGCAAAATTGAACAACTTGCGGAGGCCCTGATAGTCCTGCCAGCCCTCATATAGCCCTGCCATAGATTATTATACAACATCTCTATCCAGGAAGTGTTGTGGGATGGGTCATACTGCGACATATTCGAACCTGGATAGTTTGTTGTAAGCGGCAGACTTGGCAGACTTTGAAGTAACTCGGATCAAAACTAAGTTCGATTGATATGCGCTCACCTTTCCACAGAAGCAAAAACCGATGTTTCTAAAGAATATAAAGAATTATATTCGAAAGAATATAAAGAGATTTTAGAGTCAAAATTAGAGAGGATGACAGGAATATGACAGGAAACCATTGGCTACATATCACTACGTTTGAAAACATCTACTCAATTTTGCATTATAGCTCGCAACACAACGTTAACATATCACTACGAGTGCTTAAAACAAACAAGGACCACTACCTAGTTACAGCCAAGAAATGCTGATGTATATCACAGATGTCACAAGAACTTAGAAATACTATGAGGACAGGTACAGGTACTACTCCAGCAACAACGGTTGCAATTTCACCGAAAGGTGGTAAAAGGAACGTGTCAAGACAACAACGCAAGAAGGAAAACCTGTAGATATGAACAAGAAAATGCAGTACTCTTCACTATCAATGCTGATATAAAAAAAAAAGTTTGCAATCTCTTAAACGGTGAGTACTAACGAAATTTCGCTATAAGGCTGAATGATCAATCCAAACTGTGCGATGGAAGACAAAATCCGTCCATCTGAACAAAATATTTGTATGGATATGGCTCAAGTGGTAATGGACTGCCTTCCAAATTGGAAGGTTCGGTGGTCGAATCCCAACCTCGCCCGAAACACATTCATTTTTTTCAGTTAACGAAAATCAAGTACGATGAGTAGTTGACCAGAAATCAACAACAAGCCAACTTCCAGAATTAAGTCTCCCCATTTATTGTCCGATGCTACCCATGGAGCAAAATAACTACTTAGCCCAAAAATCTTTCTTTCCCTGTGTCCCATCTTCCCAAAAACTTAACACATGCTGGGGCATTATAAGTGTATTCGTACCCACTTGAGTGTAAAGTTCTTGTGGAAAATCCACAATTAACCAAATATTCACACTATGATAGATCCTGAAGAAAAGAAAAGAGATCCAGATCAGTACTCACAACACCTCTTTAACGAAATCAAGATCTCACGTAACAGCATATGTAGGAATGAACTTTAGTGAGTTATATCCTGCAACACAAACGTTTATATGTTTTTTAAATTACAAATGCTTAGCATCGCCAATGGCAATCTGTACTTCCTAACGATGGAGTTTTAACAAGATTGTACCCAGTTAATTTCTAATCGTCGCAATAAACCTTACTCTGATCGAAAGCACGCTATAGAAGAACATTGATGACTTCGGTTTTTGACCCTGATCTGTACCCCACAAAACTGACTGACGAAAACTTGAGATGACGTTGCCACATCTGACAATGACCTTTTTCCCCATAAACATGTTCAATTCAATTCAATTGAATTTTATTTGGCGTAGTACAAATAAAAACAATAATATTTTATAGCACACAAGCTGATGTACCCGCTTCGCAACGCGTGAAAGAATATTCTCTTTCTACATGTTTGTGTTCGAAATAAAAAAAAAGTAATGAACATCTTTTCCTCGAAGAAAACCATCATAAGTAATTTTTTATTTGGACAACGATGAACAAATTGTTGTATGAATTGTTTTTGATTAAAATTTTTCGCACATTGAAGCTAAGCTCAATTGACGTCTGCGACTAAAAGAATGAGAATACATATCAAACTCAAATGCGAAAGAATACTTGACCAATACATACCTATGTATGTACATATCTATGTATCCAGTTTGTGTCGCTAAAGGACTTCTGTGTACACAATATTTGCGGTGTTTCCATTTGGGGGCAATATTAATAAATTTTCCTGTTCATTTACTCGCAAGCAGGCCACATAAAACTGTCCGTGAGAAAAACATTCGCCGCTTAAGTCAATTCCGGGTTTGAGCTTGGGCCTTATTAATAGTCATAGCAAAGCACAACCTAACTGGAAACTGCTGTCTTTTAAAAACAAAAGGATAGTTCAAAGGTACAATATCATTGGTATTCTTGGAATGAATATATCCTCATTTGTGTCTGGTCCTGTTATAATAGTTGCTCAATAACATTGGGTAAACATTGGCAAAGCTTTAACCGGCTCGATTGCACAGTTTTAGTGGGCATAAGTTTCCTAATAAAATTATTGGCACTCCAACTTTTAAAGAAATCAAATGGAGTGGGAGGGGTGGTGAATTTATGGAATTTAGGAATTCAGTTGGCAAATGTACCGAATCATCTGCACTAACTGCACTGTCGACAGAGAGATTGGTCGCAGAATCGTTTCCAGGCGCAAGAGTGACTTTCCCATTTTGTTCCGGAAATGTTCCGCAGAATGCTTCAGAATTGGCATCGTTTTCTAGGTGAACTCTCATATTTTTTGAAAGAGACACTTTTTCAATAAATTATCATAATATGAATTTTTTTAGGCAGTCATTTACTTCATCTGCTCGAGTTCCGCAAGTTATAACATACAATGTTTGCTGAAAGTCTCCTGCAAGTAGCATCGTTGCTGCTCCAAATGGGTCCATAGATCTTAATTCCCTTTATGTTCTGTCAACAGCTTCCAGAGACATTTTTTTAGTACATTCATCTCAGGCGATTACGGAACTTGCCTGTAATAACTTCGCCGTCGCATTTTGCTTAAGAATATTGCAAAACGAATTACTGATCTGGGCATTATGTGCTGCTCATCCATCATGCAAAAGAGTTGCGACAATACCAGAAGATGCAACCGCAATGGCAACTGTTCCCAAGGATCTTATTTTGCTAAAAATTTACATTTTTGTTTTTTCAATGCTGTTAAGGACATTATGGAATACCAATTGCTCCACAGTAAAGCAGCGTTTGCTTCTGTTCTCTGTTGTATGAGGTTTCTCTAATCAATTCAATGCTCAGTAATGAGTTGAAACACTTGAGTAACACTTTTATTACTTATTGAATGAAGTATTTGTTCAATAAGAATCGAAGCTTCATTGAATATTCTTCCATTATATCTGATATATCTGAATGAATATTTCGCACGCGATTTAAGATAACTTCGGCTAAAATATTTTTAAACTGCTGCCAAGGGCTCAATGGTTCGCAGAAAACCAAAATGACAGCGAAAAGATGCCGTAATGATATTGGTGATCTAGAAACAGATGCATCAGATAGGCATTCATTCCAATGCGAATCACCTTCGAAGCATTCCCAGAGCCCTGCAAGCAGATTGGTATGAGTAGCTGCAATGCTATATGCCGTCTACTATTTTTAAGCTAGCAAAGGATTTTGGACTTCGGATGTGGCGTAGAAGTATACGTAGATAAAAGCATTCAGCATTGTAAAGATTTACTGTATGCACATGTCCAAACGCTTTCTTACACCGGGTTAACCACTTAAATGTTCACTTTGCTTTCGTATTTGGAACTTATTTTTGCTCCAAAAGTAATACATGGGTATCTCATTTTATAAAAGAGTTCGTGCGAAATTATCTTCTTGAAAATTTTCTGCATTAAAGAATACGCTTTGGCTATTTTAAGGTTCGTTTTCAGTTTCAGTTTTAATTGCATTTTATTTCCTTAATCACTAACTCTTACATACTAACAAAAAATGCTTAAATGCTAGCTTAAAATTACTGGTGGCCATTTTAAGGATATACTACGAAGTGGACAACAGTAGACGAGTGCTCATGGATACTAAAGGATGATATTCTCCAAATGGCCTCCGAAGTGCTGATACTTATACTTATTTTGCAGAGAACATGTTACTTGGTCACTTCCTTTATTAACATACTTGCATATATATTGTATTTAATAGATTTAACTGAGTTGCTTACCTCAACATGCATACGGACATATGGGAATATGCGAAGCAAAAACGTATTGTATGGTACAACCCAACGATTATCTATAATTACGAGGACATTTTATTTGCCTGTAATTATTGTAACAGTTCTCCCACCGTTTGATGGAGCACGTCGCCTATACTTAGGTTATCCATCATTTTCAGTAATGTTTTAGTACAAACATATGCATTTATATATGGCGACACTGTGAGAGAACCACATGGACCATGGATCATATTTTTCTTACGATATCATGTAATTCTTTCTCTTTTTCTGGGTCGAAAATTTCAACACATATTACGGAATCAATGGCGTTACTGCGAATATTTTCTGAAAGCCAGAGTAGTACATGTTTAGGGGCAGACCTCTCTTTGCCACTCAATGCTGTACATATAACATAATATGCATTTTCCAAAAATCTTTTCTTTGGTTATAAGGTTCATAAGCTTCTTTACTTTTGCATGGAAAACTCTCTCAGCTCTAAGCTTTTTCTGATTAGAAGTTCTGTTTCCATTCTGGCGTACATGTCAACCCAATACTGATTGAGCAACTGGCCAAATCGATGGAGTGAATTGGACTCATAGTGCCTTATCATCATACGATAAGCATAAATGTTCATATAGGAAACAGTTTTTCTTGCTTCAGATTGTTTTGAAGAGGAATTTATTTGAGTAATGTCAATTTTCTTGTTCTCATCTCCAAAATAAAAGTGATTATTGTAAAGTATCATATGATCTATGCGTTTCACACATTTTATGCAAAATAATATCTCTACTCTTAAATTCTTTCCCAGCCAAAACTAATGCAATTTCATTCGTTGCAGAAGCATTATATTTGATACGATGCTGCCCAACAGGAGATTTATTTTTTATTTGCATGAATAGCTATCCAAAGCTCTTGTAAATTTTGGTTGAATTCTATTGTAATGACGTCACACTTCTTGTAACTCAGATACAATTCGCATATTTAAGCCAGGGTGTCGTTCACATCGTGTTGCTGCTTGATTGTCCATATCAGATATAAAATAAATTTGAAGGAATTTATTGGACTTGTCTACCGGAAGGAGACTTCCAGCTAAAGGGTACACTAGTCCAAATGTTTCACAATTTGCTTAGCACCAAATGACGTCATTTGGAAAGCAGTATTATAGGATCGTATAGACTAAATGAATTGCTTGGATAAAGGATTTTCCATAGACGTAGAGAAAAAAGGGTCTCAAGTAGTTTATCAATTTTTGAGAAAGGCGTTGATCTCATTTTTATAAAATTTGCACAATATCTAACAATTGTTAAACATTGTTTAATGTTAACAATTGTTAACATAATACACAAACGAAAGGCCTGGATTCGCAATGGAAACTTATTAACTTGTATTAGTGTAATGTAATCAAATTTAAGCCTGTTCATATAAGAAACTTGATAGAAGAACATGGATTTTTTTACAATTAAGTCGCACCGTAGTCTCCACTGGAAAATCGCGTCCAATGCATACAATCGCCTATAACACATACATTTATTATTCATTTTAGTTCTTAAATCCTGTTTTAATAAACTAAACTAAACTTAATGACTATGATATTAGATTTATTTAATAGATAAATTTATGCCCATTAGTGTTTAAATATGATATCGAGCACGCCACGGCTAAGTCGAATGAAGCGCAATCGTGAAGTCCAATTTTCGACAACTTTGTCGAGCAACTGGTGCCGTACGAGTATATCATCAATAACACGGTAAACTTCCAAATAGTACAACGTCTCCGGTTTATAGGCATAGGCTAGTGACTTCACATACCTCCAAGGAAAGTAATCTAAAGGTGTGAGATCACAGAATCGTGGAGGCCAGTTCATAGCTCAATTACGCGAAATTATGCGCTC
This sequence comes from Volucella bombylans, assembly GCA_949129095.1. Lineage (NCBI taxonomy): Eukaryota > Metazoa > Arthropoda > Insecta > Diptera > Syrphidae > Volucella > Volucella bombylans. The sequence continues at coordinate 148,581,138 of OX422143.1, forward strand.
AGCAAATGTTTCCCGCAATAAATTCATTGTGTCGAGCGCCGTGTGGTATGTAGCCCCACCTTGTTGAAACCAAAGCTCTGTCACATCAATGCCATTCAACTGAGGAACGAAGAAGTCAGAAATCGTGTTTCTATAGCGCTCTGCATTGACGGTAACATTCTGTCTGTCATCATTCTCAAAGAAATATGGGCCGATGATTCCACCAGACAGTAAGTTTTAATGGTTGTAAAGGCGTCTCGGCAAAGGCTTCTGAAATTTCTCCACTCTAAATTCGGCAATTTTATCCAATTAACCAAAAATGGACATCATAGCGTTGAAAATGAGCGTCAAGCTTAATCATGTATTAGGCCCATTCACCGAACCTACGACGCGTATAATGGTCACGCGGTTTCAACTCTTGCACAAGTTGGATCTATAAGCTTTTAAGGCAAAATCTTTCCGTAAAATCTTCCATAAAGTGGATGAGCATAGCTTCAATTGCTCACAATGGCTAATCGACTCATTCGGATTATCCTCAACACTGCGGTTTGTCGTCTTTGGGGATGCGTATACTAGCGTGTGTGTGGTGTGAAAACGATTCATCGTGTTCTTATGTCGATCCTTAAATTGGCGTAGTGCACGATAAGTTTGGCGAACCGAATTCTGGTATTCAAAATAAGTTTGCACAATTTGCTCGTGTTGTTCTGGCGTTAATCTATTTATCGTAAAATGGCAAAACGTACTAACCACAAATCAACTTTCAGCTGTCAAATTGACAATCTGTAGAAACAGTCTTGCCAGTTTAAAACCCTAAACCCTTTACTTATAGAAACAATTGCATCCAAATATAAGCACGAGGCAATCAGGTGTACCTCACGCATTTACTAACATGCTTGTAACTCGCTTGTACAATCGTTCTCGCGGAGGCATACAAACAACATTTCTTTATGTTATTACTTTTCTCAAAGAAAATGTACAAAGAAGGTAACATATTATAAATATGTTATGTGCAATATATCAAAATCTTTGTTGTCTAAAGAAAATGTAAATTTTATTTTCATTCGTTTTTTTTTAAACCAAGATAGAGGGAGGTAAATGCAAAAATGTTGCCATAAAAATTTTTCTCTTTTTTAATTAGAAGTTTTTTGTTGAAATGTGTTGATATTTTTTTTAACATTGCAAAAAACCGCACTCAAATTTGTTCATTAGTATTTTTGCTTTTGCCGGACATACATACAAACAAATTTTGAAATTTGCCATTTATGTAGTGATTACGGCTCGTAAACTAAATATTAAAATTAATTTAATTTACGGAATGAACAGGGTAAAACAAACAAATAAAAAAGAGAAAAAAAGCAATGTCAAAATATTTAGTAAATTTATTTAAAGCCTTATTATTATTATTTAATAAAGGAGTAGACGGTTTGGGCAATGCACTAACAAAGAAGGAACCAGAGGGGAGAAGATAGAGTTAAAAGACAAAATAAGTAAAGCAGAGGAAATTGTGAGAAAAGTGAGAAAAAAAAAGAAATAAGTAAATAGAAGAAAAGAAAGTCGTCGATTATTATACGAGTACATATAGTTGTGCCAAGTGTGCAAATAGTGCACTTTTGAACTGTTCGGCTCCTATTATTTGTTTAATAGTGACAGGTAAATTGTTCCAAAGCCTAGCAGGGTGAACAAAGAAGAGGCGCGATGTATGCAAATAGTTAGAAGAATGTGTAATAAGGTTGGATGTTCGAAGTGACTGAGCAAATTGGAGTTTATGAAATAGAAATGGGGGAGAAAACGAATTTGTATAATTTTGTCCATGAACACACCCAATTTTCCAATAATTCTTCAAAGAACGACCAAGGACAAATTCGTGGTAGTTGGATACATGGTTATATCTTCTCATACCAAAGACATACAACCATATCTATAGAGGGAACGAGTACTTTGTGTTGAGACTGGTAATCCAATTTTGAGTATACAACTATGGCTTAATCAAAGAGTGGTGTCAAGTTTGATTCCCGGCACCGACACGGCGATTCCCCGAACCAAACTACAACACTTGCTGGGATCTCACTATCCCCGCGGTGGGCTCCTCCCAGGTAGTGCTTTGATGGCAGCTAAACCTGGGTAACCAAAAGGGCGCCACCTAATTTTTCGCCGGAATCACGAAACCTTTGCCAAAACCCGAAGGAAAATCTTCCTCGATGAAAAACAAAAAGACCGAACGAGAAAAAAAGGAGAAACTAGATTTTCTCACGTTATAAAAGTCCCGTTGGGGCTCGACGATTTATTTTTAATTGACTTAACGGTACACTCGTCGGTAGAGTGACCCGCTATTTTCACAGTCCCGAATAAAAAAAAAATCGTTAGTTAACGAGTTGCGTGTCCCGTCTGTTCTCGGGAGTCTCAAGCGCACGCGCGGCCTACCGGAGTCTCGATTTTCAAGAAAAAAAAACGAATCTGGATTTTTTTTTTCTACACTACACTGCACTACACTATACTTAGCTTTTCTTTTTTTTGGGGTCCTAGCAGTGCTGCACCCCGTTCTAGCACAGTTCTCTAGTTCTTTCGTCCCGATATTCCCGCTATCCAATCCTTCGTTCCTTTTTTTTTGTTTAAGGCAGAACTCGCGACTTTATACTTCCAAATAGAAAATAACTCTGCTTTTCGCAAAACTCAAAAAAAAAAAAAAAACTTGGCTGACCCTCTTAATACGCTGGTCGTCACCAAAGTGACTTCCAGATCCACAACTCCCGCCAGACACACACACACATTCACACGCACATTCTCTCACACATTCATTCCGCACTAGTGGACCCAACGACGGGATTTATAGCTACATCATTAGCAAGCTTTGCTAGTGTGTGCACCCGTGTCCGACTAGGCCTCTCACACATACCATTTTGCACATTCATGCTAAACTCCTCAGTCTCGGAGTTCGCTCCCACTTCCAATAATGACTGGGAACTCCACTGAGCGAGTTTATGGAAGCTGTGGATCCTAACTATTTTCCTACTCTTAGGTTCTACAAACAAATTTGCGAAAAGCAATGTTTCCTTTCTTTATGTTGCCCGGGTATTTTTCGCCCATCGAATTGCACTAATAAAAATTTTGCAAAAATCGAAAAGGGGGCGGAGGAGAAAGGAAATGCGATGGGACGGAGTGTTGGGACGAAAATAAAACCGTGTAGATACAATCCATAAGAGATCCAACCATCCATTGGATCGCCGCCACTCACGAAAGCTAAGACAGTGCCTGTGCAAATTTGTATATATTCTATCCGCGGTTCCCTAACTACTCCGGTGGATCGGCATTCAGATTTGGGAGGGTGGGGACTGACCAATAGCGTGTCACTCCTTACAATTATTTATTAATTTTTTGTAGTTGGGCTCTTCTGCTCTTTGGCCTATCTGCCAGTTTGTATTTTTTTGTACCATCGTTGTTTGTTGGTTGTTGTTGATTGTGATGGTTGGTGTTGGTTGTTCTGGTTTGTTGCATGTTTGTATGTTGTATGTATGTTTCTCTGTTCCCTCGGTGGAGGCTGTCTTAATACTTGGCCGTCCAACTACATGCCTCTGCTGCTCCTTCGGTGCTCCACGAGTTCTACAATATAATTTGAATAGTCAATGGCGGAAAGGGAATGAATCAATCTGTACCTAGCGTTGGTAACTGTATTAAAAAATCTAAGTCGGGTGGAAATAATCCCATCAATGTAGTATATTTTTTTTTAGATCAGAATTAACCGACTTTTGGGCGGATTTAATCTCAAAGCATTATTTTGAGACCATTTTACTACTGAAGACAGATGTAAATTCACGAGATCTTCCAACAGTCCAATTGGTCGAGAAAGATACTTGTCGTCAGCGTATACATGTATAGATGCATTGCAGAAAACTTACGGTAGGTGATCTACAGATCAGATCGGGGTGGCCGTGGTGGAGTGGTACTAGCAATCGCTTCTCACTCGGAGGGTCCAGGTTCCAGTCCTGCCCATGGCAAGTCAGTTTTTCATTTGTAATTGGAACTCAGACAGAAAAATTCTGCGTGCGAAGGCATAACACTGATACGTAGATTTGGCTGTTATAGAGTTTCAAGCACAGAAAAAAATACTGTGAATCATACCTCGAATCACTCTGAGTGAAGCAAAAACTCTCGGCCCTATACGGACTCGCACCCCCCTGGAGAGCGAATATCGAAACCAAACACACCTGAGTTTCAAACCACTACAAAAACAATTTTCCTTTCTCTTCCTTCTACCTTTCCGCCCGCGCCCTGGCAACAGTAAAAGGGTATCTAACCCCTTAGGCGCGCGTAAATTATAAAAAAAAAGAAGATGATCTATATAAACAGAACAGAAGTTAATTGTGTATGTGTTTTGGTTGAGAATACTTATGATCAACGCAACACCTTTGAAGTCTATTTGAAAGATAGTTTCGCATTAAACTCATTCGCTCAACCAAAAATACAGTTTCAATTGTATGCATAGCAGATCACGAATAACCATGTCAAATCATGCATTTGAGTAATCCAGCAAACAGAGCAGCGTAAGATTATCCTTGTCATATTGCAGTCTTGACCATAGCCGTTGAGCAGCCGTGTTGCGCTCGGAAATCGGGTTTAGTTTAGGGTTAGGCTTCTTTGGCACAGGTTTAATCTTAGCTTTTTCCAACACTTAGGGAAAGTGGAAGACGCAATGCAAAAGTTAAACAAATGCGTAATACAGCTCACAATATGAAGAAGTATAAGTTCTACGAATCGCAAATGCATTGCGTCCTCCCCAATCGCGTTAGATTTAAGATGATGAATAATATCAACTTGAAAAATCAAAATCTAAAGGCAGGACATGAAAAAAATGCATTATTAAGTTCGTGAACGTCGGGTATTTTTTTGGCATAATACTCATATATTTACCAAATCCAATTGAACGTAAATTGCTTCAGAGTTTTTTAGACGGTTATTCAAGTCTTAATTTGGACAGAAAGTTCCTCTTGTTTGACCTTCTGATGACAAACAAAGAGTAATTTCTGGCTCTCGATTTTGCCAAGTGGGTATTAGTTTCCCTCTAGCATACAATTTCCTATGAGCTTTTATTGCATTGTGTACCTCGGAATTAAACCATGTGGATTTTTTATTACGTACTCCAGCTGTTTTATTCAGAACGTGCGTATTAAAGAGATAATCCTATATTTTGTCCGGAGAGTTGCCATCATTAGTTGTTGCCTGCCATGCAGTATTTTTATATGGACGTCGTGAACAATAAGTGTCGATAACATATTTTGAGGCAATATTATAGGATGCCTCTATGAATAAAGAAAAGACCCGCAACTTGTAAAACTCCCTTTTAGTCTAGGATTGGCGAAAGCCTTGCTAACTTGCTTCCCTTACGAATGACTGTCCCTTTCGCTATCCAAGAAATTTATTCAGCGAAGAATTCATTTTGTATGATCGTTATCAATCGCATTCGAACTGATGAGATCTCGTCAAGCGTGGCAATTTCTTCTAGGTGCTGTTGACGCACTGAAGCCAACACGCGGTCGCTCGTAATCAGGGATCGAAAATAACAGTTATTTTCTAAATTTTAATTCAAAAACTCAGACGGAAAGAAGTTGTTGATTTAATATTTGAATATGTCAGTGTGATGCTTTTTAGCTTAGGAAGAATAATCAAGAATGATTTTTAGTTTTGCGATTTTTTTCAAAAAAGTCAATTATTTTTCACTTAAGTTTTTACGATCAAAAAATACAGTTAAAATTCGACTTTTATTTTTTCTTCAAAAAGAAGTACATAGATTTCTAACTTAGGTAACGCTGGCTTCAAATAAAATCATCACATTGACTGTTACATACACTACCGGTCAAAAGTTTAAGACAACTTGTACTTAATAATTATTTTTATACAGTCTTGATCAAAAAAATTTATGTACACATACACTGTACACACAATCATGATTTTCTGCGCCAGATCTCTTACAAGCACCATTAAATGACATTAATTTTCTGAACATGCTCAATTCCTATAGAGAAGATAATAAAGCTATAGCTGAAATTGCATTAAATAAGTTCCTTAATCATTTATGGTACCTGAATGAGGAATGTGCAGCCTTTTAGTTATTCGATGATAGGCTGAATGTTGAAGAATAGCGAAAAATGGTTTGAAAAGTTTTGAAAAGAGATGACCAAAAGGAAGACGAAGTAAAGAAGAAATTACATCTGAAAGCAGCTGATGTTTCACACTTCATTACCAAAAATCTTCCATCAGATCTAATCTCAGCTAAATCTATGAAAATTTTCGAAAGATTTGGCTTATCTGCAGACTTTTTGCACATTGATCCAACAGTTTGGAATGACCAACCGGATTACAGGCGAGCAAAGGAAAGAGTCGGATCATTAAAAGTAGTCAATGATACAGCTGAACGTGAAGTTAAACTAATGGAAGAATTCAATAAAAAAAACTCCCTAGAAACGAAGATCAAAAGCAATTCCTACTTCAAGTGAGTACCGTTTTCATTTGCTTAAAAGAACTCACAGATTATCGTAATAATATGCTTTAAATTTTAAATAACTTCTATTCAAATTTAAAATTTTCAGACTGTGAGAATGTCTCAAATCTCGTTACGATGACTGAGTTTCATTATTTCTTTGTTTATAAATTATTTGTACAAATATCATCTATAAATCTATTTATTACAAAATCTTCATATGCTTATTATTATTTATGAAAATATCACCTTAAAAATAATTTTTTAAAATTTGTTTGTTTGTTTTTCAACAAAGAGAGAATTCTTAGGATTTCAGGCTTATTGCGGCACGTGTTAATACAAGCCGATTTTCTCGAAATTTTTTTTGTAACTTTTTGAATACAGTGGAGAAAAAAAAGTGCGGTCAATAAAAAAAAAATTTTTTCTTTCATACAAATAAGGACCACCCTAATGTACAGTCTTGTTTTATTTAATGCTTTTCTGCATAAATATGATCTATCAAATTAATAACGATTAATGATTACAACAAACAGTAATAATTTAACAAAAACATCCCCTTTAATTTCTCTCTAGTCTCTTTCTCTGTGCAAAAATGCTATGAATAAGAGTAAGAACAAAAAAAAAAGAATTACTGGTTCTATTTATTCACCTTTTCTCTGCTTATCATTACACATTGAGTTTTATTCCACGTGATAAGAAGTGATAAAGTGCACAGGTTTACACATTTATTGTAATTATTAAAATTAATCAAAAATGGGTCTCAAAAGAAATATTTATATTCGCGAATATTACGTTAAAATCGAGGGTGATAATAAATGTAAAATCTGCAATAAAGTTGTTAGTTCGGGCAGCATAAAGAATTTAAAAAGACATATAAAGAATTCCCACGCGGTAATGTTTACGGAGTACGAGAAACAGTGCAAAGTTTCAAATTCTGTTATATGTAATGACGATAAGAGAAAAAATTTACTGTGGAAATGTCGCGAAATGAAGCTATCGATGCTTGCATTGAAATGATCACCAATGAATCTCGACCTCTGAAATTGTTTGACTCCAAGGCGTTCAAGACGTTATCGAGTCCTATTTTTAATTTACAGCAAATAGACCCAATAATGTCAAGGAACATAATGAATTTCATTAACGAAAAATATGATAAAGTAAAACAGTTTATTTCAAATAAATTGAAAGGAAGAATTATGAGTTTGAAACTAGAAACGGCCACACGAAATGATCGTTCAATATTGGGTGTGAATGCTCAATTGATAATAGATAAAGAGATCGTCATGGTTGAAATAAAAAAGAAACATAGAGCTCAAAATTTGCAAATGGAAATTGACAATATACTAAAACTTTTCGAAATAAAAATTAAACAAACAACAACACGTAAAGAGAGCCAAGACGATGAAAGAGCATGTAATTATGCACAAAGTATTACGAAGGGAATCGTATATGAGATTGTTGTATCAATAAAATACGCTGCCCATACGCTTCAATTGGCTGTAAAAGACTTTTTAGCTAACAATAATACAGGTTTAATTCTAAAAGCTCGTGAATTAGCAAAGATGCTAAGTTCTGCTTCATTACTGTAAATAGTATCAATGCAATGATGAAAATCTATTCTCTATTTGTCTTTTTATGCTTTTAATCTTATAGCTATACAATTGAAAACCTAGGAGTACCTAAACCCAACTAGGTGTCCCAACACGCTGAAGCTCGACATTCATAATGTTGAAAGGTCTTTTAGAATCAAAAGAGTTCTGCCTAGATAACAATACTTTATCTGGGCAATTGGAGCCTGAGCAATGCAAAAAAGAATCTATTACATATATCTTCTCTTGCTCCTGTATATGTTTTGACGTTATTTTTACAAAGCAGTCATTTGCTCTTAGGAGATTTTTACAAAGCATGACTGGAATTGATATTTGTGCTAGAGTCTAGAGAAAACGAATTAAGTAAAACTCTTGTCGACTGCATTAAGCTAAGGCAATCAACATTAACGGAAAACCATACCATATATTCTGCCTTGTTCCTGGACCCCAGATTCCGGTGTGTATTGTCCATGGACAAAATTGAGCGAGCAAAAAAACATTTGAAGAACATTATCTTTCAAATCCATAATGTTAAGCAAGTAACCATGTTAAATCATTTAACATTTTTATTTATTTTTTTGTGAATACATGCAAAATAGATGTCTATAGCTTCAATACTGTCACCAACTACATCAAACATTGATCGATTCTTGTTTGATGAAGAAACAAATCAAAGTAGCTCTTCAAAATTACGAATTGGGCTTTTGAGTATGGAGTTATCTGAAGCTTCATCCGACGACGAGGAAGCATGCTCTAAAGATTTTGTTCGAGAAACTTTTGTGGAAATCGACACCTATAAGGAGAAGCACATTGACGTTGATGAGGACCTTATGGAATATTGGGATGGTAAAAAATTCCTATATCTGCGACTAAAAGATCTGGCACATATTATCCGTCAAGTGCCAGCGACACAAGTCAGTGTAGAACGCGCGTTTTCTGCACTTAACCTCGTTCTCAGCGACTTGCTTTACAATTTGTCTGAACAAAACTTAGCAGCAATATTAATGGTTAAATTGAATTCATTGCTGTGAAATGGTAAGTGACTTACGTGAACATGAAAGAAAACCAATTTATCTAACAAATATCTTATATTTACAGAACATGGAATATGTATATTAAAAAAATTATTTCTAAATTCTGAAGGTTATCAAGATAGATTTGGTTGTCTTACTTTATTTTTTCATTTTAAATATGTTTTTTCAGTGGTTGTTTCAAAAAATAAAATTGTTAAAATAACAAATAACTATCAAGGCTTTACTGTTTATTTTTAATCGAACAAATTTGATTGAAATTATTTTTGACTAAAAAAATAAAAATCAAATTCGAACTTTTATTTTTGACTGAAAAAATAAAAGTCAGATTTTAACCGTTTTTTTTATCTTAAAAATTTAAGTCAGAAAATAACAATTATTTCTTGACTTTTTGAAAAAAGTCATAACAGTTACGGTCCCTGCTCGTAATAAACATTGAAATGTTGAGAATATTTAAGAAGTTCATTTTATTTTATTATTTTATTTAACCAAATAATTTACAAATAAATTTACAAATTATTTTAATAAGACATCTGGGTAATAAAGGGTAAGTGATGCCGTCTTTAATAAAAATCAAATTTAACTAATGAAATATTGGTTAAGTTAAGGGAAAAATAATATTAATTTTTACAAGCAAGGTTTCAAAAAGTTACATAGTAACAGGCATAAGTAATTATATTTCATTGAATTTGTTATTAAAATCTAAGGCTAGTTTTATTCGTTCGATTGTGTTGTAATCTGAGGGGCTAAGTATATTTGTTAATAGCTGTGATATACGTGTACTTTCCAATGACGGGTCAATCTGACGTGATAGTGGACATTCGACAAATATGTGCCAAATAGATAATTCAGTCTGACAGGGTTCACATACTTCCGGGTTCTCGCCAGTGTACAGATGTTTAGTGGACAATAATGTTTTTCCAACTCTGACTCGAAGTACTCTTATGCAATCTTCCCTGCTAAGCTGATTATTGTATGGTATACGATGGTTGTCGGGGTTGTGTGTTTGAAGGAATGTAAGCCAATTTTTCCAACTGTCAGCAAGCTCCTGCTTCTGCTGTGTTCGGAATATTTGTCGAGTCAATTGGTGGTAGAGGTTTGGGACTTAATAATCAGCGGGTAATTTACAGCATCTTTGGCTCCAAGATCTGCAATTTCATTGCCTTTGATACCGACATGCCCTGGTACCCATGCTAGTGTGATATCTCCAGTTAGATTACCTCTAAGAAGTTCTAGTGTAGGGCATTTGTTGGTTTCATTTCTGAGGCCTTTAAGAATGCTTAAGTTATCTGTCAATGTTATACTACGTTCAGAGTAAATTTGTGCTACAGATATGGCCTTATTTATTGCTGCCAATTCTGCAATGTAGCTTCCTGCTTCTTTAGGTAGAATTCCTTGCCAGATCGAAGGTGTTTGTGCATTTATTTCCCATTTAACTACAGCATAAGACGAATGGCTGTCACTATGTGATCCGTCTGTATAAAAGATATGTTCAGCGCCGATTTTTTCTATCATCTCGTGGTGTAGCATTTGGAACAATTCAACATGGGTATTCGTCTTCTTAAACTTAGCTAGATCCGTATTAATTTGTATTAAGTTCCTTTTCCAGGGCGGTGTACTTTATGCTATTGAACTATTATCAGCAAAAAAGTTCTCTTGGTTACCTATTAAGCTTAGTTTTCGAGCAATTGCAGAGAGGGAGTTTTTTTGTTTACTTCCTCGTGAAGTTAAAATTTCCTTTGCAGTACCATAGAGGGGGTGTGTTTGATCGGATATTGCCTTACTGACCAAGTTAACAGATCTTATTTTGCCAAAATTCTGGAAAGCCTGATACCCAGTTTCAACACGTAAAGCTTCGATTTTAGTTGATTTCGAGAAACGGAATTAAAAGTACAAGATTAAAAAGTTCATTTGTTTGAAAGTTTATGAGATGAAAGTTTATGAGATGATTCTTGGCCTTTGCAACCAGTGAGGCTTTCAATTCATTTTCGGTTGATTGAATCTGTTTAAATGGATGCATTAGCATATCGAACGTTTGGAGAAACTCCGGACCATTTCACAATTTATTATTCTTGAGAAGATCTGTTGGAAACATTTTTCTCGACGCTATGTCCGGGGGATTCTCTATTGCGGAAACATAGTTCCAGCTACTGATATACATAGGCTCCTGAATTTCTGCTCCCCTATTAGTTCTTATATAAGTAGCTGTTTTTATCCATGCGAGTGTGATGTGGGAATCACACCAAACATAAATTTTCGATTTTTCTATGTTCTATGTTCTATGGTTTCTATGGTATGTAGCAATAATTTTGCCAGCAGAAATGCTCCTCGTAGGTGGAAGTTCGTCGTCTCGCCTTGTTGTTGAAGCAAAGGCATCCAAGAGCTGGCAAGACCTATTATCACATTGATATTGATCTGCCATAAAATCACCAAAAAGTACTATACGATGAGCGCTAAAAATTGATCAAATGAACTGCGATTTGGGATACTGAAAAGACCAAAGACACATTTCACATTTCCGTTCATAATCTCGGCAATCAAATATTCCGTGTCCCTAAAAATTTATATACCTAATATTTTATAGCACAAATAAGCTTTGTGATAAAGTACAGTCCCTCGGCCAATAGTTTCAGTAATTCTGTTATGGAACCAGTAAATACACAGGATTGGGATAGATTTTATCATAGTTGTCTTCATTATCAAGTGTTTTGAACCAAGTTTCACTGATACAAATAACACCTGGGTCTTATTGCACCAACCATATTTTTATTAATTTCTGTTGCACCAAAAATAAATTTGAAAAAAATTTCCTTGAGTACTGAAAAGTGAATAGTGCTCAACTTTGCAAATTAGCCTTTCACCAAACAGAAAATGAGTGAGTGATAAGTGTTAAATTGAAAAGTGATAACTTTAGCAAATTAGACCCTTTATTTGAATTTCTGTTGTACTAAATCATTGTCCTTATCAATTATCATTAAACATTTTAATAATTTAAGCGGAGTTAATCTAAGAAAAATTCTCTTTGCAAATTGATATTCAAAGCCTTCGGTGGTGCTTTTGTTTTTGTTAAAGAAATAATTAATAAAAATGATTCAAAATGTTACGTTTCGAGAGGTTATTTGAAGAAAATTCTGAAGAATCGAATGAATCGCGAGGAAGGCGTGTAACAAATCTGCATATCAATTTCTACTTAAATTTGGAGTCATTGAACATAATTGAAAACTTTCGTTTATCGCGTACACAAATTGAGTATGTGCTTTTGCAAATTGGAAGAGAATTAGAGCACGGCAGCAGATGAAACAGTGCCTTAACCCCCTTGCAGCAGCTTCTAACAACCCTTCACTGGCTCGGAAATGGAGCACAATATCACGGAATAGACACAATGCACGGAATCCACAAATCAAGAGTATGTAGAGTTGTTCACCGGGTGGCAACCGCAATTTTAAATAAAATTATGTATGATGCAATTCGATGGCCAGAAAACAGTCATAGCATTGTAACTGAGTTTTTCAATCACGGCGACTTTCCTCAAGTAGCAGGATGTGTCGACGGAACTATGGTAGAGATAGATGCGCCAACGTTTAATGAAGAACATTATGTCAATGGCCATGGTTTGTGGTCTCGATGGGCGGAGAAATGCCGATAATCCCCAGCGGAGCAAAGATTCATCCACGTGCATAAGAAAACCAGACGAATTATAGAAAATAATTTCGGTAAATTAAAAACAATTAAAATTAAACAAGCTAATTTTTGTCTTCCAGGAATACTTAAAGAAAAATTTCCTTGCTTGAATTACTTGGGTCTGAATTCAAGATTTGCTGCAAAGATTGTTTTTGCCTGCTGCATTCTCCATAACATCGCTATAAAGACGAGAGAAAGCGGACAACATTACACTGCTGAAACTGATAGAGGGTGACAATAATGAAGAGGATGATGTACATTATCACGCATTACCTGCTAATATTCAGAATTTGTTGGATTTCTTCCAGTGAGAAAATATAAAAAAAAATTAACTAATATTAAACTATTTGTCTGTAAATTTTTATATTTTAATACTCGGAATTACTTATAGTACGGTTGCCGATTTCAGAACCTTCATTGTCACCATTTAGACTCAGAACATCATCCAGAGTAATTTCATCTCTCTTCGTGGTTAGGTTGTGGAATTCCAAAGTGAATTTAGATGGCGGCAGTCCTAGTACTTTTTCAAACGATTCTAAAACTTCTTTCTTAATTTCTTCTAAAGAATCTGTTGCTTTCCTTTTCGCTGCAGTTTCATTTTTGGAAGCTGCCCTAGGTTCTGGTGTAATGGAACCCGGCTGCGACTGACTTGGTTGAGCTCCGATACCATCCGCTTCTGGCAAACCTAGTCCTTCCACAACTGGAGAATCCTTTCCAAGAATATCTATTATTGCCTCATCTATTTCATCAAGCACTATATATTTTCCACAGGCAGTTCCAGTTTTTTTGGAATTATCTTGCTTTGCTGAAACATTTTTACATTTTTACATGAATAAATTTTACCAATGTTCGACGTTTCCAAAGTCCAAATAAATGGTCACGAGCATAGCTCCACTGGCTATTTGGCGAAGTTAAGCCCAAAGATTTTGCCTTTTTTAACACTTCATATCAAGCCTCTTCTTTTTCTTTTTTGGTAGATGCATTATTTTGAAAGGAGCCGAATTAAATATGCTCAGGAGAAACAATAAACAAATTTTATTCGTTCCTTTTTTGCTTTCACTATTTCTAAAACTGCTGGCTTCTTTCCCTTCGACTGTTTCCGACTCATTTTTGACACTTTATGCAAATTTGAGATATTTCAAAAACTTTATTATTGGCTTGAAGTACAATCAAAATATTTATGAATGGAACTCGACTTCGTTCATATGGCCACCCCGGGCACGTTTGCAGCGGTCGATTCGTTGGACCTAATTTTCAACGACTCGGCCACACATTTCGGCCGAAGCAGCCGCTATTTCGCGTTCAATGTTGGCTCTGAGCTCTTCCAACGTCGTTGACGTGTTGGCATAAACCAATGACTTAACGTAGCCCCACAGAAAATAGTCAAGTGGCGTTAAATCGCACGAACGAGGCGGCAAATCGACTGGCCCGTTTCTTGAGAAAACACGCTCACCATACTTACTCTTCAATAAATCGATTGTAGCGTGTGCTGTGTGGCTTGTGGCATCATCCTGTTGAAACCACATGTCGTCCAAGTCCATATCTTCCAATTCGATCCAAAATTAATCAGTGATTATGTCGCGATAACGCTGACCATTCACAGTAACGTAACGATCGTTATCGTCGACGAAAAAATATGGCCCAATAACGCCGCCGGCATGCAAACCGCACCAAACAGTTATTTTTTGTGCATGAAGTGGTGATTCATGAAGCACATGTGGATTTTCACCAGACCAATAACGCATATTTTGCTTATTGACGAACCCATTGAGCCAAAAATGAGCTTCGTCACTGAAGATTATTTTCGGATGAAATTCATCATATTGACGCATCTTCTCCAGAACCCAATCGGAGAACGTACGACGCTTCAAATGGTCCATCGGCTTCAATTCTTGAGTCAGCTTGATCTTGTGTGGGTGTAAACCAAGATCCTTACGCAAAATACACCATAATGTGTTCTGAGCGATGCCCAATTCTTGAGAATGTCGTGGAATTGACTGATTTGGATCGTTTGCTACGGACGCCTGAACGGCAGCAATATTTTCTAGACCTCGACCAACCCGTTGTCTCATTGACACGGCAACATCACACAACGAATATGTAGACTCAAATTTTTGCACTAAACTTGTTGTTGCCCGTCTACTAGAGCGAGAATTACGACCGAAAATTGGAGTTAACGCTATTAAAGTTGCAGTCAACGACTCAGAATTTCGGTAGAAAATTTTTATAATTTGCAGACGTTGCTCATTCGTGTACTTTACCATGATGAAAATTTTGAGTTTACTCAATAAATTGACAGTGGAAGTTTGATTATTAGTGAAAGAGTGCGTTGACAAATTAAATGCAAAGCTGTCAAGTCCCTATTGGAAAACCCTTTATTACTCATTACTGAAACATCTGAAACACTTTTGAAATTGAGTAGAGTGTTGTAAGCATACTGGCTGGGAACAGTCCATGCACTCAAACCTTGTTTTTCTTTGTAATTTGTCCTTAGCACAACATAGTTTACATGATGACTTCTTGCTAACACCTACGCTTTGGGTTGCTTTACCATTCAGTACTGGTTTACCAAGGAATGCTTCGATGCCACTTCTTGATGCGAATTCCTTCATAACTTGTGCATTTTTCATCCTCTCGTCAATTTGTGGTCTGACAACTTGATCCATAGGTATATCAAGGAACTTACGGCCAGCATCAGCTACTGAATTTGGCTGAACCTCATTGTAAATAATGTACGCAACTAGCGTGGCAAAGTCCAAAATATTGTAAGAGAATGCTAAAGGCCAACGCTTGGTGCCCCTTTTGCTGGTATACTATATTCTGCTAGCATTTGATCCATTACATCAACTCCACCCTTATTATTGTTGTAAAACATTACCGCCTGGGGCTTTTTTGCTTCTGCAACAGTTTCAGTGTCATAGTGCACTGTGGACAGTAGTAAAAAAGCTTTATTTTTTCTGTGCACATAGGAAATTAACGAAACGTCATCTTGAGAGCCAAAGAGAGTGGAATGTACAGGTCGGCTACGGCTTGGTAACATCTCCTTTGGTATGCACGTTTTATTTTTTCGCAGTGTACCAACAAATGCCAATCGACTATTCTTGAGTTTTTGGACACCCCCAAATGTAGTGAAAAAATTGTCGGCAACTATTGTTCGTCCAGATTTTAAATCCTTGGTTGACATGTCTGGCTGTGATTTTGCCGGTGTACAGCACTCCTTTCAAGGGAAAATTGTTGGAGGAGTCACATGCCCCCCATACTTTTATATCATACTTCGCTGGTTTTGAGGGAATATACTGGGTAAATTTTGTATGTCCTCTGTATGGGAAAAGTTGTTCGTCAGTTCCATTCCATAGCGAATCTTGATGTGTATAAAGATCCTAATTGGGTATTTAGTAATGTCCATACATCCCTTATTGGCGCAAATAAAAACAATAAAAAAAAACAATCAAAAACACTAAATGCAGTCTTGGTAAAATGTATAAAAAACTCAAAGAAAAACTACTAAAATTACTTGTACTGTACAAAATACAAATAGAAAAATAAAAATTATAATGTAGGTACATACACAGCACCTTGTTATGCAATAGTTGAAAACTAAAACTGAAAAAACTAAAATAAGAAAAATTGATTTTAAATATAAAAAACAAAAGGAGAGATAATACAATAATTATAACATAATTCAAAATAAATTATAATATGATCATAACCATGGATGTGGTACGGCTGGGAACAAAACAGGCAGCTCCTAGGAGAGTTTCGTTGTTGAAGAAATTTTAATTTCCGGGACATTCTTAAGGGCCAACCATAATGGACTTTGGTGAAATTTCTTATTGCATGTAAATAGTATTGCATGACCATAATGGGATTTTGCTCGGTTTTGTGAAAATTCGGTAACTTTAGTAGCCTTAAGCAAAGTCTCAATAGGCATGGAACATTCAGTGCGGAAATTTGACAGCTGATACAAAGAAAATAAAAAAGAAACATTGCAATGGCAGAGGAATTTTCTCTTTTCTACTTCATTTATTTTTGTGAGGACAGTCATTCCTTCCATTACTAGATGCAATAATTTTGCCATTTTTAATTTTCTCAATAGAAAGGGTCCGCCATCTAACGTTTTTTTTTTTTTCAAGGATAAAACTAATTATCTGTCAAATCAGACATGAGCTAAGTGTTACCATTCACGAAATAAACACTAGTTGAAAAAAAACGTTAGATGGCGGACCCTTAATTTTCGATTTTATTTTTCCCCGCTATAAAATCGATCTGGATGGAAACAATTTGACAGATTAATAAGTTCATTTTGGGTAATTTGAATGTTTAGTAGAAATTATATCTATACTCTTCTTTACACAAACGAACTTATTTTGCGCTTAGATCTTCATGACCAAATAAGATCTATTATAATAAGAGAGGGGCACTTCAATACAACTTCGAAGTTACTAATCCATACACAAATTTCAACAGAAATAAAAAAAAATGTTGCCCATTAGTTGAAGTAACAAAGATATATGTACTTGCTCAAATTTATTTTCCCGAAATCCTTTAAAATAAACACGCACTATACCTAAACTGTTACTACCACACCTCCTATCTATGTACGACATGTACGACGACAAATTATGTGACTTTTTCCCATAATGCAATTTCAAGGGCGCATAGCTAAAGTGCAAAAGTTAAAAGTACCGTTGTTTTGTGTTTTAAATGATATCTCTGATAACGGTTAAAGCTGACAACAGTCGAATTACTCATCTGAGAGTAGTTGTTCATAGCATGATCAGTCGCTAAAGTTAAATGTTTTGTTGCAGTCGTTGGCGATTTTTAGTGCGAATTCTTTTTCACTACGATTAAATTAACTGTTTTTTTTTTAGACATAGGCTGTGCAAATATAGTGACGGATATTGAAGACCAAGGTATTTAGATAATTATAAATTTACTCATCCTCCATATTTTTGTGCATAATAATATTAAAATCGTTACTAAACGTTAGTGCCTCAGTTGGATTCTTTTTTTTTTCTTAAGTCGTTCTAGTGTTGGACTGGCGACCGATGTTGTCGTCCCTGGAGCTGATCCGCTGCAAGACCGGCCGCGTTTTTTCAAAAGTGATTTATTTATTTTGCGCAAATGCTCAAAAGGGGCCAGCTTCATGTCGTATAATGGTAAGTGGAAGTCATTCTCCGCCAAAGAATCCAAGCGTTTACTGAACAAAAAATTTATCATGAGATTCTGTATAATCCAAGCATGGAATACAAGAAATAAACTCCCGTATATTTGTTATAAACCTCAACAGCTGGAGCCGGAGGAATAATTAGACACGTACTGTTTTTATTTTTTGAAATAACGCGTTTGGTAATGATTGGCTTGCTTCCAACACAATAACCGAATTTCACTCTATAAAGTGTAGTCACTTTTTCAAACATGCTTCCACGACCTTGTCTCTTCAGTTCTTTCTCTGTTGGCATTTAAGATTTGGGACTCGATTATTTCTGACTGTGCCGAAGGTAGTATAGTAATCTATATTTGAACAGATGAACTTACAATTTGGGACTATTATACCAATTATAGAAAAAAATTGGCATGTTCAAACACTCTTTATTAAATCAGGTGCAGTTTCGGAGAATGTGATACTATGCTCTCCAGCAAAAATTTCAAAGTCGTAACTGAATCTGGAAACTTCACTTAGAACTCGGTTTTTGTAACCCCACTTGTGAGGCTTGGCTGGTTTATATAGAGTCATATATTACGTGTTCCGGATTTGGCATCTCTGTTTCAATCATATATATCAAACCGAACTGTCATGCGAGACTGTATATGTTTAGTTTAAGGTTTACCATTTTACAATATGGATATGGATTGTGAAAACTTACTACAAATGTAGTGATTTTGTAGTATGTACGTTTCGCACATCACAAGCAGACTATGGTCGACCTAATCGTCCATCTGAGTGTACTATAGGTAAAACTGTAAAAAAAATTCGAAGAGACTGGCTCAAAGTGCACGCTGTACAAAAAATATGGCTGCGATTAATGAAAGTGTTGAAGAAGATTCAAATCTATCGATTTTATGGCGAGCACAGTCTTTGCGCTTGTCTTACGGCACATTATGGCATATTTTCCACTCACTCAAGAATTGAAGATAGCTGACCACGGAATGCTTAGAACATACGCCGATTGGGTGCATGAACATCAGCGTTTAGATGACCAATTTTCACACAACGATGATGTTCATCCATCGGTTAAAGTGAAGTAAAAATCCACATGTAACTGTCGAAAGACCATTGCATCTACAAAAAGTCACTGTATGGTGTGCAATTTGGTCCGATGGTGTCATTAGGCTATACTTTTTCGAAAATGAGGAAAGTGTAACCGTCACCGTCTATTCTAATCACTATAGCCAAATGTTAACTGATTTGTTTGCCCTCAAATAGAATATATGGATGTGGAAGACATGTGGTTTCAACAAGACGGTGCCACATCTCACACAACACGACCGGTTTTGGCTTTACTGCAAGAAAAATTTCCTGAACGGTGATTTGTCACCGTTGGATTTCTTTGTGTTGGGCTATGGAAAATGTCGTGTCTATGAACACAGTCTACTTTGAAAACGAATACTCGTCTAATTATGGCCCGATATGTGTCGAAAAGTCATCGAAAATTACCTTGTCAGAATCAAGTTCTGCAGGAAGTCCCGCGGAGAACATTTGAATGATGTTATGTTCCATTCATAATTGCAACATCCAAACAATATACTGAAATTAAAATTTTGATCGAGATCTAAATCATAAATGTGTTTTATTGATGACCCAGTACTACGACTACTTCAGTTTGTGACGGCAATTAGTGGGTAATTTTTCAAAAACTTCGTCGTATCCGTCTGTTTCAAATACCTTAAAATCTCTGTTATCCCTGAAGTGTTAAATTCGTTTTATTGTTTCCTTCCTGTAGCATGTCATCGTGTCAAAAATATATTTTTGACCAACAGATTTGCTCTAATAATGTCGCAAAAATGGCAGTTGAACTCAAAACATATCAATCACCATGTCAACGAACTGCTCAATTTCCTTTGCTGTTATGTTTGTTGGCTTTTATACATTGTATTGAAGAGCTTTTAAATTTGAGTGATCGAAGACAAGCTGAAGTAACTGCTCCGTAAAGAAGAAGGAAAAATAATCCCCTGGTGTTTTCGGCTCAATCACCGATTCTGGCAGTTCAGTAGTACCCGTAAATTCAAAATTCTTTTCATCGTATGAATCCAATTGTCCTTTTCTCCAATAAATATTGTATTTCTTCCGGCCTGCACTTTTTCATTTTGAAGTCGTCCAACTGACTAAATTCCAGGCTCAGATTCAGTGTCATTTTGAGGGACTGTAATGCAGTCGCGGTTGCTCAAATTCAATACCAGAATTTGATATTTCACCATCAACACTTTTGCATCCTTCTCTAGTTGGCATTTGAGATTCTCCCATAAAAGCGTAAAGCATCCATCTCTGAGAAAACAATTTTCCAAAACCAACTGCTAGTGCATACGAAGCCATACATGACTGCGCGAATAAAATCACACATAACGGTAAACAAATACTGTTTTTGCACTCAAAATGTATTTATAATATTTTAAAGAATGTGTTTTTTCTCAAATAATTAATATCATTAGCTATACTTGTCATACAGAGACAAAAAGTACGGATTTTTTTGTGAAAGTATACACACCAATTGAAAATAAATAATTTAGGGTCACTTCAAAAAGATTTTCTTGGAAAAATGCATTATCAAATGTGAAGCCATATTTAGCTGCATATACGGTAGAGGATTAGGTACCACAAAAACAAATCACCCTTTACTTAAGGTAGACGAAACAGGTTATGCGTCAATAATTAAAACTGCCTTCTATCATTTACGAGGGGCGTTCAACATATTCTCGGTATCGGGGTGAAGCTGTGGTTGTATATATAAATTGACTCATGTAAAACTTCATATAAATGTGATTATTAATTCGCGTTTTATCTCTAGTTAAACAGAATCATAATGACAACTGAGACGATGATGGTGAAAATTGAACATCGCGTTGTAATTAAATTTCTCACTAAGCAAGGAAAAAGTCAAAAAACTATTCATGAAGAGATGGTGGCTGTTTACCAGGATTCCGCACCTTCATTATCAACTGTGCAAAAGTGGTCAAGTGAGTTCAAGAGAGGCAGAGAGAGCATTGAATACGACCCCCGCTCCGGCGCCCCGGCTACTGCTTGTACGGGAGAAAGCATCAAAGAAGTCGAAAAACTTGTTCTTGAGGATGCCCGAATAAAGGTGAAAATGATGGCAGAGATCACCAAGCTTTCAATTGGTACCATTCACACCATTCTTCATGACCATCTTAACCTTTCAAAGGTCAGTGCAAGGTGGGTGCCACGAATGCTCACAGCGCCTCAGAAAAAAGTGAGAATCGCATGCTGTAGAGAGCTTTTGGAGATGTGTAGTGAGAACGCGGACGGTGTTATGGATCGAATTGTTACTGGGGACGAAACATGGGTCCACCACTCTGACCCTGAAAGCAAACAAGAGTCCATGCAGTGGCATAAAAAAGGAACAGACCCCCGAAAAAGTTCAAAGTCACTCCGTCTGCCGGGAAGCTCATGGCCACAGTTTTTTGGGACTCAAAGGGAATCTTGCTCATTGAGTACAAAAAAAAAAGGTGAAACCATCAACGCCACATCCTACACTTCCACTTTGCATAATTTGCGGGAGGAAATTAAAAAGAAAAGACGGGGTAAACTCGCAGCGGGTGTGTTGCTTCTTCCTGTTCACACGGCGCGAGTTTCCAAGGCTGCTGCGCGAGATTGTGGTTTCGAAGAAATCCAACACCCACCCTATAGTCCAGACCTTGCCCCTAGTGATTATTTCCTGTTTCCGTATTTGAAAAAATGTCTTCGTGGAAAAAGATTTTCGGATGATAAAGAACTCAGGTCGGCAATAAATGGGTATTTTGCAGAGAAAGAGGAAATTTATTTTTTTGAGGGTTTAAAAAAGCTTATCTCAAGATGTAACAAATGCATTGATGTTAGGGGAGATTATATTGAAAAATAAAAACAATTTAAATTGAATTCGCATTTTCCTTCATATCGATACTGAGAATATATTGAACGCCCCTCGTAAGTAAAATCGAAAACTTTAGCCGCCATTTTCCATATATGATACTTGCATCGTTCAAACGGCAAAACTTTCCATTCTCAGTGTGCGTGTTAATGACAACCGTATATTCGCGAAAATCCTGCAAAACCTTTTGGCGTCCTCAAGCGATGGAAGAATTAATAATTAATCCAGTTTGATATGGATTTATACTTTTATCGGTCAAAAATAGGAACTCAATATGTACTCATTTCTGCTCCTAAAACCACTTCGCACCTGTTAGATTGCAATACAATTCTTACACCACCGATACAATGTCTCCTTTGTTTTGTCACCAGTAGCATTCCGACCGAAGGTCTCGCCATCAATGTACATCAGTCTACCCGTCCGCCAATATTCGAACATATTATGAAATACCGTGATTTTTTCCCAAAATCAGCGGAAGTCATATAGACCCGTTTCTCTTTAATCCAGTCTTAGTATTTAATGACGATTTGATTTAAGGGTGTTATTGATATTATATACGAATTTTTTAAGTTATATTTATACTTTAGATTTACGAAAAGCGTGTACTAGCAGTCATTAAATATTTAAATCAATCAACTTAAATTTCACCATAGAATTTAGCCAGGTTATTCATGTTTCTTTTTGTTGAGCGGCAGCAACTAGATGGTTATTTCCTTTTATTAAACATTTTCTCTCTTATCATGTTTCTTATTTCCCTTATTCAGTTACTCGTATATTCCAATTACTTTCTTAAGAAATAATATTTCACATAATAATGCAATCCCTTCCTGAATCTAACTTCCTACGCTAGATGACACTTGATATTTTCGTCTCTTAAATGAAAAAAAAATAAACTAAGGATGTCCTTGCCATTTGCCACGTGCCTTACCCTCTCTGAATGAGATCTAGAAATCACATCTTTCATGGCACGTTTAACTTGTTACAACAAAAAATGAATTCAATTGTTCCACGAAGGCTAATATTTTTATTTGTCCTGATTTAATAAAAACCACAGAAGCTACGATTTACACGCTTTTAGAAAGCCATCTATCCATCCACTGAACTAACCTAATAAATTCGGGGATTTCATCCGTTTATCCGTGACTCCAAAAGGCCGGACGATGGGCCAGTGATGAAATCAACAAATTGTCTCTGCCATTATCTTCGAAATAATTTTATTTTTATTATTTTCTTTTTCTTTCTCCTTGTTGTGACTTTTTAAATTGCTGAAAGCAGTCTGTTTCAAACCCCAATCCATTCCGGAACTTTTGCAAATAGCCTAAATCCTAGAAATATGAAAACAACAACATCACTACCATGCCCTGCTGCGGATTGAAAAATTTTATTTAAAAAAATTGTTTTTGAGTATCCCCAGCAGTAGATCCTCGTCCTTTCACTTCCTTTCTGACCGAAAGTTTTCAGGTTCAGCGAATTTATTGTATTTGCGTCTTTAAAGAATTCAATTTTTTTCGCGAGACTTGAATCCGACAGAACGGACTGGCAATTTACATGTTTTAATTAACTAAAGCTGCACACAGTGTTTGGCATTTGGTTGAGATGAATAAATTTCCAGGATATCCGTACAAAAGGAGATTTCAGCCTTGAGGGAATTCTTTCCAGAACGTTAACAAGGAACCCGGACTTCAAGAGTATAGTTGTTTGATAAAGTGGACTCTGTGGTCTTTGAGAGATTTGAGGGCTTTGTGGATGTTTGTGGTGATTTTTGTTTGCAAAAGAAGTTAACAAGGTCAGAGAATATAGGAAAGAATGAACTTGAATGATGGTTTCCGTAGTATGCGTAAGGATTTTTCTTTCTCTAGTCTTCGAACAGAAACAAAATTTATTCACGGAATAGAATACAATAGAATAGAATAGAAGTGATAACACATTCTTAAATGTTAGTAGTTTCAAACGCTGCTTTCATGAACAACAGTGCACTGCGGCCCCGCCATAACTCTCACAACAAGCGTTACAGGATGTCGTGATACTTGTGCTTTCGAAAAAGTGTAACACCAAAAACTAGTTCCACTTTTCACTCCTGAAAACGTCAAGAAGCATTTGTCGTTGACTTTTTTCCAAAATTATTGGGTAAACGTCCTCAATCTCAGTTCGAATGTTGTGTTTTAGCTCTATAATTGTTTTTTGACTGTTCAAGTTACTCCATAAAAATAAATCTAAAACTTAAATCTCAAGATCTCGGTGCTGATGCGTCTAGCCTACAAACCAAACTAACCAAAGTAACTTTTGTTTCAATCACGTAAGGGTTTTCGCCCCCTAAATACTACAATTTTGTTTGTTTGCGTACCCGTCTATTCAAAAATGCGATTTATTAGATAAGATCAGGTTTAATAAAATGTTGCTTTTCGTTTCAGCATTCTTTGGGCGATATGGCTGCGTGGTATATGATCTAGTGGCTTTATTTCTTGTGTCATTTGGATCTTATACGAGTGTAAATGCAAATCAATGATCAAAATTCAGTGTAAACTGGTGTTAGCAATGGCCAATTGTTGACTTCCGTGACTAATTGAGTCATTTCAAACATTTTGGCTTACAGTGGTGATGTTTTTGCATATACGTGCTGGTAGCGCATGTTGACATGTTGCTTGATCCGTGACTGACAACTTTCTTCGAAATGTTCAACCATTGCCCAAATTCTAGATTTAGGAAGGCGATTATGGTGACCGTAAAAATCATGTATAAAACCTAAGTGCCTTAGTTTGTACTCGTACTTGACATCTGTCATAGAAATCAGCCATTATGAATTCAGTCAATGTCATTTAATGACAACCAACTTCGGCACCACTTGTTAGCTACTATAACTATTTACTTACATGTGTACCTAGTGCTAAATAGATAATGTTTTTGCAACACGAAATGAAAACCAATGAACACATTTACTCAAACTATACGGCTATTTGACAGGTGTCATTTATGTAAAGTTAAGGTGTAAAACAGTTGTTGACATCAGTTGTTTGCAATCATGGAATGGGTTTCGCTCGAAATTCGTGTTGTCGTAGTTGTCCTGCAAAAGTGCGGCTACGACAAACCGGAAATCTTTCGTAGGTTGTGCCCACTGAAATCTATACAAAACTTTGTGTATCGTACAAAGTTATTGGAGGATACTTGTGCGAATGTCACAACTCAACAAAATCGTGGAGAATCGAATTCATCGAAATCCTCTGCGCAAGCACAAAATCATGTCCCAGGAGATTGATATCAGCAAGAACAGCATGTCGCGCATCTTAAAACGTAATTTGAGACTCAGTGCATACATGAGACATACCGGCCACTTACTCACAGAAGCATTGAAAAAGAAAAGTAAATCAAAATGAAAGCCTTTCTTCGCCAGTACGCGAAAAAAGATCACAGACGAATTCTTTTAACTGACTAGAAAAAGTTCACAGTTGTAGAATCATTCAACAAACAGAATGATAGAGTACATGGTCTGTCATCACGACGTGCGTCTAAAACCGTTCCGAGAGTTCAACCACCCTGCTTCTCTGATGGTTTTGAGGGAAGTTCCCTACATTGGGGTCACCGAGCTCCATTTCTTCGAGAAAGGTGTCAAAAGTGTATCAAACGGACGTTTTAGAGAACGTTGTGGAGCTGCTCAATAAAACAATATTCGCAAATAAACAGTGGACTTTTCAACAAGACTCCACCCCAGCCCATAAGACAAAAACGATTTGCTTTCACTACTTAACATCTAAGTATCGAGACTTTGAAGCACGCCCGTGTCCGAGCAGTGGAAAATTTTCCAATGCATGATGTACGCACTGCAATCGACGAGTGACCAGACCGACTTCGCCGTTGCTGGGAGACAAGTGGGGAGTCATTTCGTATACGTTATTCTACAGTTTGTAGCATTTGAGTGACCCAATAAATAGAAGTAAAAGGTTTTGAAAAATATTCATTTGTTTTCATCTTACTAGGAACCGTGTACCAAAGCAGTTACTAGTACTAGGTAAGGTATATTGCTTTAATTTTTATCAATAGTAACTTTTATTTCTTCTATTCAAAGCCATCGTTTATTTATGCAAGTAAGACAAGCGATAACGGGTTGCAATTTTCATACCGTAAATTTTACAATTAACTTGATTTCGTATACACATGTACTCGTACTTAGTTTACAAATTCAAGATATTATTTTATATATCCTTTCTCTTGTGTTGACTTCTTGGATATTGTGGAAAGTCTGGTGAGTCTGGTACATACGCCTTTTTCCATCCATCGATTACAGAAAGTTGCTAAATCCCTTCTGGGATTAGATCGTCGAAGTACTTTAAGGCTACACTTATAGAATTGCCTCACCTTTAAAATTTGGACGTCGCGTCGCTTGCTATTTTTCTTGGGCGGAGTCCCTTAGCCAAGCCTGCAACTCCCGGTGTCAAAATTCTATACCCTGGGATAGTGATAGCTAAATTTTTGAACGCAAGTTGACAGTTTTAATTGGAGGCAGACGAACGCAAATAAGGACTATCTAAATTCTTATGTGGAAGTAGCGTATGTATGGTTCCCATAGAAAGTGTCAATCGATGGTAATGCTTCGATATTTCTAAGTATTTACAATCTCGAAACTCAGACGTATTGTCACAGCTAAATGAGTTAAGGTAAATGTGTAGTTCTGGGCATCTTTCACTACGAATGTACGTGGGTTTTGCTCTTATACTTTTAACTATCAACCCATTATCACGACACCACCAGCTTCCTTCATCAAACTCAATCTCCATTATTCATGTTGCTTCTGCTGGCGACTGGTGAGATACAGTAATGGTAATATCAGAGGCGTACATGAACGGGATACCCCTCTTAAACAAAATCTGAAGAGTAAATTTGGCGAACAAAAGAAAAATCTTGACGAATAGAAGAATAGCCTCGAACAAAAAATGGACGAACAGAAGAAAAATCTAGACGAACAAAATAACAGCCTGCAGGACCTTCAACAGAAAATGGATGAACAAAAGAATAATCTGGAAGAACAAGAGAATGGAATGGAGAATGCTCCAGCTAAAGTTTGAAGAAATCGATGACAAATTTGAAAGAATAGAGAAGAATGTTGACGAAAAATTCGAATAAATGGACAGCAAAGTTGAGCAATTGGGAAAAGAGTTCGACACAGTGCGAAAACAGAAAGTCAGAGAATGTTCTTTAAGCGGTCCAAGAAGAAACGATTTGAAGCCTCCTTCATTCGATGGCCAGACCTCATGGTCTACTTATAAGAAGCAGTTTGAAATGGCTGCCTGTGCAAACGAAAAGGAAAAGTGCTTTGCCCTAACAATGGCTTTGCACGGTCCTGCAGCAGAATTGTTGCAAACAATAGACATCGAGTACCATAAAGATTATTTGACTTTAGTACGGACTATCGAGAAATGGTTTGGGAATAGCCACACGTAGGAGGTTTACAAGGTCCAATTGCATAGTCGAATGCAGCAACGAGAAGAAACACTGCAGCAGCTCCAAGCAGACGTGAGTAGACTGG
Source organism: Volucella bombylans (assembly GCA_949129095.1). Classification (NCBI taxonomy): domain Eukaryota; kingdom Metazoa; phylum Arthropoda; class Insecta; order Diptera; family Syrphidae; genus Volucella; species Volucella bombylans. Next base: position 148,608,494 of record OX422143.1, read on the forward strand.
CACATTTGTCATACCCCACCGCTGGCCAGCAAATTTTCGACGAAATGGCAAAGGACGCATTCATCAGGGGAATTGCAGATTCGAGTCGCTTCCTAGCTCTCAGTGAGGAAAGTTGATTGATTAGTGGTGTTAGCAAAGTGTTTTAAGAACGAATCTAAGTGGGAAAGTCAGAAATCGTGGAGTGCCTACCGAATTCAGGAGTGGAGGATCCAGGCTCAAATCCACCCGGAATACAAAATAGTTCTTTTTTTTTCTTTTTCTTTCGTAAACGAAAATACTAATCGTGAGACGGGCGCCGAAAGACAGTAAGGCAATGGATTCCGAACAGCCGGAGATCCCGAAAAATCAATCGTTGCCCAAAAGAGTGACGAGAACAAATGACCAGCAGCCGTCGGCAACAACAACAAACAGTGTAACAACCATAGCAGAAACATCATCCGAGGCATCAAAAGAGGGAAAAATGACACTGAGCTTACCCATATCAGCAGCAGAAACAGAAGAAGACAATGGTCTTAACTACTCCTACGAATCAGAAGAAGGCGAATTCCGATATATCGGAGAAAGCAATTCCTTCAAAGAACTGTCGGCTGACGAGGATGAAGCTGCATCAGAAGACGAGGGTGACGAGGAATCAAGAGAGCTCGACAAGCTAATTAAAGAGCTGATAGAAAAAAGGGAGAAGTTGCGACAGAAAAGGCAGCAAGAGCAACAAAAACAACAACAAAAACAGAAACAATTACAACTACAACAACAGCAGAAAACTGTGCAAAACAACAGTTGTTGTTGCAACAACAAAAACAAACAGGACAGAAAGTGAAACAACAGTAGCAACAAACGAAGAAACAACAACGACAACAACAGCCACAGAAGCAACAGCAAAAAAGAGAGAAAAAGTACCACCAATTAACGTAAGTGATCTAGAAATAAATGATAGCATTAGGTTATGTAGATTAGTGAGTAAGGATTTTTATTTAAAAAGATTGAGTGCCAACAAGCACATTATAATATGTAGTAGCATGGAGGAACATAAGAAAGTACGCACCGCCTTAGGTAAGGCGGAAACCGAATATTTCACATACACTCCTAAAAGTGAAAAATTACAGACGGTGCTGTTGAACGGCATCGACCCTTCAATAAATACAGAAGAGCTCGAAACAGAGCTTAAGAGGTTTGAGAGCGACGACCTTAAATTCGTGTATCAAGTTTCTTTACTATCATTCTGTTAGTTTTAGAATGTATGCGCTGCCAGAGGTTCGGTCACGCTGCAGCTAACTGTAACATGCAGTTCAGATGCGTGAAGTGCGATAAGAACCACAAAAATGGAGAGTGTCTACTAGGTAATGATAAGGTAGAGGATAGGAGTCAACTCTTCTGCGTACTCTGCAGGAACTCGGGACATCCCGCCAATTATAGAGGTTGTCCTTGGTTTCAGTAGCTGAAAAAGAAAGTCCAGGCTAGAAAACAGTTAATAGAAGAAGTAAATCGTCTCTAATTTTGTAGCGCCCAATGTGTCCTTTTCCCAAATGGCAGCTGGATCGAGTGGTGCCACAATGACATTAACAAATACGTCGAAAGTTGCCGAAAAGGCACCGGAGACAGATTCTGGATTTGAAAGCGATCCTTCTGTGACTGCATGGAAAGATCGATCACTTCCAGTAACAACTTAATGAACAAGCAGCTCGAATAGAAGTTGTCTATTCGACGCTGTTTGATAAGACTGGCGCGCCGATATAATGTCTGATACGCTGAATGAGGTTAATCTGAAGATCCTTGCAGTGAATGTTAACTCACTGATCAGAATCGAGAGAAGGATCAATCTTTCTAACTTGTTGGTAAGCGAGTGCCCAGATGTTATTTTGGTAAGCGAAACGAAGCTTAACCAGAATCCCAAAATTGGCTACAGTGGTTACAATATTTATAAAAGAGATCGGCCTAACTCCACAAGAGGGGGTGGGGTTCGTGTACTTTTACGTAAAGGCTTGCGCCATAAAATCACATATAGCAGGGTCGTGCATTGGTTCTAGGTGTTGGAAGCGTGCATCGTATGCATTCTTCTTCGTAGTGAAAGAAGGTTGTATGTGGTGTCGCTTTACGCACCTGAAGCACTTCTTCCCACTCAATTTGTAACAGAGCTCGAAAAACTTTTTCGTTCTCTGCGGCTATAATGGGAAGAAAATTTTTACTATTTGGCCGGAGACCTTAACGCTAAACATGTGGCATGGGGAAATAATCCAGGGGTAATCAGTTATTTAATTGGTGGTGTTTAAATAGGATTGAGTACAAACTCGAGTTGTACGCGACGGATACCCCCTCTTTCCCATCAGCCGGTTCCTTTTTGGACTTGGCATTAATAGACAATAGGATTGAACTGACGAACATAGAACGACCCACTAGGAACTGTTTGCGAGCGTTTGAGTATGACAGCGACCACTACGGACTCACCGCTACAGTACGGATCCAGAACGAGCAAACACTACTGGAACAATATGATCACACGTTCTCGTACGATTATCGTAGAGTACGGTGGTCACGCTTCGCAAAAACTTTGAAGCGTAATTTGCGTTCGAGCGGGATCGATCCTCCGAATAACGGAAATATGACAACCGACGAGATTGACTGACATTTAACAGAAATAGACATGGTAATTAAACAAACTATGGAGCGAGATATCCCTAGAATACAACACTCTGAAGACAGTCAGACTAATATGTACCGAACTCCCACAATCGACGCACTATATGCACACAAAAGTAGACTGCTCTCGAGGCTAAAACAGCTATACAGACGGTTTACTGACAGGAACGATACTGAAATAAGAACACTAAAGTCAGTGATAAAAAACCTGAAACAATTAATAAAAGAAAATTTCAATAAATCCATAAGTCTGCACTGGGACAATAAAATCCGGGCTATAAAATCCAGTACCCCGAATATGTTTCCGCAGATAAATAAATTGTTCAGGAGGAAAGATCACAATGACATCCAATGTGTTCGAATCATACAGACGATCTAAAACAGACAGCTATTACTGACCGCCGGTATAAGTCCAGAAAGTGTCGACCCAGGAGATGGTATCTTTGTGGTCGAAGACCCACAGGAAAAAGTGGAGTTGCTAGGGGCTTATTTCGAAACCGTGCATACTGTGAACAATCCAGTTTACCGTAACCACTATATCGAAAGCAGGACTTCCACAAATCACTTCTATCTGCGCAACGAAATCCATAATTGGTGATCTGAGAACAACGGTTTTATCCTGTTTAATGAAGAAAACGTGGCAAACGCCATCGTCGCCGATGGACAAGCTGCGAATCACTTGTTCGTGCGAAAAGATGAGCTCCTGTGCATGTCTGAATCACTGAAGAACTAAAAGTCGGCGGAAGTGGACGGTATCCCAAACGTCATATTGAGACATTTACCCCTGAAAGCAGTGGAAATTTTCACTACGCTATTTAACAATGCGCTGAATAATGCATATTATCCATCGCATTGGAAAATAGCAGTAGTACACCCTATCCCAAGAGGGATAAAATTAGGACCAACCCTGTTAATCTTCGGTCAATTAGTCTACTTCCGAACATTGGCAAAGTATTTGAAAAGATAGTCAACAGAGAGCTGTTGAAATGGGTGGGGG